>AP027104.1:16951387-17333887 GCA_028142955.1 Pinctada fucata
CTCGTATTTCTATGGTGCTATGTCATTGTCTTCGTCTGTTTGTACAAGTTTTCTTTTCGCGTGAGAAATTTCTGTCTTCAACTCTTGTATATTTTCCAGAATTCAGGTGATTTCACACACATTCATAATGGTTCAAATAAATCGACTGAAGTCTTGTGACCTTCTTTGCATAAAATTAAAAAAAAATTGTTGTTGATGAAATGCATATTACTTTCATGTCCTCAAAACCACAAAGCACATTTACCATTTCTTTATGACAGAAAAAATAAGAAGAGAGAAAGAGGAAAGAGAAGAGAGGCACGAACAAAGAGTGTCAGAATGTTTTAGATAATTTCGTGTGATTTCCTAACAGGACAACACAAAATCATGATAAGTATATATGATTATACATATGAGACATATGTGGAAGATGTGTAAAAATAGAAATCTTGAGAAATGAGACTGATATTATACCATAAGGAAGAAATATATATCAAACTATAGGGTGTTACTGAAATGAATGTAGGCTCTGTCTGAAGAAGCATCATTGAGGAGAATTTACTGTAAGAAACATGTTTCTGGTGCATAAAAAATTGTTTGACATTTTCTTCATTAAGGTAGAGTTGGACCACTTTCCGTATTACATGTATTTCATTCACTGATTCACATTAGATGATATATTTATGAAGTAAATTATCAGCTGCATCCTTGTTGTTTTAAAATAAATCAATGAAATTCACACATTAAACCCAAAACCAAAATTACTGCGTAAAATAGATAAGGAAATGAAATCAGATAGATTAAGCACCTCCTAGCTACCAACAGAAACCTTATTGGTACTTCTAGGTTCCTGGATGATATTCCATTGGTACTTCTAGGTACCTGGATGATATTCTTACTATCGACAATCCTGTTTTTGAAAAGTATAAAAATGTTATTTATCCACAAGAATTGATTCTAAACAAGGCAAACGTTTCAAACACAGAAACACCATGTTTGGACCTAAATATCAAAATTGTTGACGGAGAGATCCATACAAGTGTGTATGACAAAAGAGATGATTTTGGATTTAACATAGTAAATTTCCCCTGGCTTGACGGTGATGTTCCTAGATTACCGTCCTATGGTATCTATATTTCACAGCTCATCCGGTATGCTAGAGCATGTACTGATGTTTTGGATTTTCATAGTAGAAATTTACAAATTACCTAGAAACTTTTAGGACAAGGTTTTCGCTTTCACAAACTAGTAAAGACTTTCGGGAAATTTTACAAATTTATTGTCAACTTCTTCTGAAATTCGGACCAATACAGGCAACCGACCACCTGTCCTCTCTGAATGTCAGTCGGACTCCTCGGGTGATAACATACATGAGCTCACGGCGGCAGAGCACGGATTGTATTACGTACGCCCTCTTTTTATATCCATTTACATATACATCTGTGTTGTTTGGGCCCCTGCGTTTTGCGGTCTTGTTTGTGTGTGGTCATCTGACAGTGAGGAGGTTGTTTTACACCACAATTGTACCTTCTTCGAGACCTCTGGGTAATCGGAAAAGTGGGAGGGTTGTGCGCACGCAATCCAGGATAACCACATCTTCTGCTATTTCCGTGGCAGATGGCCGTCCTAAGTCGGCACCGGTTGCCCATTGGCCTCGTTGGTTTATGTGTAGTCCTTTGTGTTTGATGTTTCTGTGTTGTGCGTTAACGTTCCTTGTCCCTTATGCGTCTCTTTCCGTGCTTGTCTGCTTTGTGTTTTTGCATTGGGTGTTTTGGGGTTTTGCTGTGGGTGCAACAACCGGGTGTTGTTGGAGATCCCCTCCTTTGTTTTATATCTACACTTATTTCGTGTTGCAGTGTGGAGTTGGTAATACAATTCCCCGCGACCCGATGTTTGAAGTGTTTTAATTCCATTACGTTCTCTAACTTGACTAGGTTGTAGTGTCTTCTACGCAGGATAATAATTCACCTTTCACCGATCATTTCATCATGGCATTTTTAAGGTCGCCTCGTATCAAATTAACTCCTTTGAGATTGCCTTCTATTACTACAGTCACTTTCCCATCATCAACATTTAACAGTAAGAAACTTTTTTCCTCACCAAAGGTACTTCTATCACCTCTTAAATTAAAACGACGTAGACGTATTGCACCCACTACTGCATCTGCAGGCTCTACATTCAACAACAAACATAGAGGGTTCTCAACCATTTGCAGGTGCAATGGGAAAAGATGCGGTATGTGTCCGCTCATCAATTGCAATTCCACAATTAAATCTAGTGTTAATGGGCAGACCTTTAAAATGGAGATTGATAATGACATTGCTTGATCGTATCAAGATGTCATCTATGTCATTACATGACACGCCAAGGGATGTGGCGCCCAATATGTAGGGGAAATAGGCCAGGCCTTAAAATCTCGTTTTCGAAGTCATTCGTATCAGATAAGAAACTCGCGTCAGAAAAAAGAAAGAAATTTCCTATATAATCACTTCGTTAAATACAATCATGCAATTTCGGATATAACAATTACTCCACTTCAGTATTTCTCAAAACTTAAAAATCAAAGTAAAACTGAAACTAAAAAACGCCGCTTACAAGCTGAACTTGCCTGGATAACCAAACTGCAAACTGCTTACCCCCTTGGTCTAAACGATCCGATTTATGGACAAGGAAACATTTCTTCGACCTCTTCAAATATTAATGTTTTTTTCAATCCGCCCTAACACTAAAAGGAAGCATAGGTCTCACGGTAATAGGCGAAACAAAAAACTCAGAAAAAGAGCTAGAGTACATCGTACCCTCAAAGATCTACTGATCATTGCACGCAACAGCGGCAGACATGAACTGCTACATACTCTCTCTTCAGTTCCAGCAGTTCAATTAAAATCTATCTTGGATGAAGCACTGGTTGCATTCTTAAAAAACACTGATTGATTTAGGCTAAACATCATTGTTGCATTCGCACAAAATAAACTATATCCTTTGGTTAAAAACACCTCCCCTAAAAGACGATTCGTAAAAATTCCATTTATTAACAAAGGATTTGATCTTCTGAACATCTCTAATATTTTTCGGGATCATCGTGTACAAAGTGCCATTCCTCAATATTTTGAAAATTTAGAACCTCCTCTTATTTGTTACAAATATAAGATACCTATTCGAAATTTCGTTTTTAACTACAACAAAGTTACACAAGATCCTAAAATTCTTTAATCATGTCCTGCTTCTTGAGAATGTGCAACGTCTGAATATCTATATAAACCAGCTGGTCATATTATTACAGGTGACTTTTCAATTATCAAAGACAGGCAGCTCCGTGGTCTTCTCAAAATAGGACCTAAATATAGAATTCCATCCAAGATAGATTTTATTAAATGTGGCGAAGTGCTAAAGGAAGCTTTAGATAACTATACCAAACGATGGTGTAAATCGGAAGGAGTCGAATCGCATGCTCTGAATGACTGGAAAAACCTCATTTTGGATATTACCGATATTCGAATAGATAACTACCACAAAAATCCTCATCTTTTTGAAAATCCGATTGCTAAATCTGAAAGATATTTCAAATCCAAGATGTCTTCGCGCCTGCAGACAAAGCAGCCAACAACACCATAATTATTTGAAAACGCTACTACATATCGACTTTAGTTTCGGAACATTCCTCTACTAATACTTATATCGAAAGCAACGAAAGTGTTCCCAATATTTTGAACAAACATAACAGTGAAATTTCTTCTTTTAACATCCCTATTTCTAAATTGGATCTCCCTACAATATACTGTATACCAAAACTTCACAAGTCTCCTTACAAGTTTCGATACATTGCTAATTCTAGCAACTGCTCAACTACAATTTTGTCTAGAAATCTGACGTCAGCACTCACGGCTATAAAGGAACACGTGGCAAAATACTGTGAAACTGTCATGAACAGGAATGGCGTAAACTTCTTTTGGTCTATTAAAAATTCAGGGGATGTGATTGACAAAATGAAATCAAGAAATATTGAAGTAAATACGATATCTTCATACGACTTTTCTAATATGTACACCACGCTTCCTCACAACAAAATAAATGCTCGACTGTCCAAACTCATTAAATGGTGTTTTGATCGAGAGGGGAAAACTTATATTTGTACTTCTGAATCGAAGGGTTTCTTTTCCACCACAGAATACAAATCATACAAATCATGGACATGTGGTGACCTGTATTGCCTTGTCCTTGCTTTTGGACAATATTTATGTAAGATTTGGTGAGAAACTCTACAAGCAGGTTGTGGGGATTACAATGGGTACTAATTGTGCACCTCTTGTTGCAGATTTATTTTTATACACGTATGAAAAGGAATTTATCCAAAATCTTCAAAAGCAAAGAAAAAATGAAATGCTTCATTGGTACATCTAGGTACCTGGATTATATTCTTACTATCGACAATCCTGTTTTTGAAAAGTATAAAAATGTTATATATCCACAAGAATTGATTCTTAACAAGGCAAACGTTTCAAACACAGAAACACCATTTTTGGACCTAAATATCAAAATTGTTGACGGAGAGATCCATACAAGTGTGAATGACAAAAGATATGATTTTGGATTTAACATAGTAAAATTCCCCTGGCTTGACGGTGATGTTCCTAGATTACCGTCCTATGGTATCTATATTTCACAGCTCATCCGGTATGCTAGAGCATGTACTGATATTTTGGATTTTCATAGTAGAAATTTACAAATTAACAAGAAACTTTTAGGACAAGGTTTTCGCTTTCACAAACTAGTAAAGACTTTCGGGAAATTTTACAAAAATTATTGTCAACTTCTTCTGAAATTCGGACCAATACAGGCAACAGAGTATATTACTTTGGGTATTTCACAACCTGCATTTTCTGGTGACATTATTAACATGATAAGAAGGATCAAAGATAGACAACATCACTATCGAAAATGCGTCAGAATCATCAAACGCTTTTTATACCGTGGATATGATCCTAATGTCACCAGACGGACACTATGCTTGGTACTTGACCAATCTACAGTCTTGTACAAGCGCATTCTTAAAACTTGCACTCTGACTGACTGTGACGACGGGACTCCATGACGGGCCCTGTCCAAACCTCTTTAGAGTATGTCAGTCGGACTCCTCGGGTGATAACATACATGAGCTCACGGCGGCAGAGCACGGATTGTATTACGTACGCCCTCTTTTTATATCCATTTACATATACATCTGTGTTGTTTGGGCCCCTGCGTTTTGCGGTCTTGTTTTTGTGTGGTCATCTGACAGTGAGGAGGTTGTTTTACACCACAATTGTACCTTCTTCGAGACCTCTGGGTAATCGGAAAAGTGGGAGGGTTGTGCGCACGTAATCCAGGATAACCACATCTTCTGCTATTTCCGTGGCAGATGGCCGTCCTAAGTCGGCACCGGTTGCCCATTGGCCTCGTTGGTTTATGTGTAGTCCTTTGTGTTTGATGTTTCTGTGTTGTGCGTTAACGTTCCTTGTCCCTTATGCGTCTCTTTCCGTGCTTGTCTGCTTTGTGTTTTTGCATTGGGTGTTTTGGGGTTTTGTTGTGGGTGCTACAACCGGGTGTTGTTGGAGATCCCCTCCTTTGTTTTATTTTCATACAATTTTATATGAAAAGCATCTGAAAACGTTTCTATATGTCAACTTTGGTTTTTGAACTTTTATCTACAAAATACTTATATCAAAAGCAATGAAAGAGTCCCCAACATTTTGAGCAAACATAATATCCCGTGGTTGGTCCTCCTTCTTCATTTGTTTTCGCTCATTGTGTGTGTTTGTTTTTCTTGGTTTTGTTTTTGTTTTGTTTTTTTGCATTTGGCTGTTTCGTTTTTTTTTTTTTGGCTATTGATGCTGCGACCGAGTACTGTTGAAAATAACTTCCTTTCAGGCATAAAGAATGTGCTTTTCAGAGCTTTCTTACCACAATTGGCATAAGGAAAAGAAAACTCCACACATTGTATTGAAAAGGAAGGCACTAGGAGTATTAACACATATACTACTAAAGGGATGAATTAGAACAAATAGGAACGATTCTCAGTCGAAACGAAGTGGACAGAGATAAATGGTGTGATATGAAGATATCGCATATGATGCGACAATGTGAATTTTATGTTTAGACGTCTGAAAAAAAAAGATCTAGCACCTTGAATATCTAAAATGTGATTTTTGAATTCACAGGGCCCCTTATAAATCAACCTTCCATCCATAGCTATTCATATTCAAATGACTCATGTTTCAATGTCTTATTGATTGACCTTTTATGACATATAAGAACAAAAGTCATTAAAAATAATTAAGATTAGAAAACCCCTTTATTTTTGATTTTCTTTCATCTCACATGAGGACAGTTCATCATATCTTTGTGTTGGATCAGAGCCAAAAAGAAAGGGAGACGTAGGGCGAGTGGAAACAGAATTTTTAAATTACATATATTTTAATTTTCTTTTGGCCTTGACTGGCAGATATGGGGGAAAGGGAGGGGGGGCTTTGATTCATAGAAAAAGAAACTGATTACGGCCATCCCCTTACCGGTGCCATTGAAAATGCATATATCATTTCAAATTCATGTTGTACATTTAAAAATCTCAGTTCCAAATAATATAACGTAACCGAATATGTTAACGTCTATGACAATCTTTCCCGGGATTGCGCGGGTCCTTTTCTAGTGGCATAGGAGAGCTTCGGCCTAAAAAATATAAAACATTCAGAGTGTACTACTACTACTACTACAACTACAACAACAACTACCACTACTACTTCTACTACTACTGTTGTTACTACTGTGACTACTACTACTTCTACTACTGTTACTACAACAACTACTACTACTGTTACTACTACAACAACAACAACTACTACTACTACTACTACTACTACTACTACTACTACTACTACCACTTCTACTTCTACTACTACCACTACTACTACTACTACTACTACTACTACTACTACTACTACTACTACTACTACTACTACTACTACTACTACTACTACTAATCATATTACAACAATTAAAACAACAATAATTACTACTGCTTCCACTACAACAACAACAACAACAACAACAACAACAACAACTACTACTACTACTACTACAACAACAACAGCAACTACTACTACTACTACTACTACTGCTGCTGCTATCACTATTACTACTACTACTACAACTACTACTACTACTACTACTACTACTACTTCTACTACTACTACTACTACTACTACTACTACTACTACTACTACAACAACTACTACTACTACTACTACTACTACTACTACTACTACTACTACTACTACTACTACTACTACAACAACAGCAACTACTACTACTACTACTACTGCTGCTGCTACCACTACAACTACTAATACTACGATTATTACTACTACTACTACTGCTACTGCTGCTGCTACCACTACATCGGCTAATACTACGATTACTACTACTACTACTTATCATATTACAACAATTAAAACAACAATAATTACTACTGCTTCCACTACTACTATAACAACAACAACAACAACTACAACTACTACTACTACTACTACTACTACTACTACTACTACTACTACTACTACTACTACTACTACTACTACTACTACTACTACTACTACTACTACTGCTACTACTACTACTGATATTACAACGACAGTAACAACAACAACAACAACTACTACTGCTACAATTACTACCACTAGTACTACTATTAATTCTACAAATACTACTACTACTACGACGACGACGACGATGACGACGGCTACTACTACTACTTCTAATGATATTACTACAACAACAACTACTACTACTGCTGCTGCTGCCACTATTACTACTACTACGACTACTACTACTACTACTACTACGACGACGACGACGACGACGTCGTCTACTACTACTAATACTACTACTACTACCAAATTTGCGGCTGGTCACATTGACACACGCGCACATTTTGTACTCTCTTTCTATGAGTTGAAACTTATTGATTTAGGTGGTCTTATGATACAGCAATATGTCGTTTGAAACAGTTACGATTCGTCAGCGAGTAACATGCATGCCAAAATGATATAGTATTTTCATACAGGTCTGTGAAAGAAAAACTTGTATACAATAAATGAGTCTGGGAGCCTCAACTCCATACAACATAATTTTCAAGCCATGTCAAATATAATTAGTCTAGGTGCCATTCATGAAACCCAAAGATTTCTTACGCACAAAATGCTTTTGGATGAAAATGTTGTCAATACCCTCTTATTTGATAATCCGGCGGATGCCACTCTGGCATCCTTGGGCATTTCGAAATTTTGGGGTAAAATGGTATTTTTCGAAGAAAAACCATTGAAAATAGGAAAAATTCCATTACTTTTTCCATGCTGCAACTAGATCAACAAAATTGGTACCAAAAGAACGACAGCATAATTGTCTTTAAGTCTCAGGCTCATTTTACAAATCTACTTGTCAATAAAATGGGGGAAAACTATGGATGTTCGATGAAAAATCGTTGAAAATTGGGAAAATACAATATCTTTTTTTATTCTGTAGCTAAATAAACAATTTTGGTACCAAACGCACAATACATTTATTGCCTTTAATTTTAAATAATACAGAAGTCAGATTCGCAATTTGCTGGTACGAAAAATTGGGAAAAACAAGTACTCTTGGATGTAAAAACGCTGAAAATGTGCAAAATGCAATGAACCTTTTCAAACTGTAGTTAGTATGAGGTCCAGCAATTATGGTACCAGAAGAATGTTTTTTTTATTGTCTTTTATTCTGAATTCGTATTAAGCAACTTGCTCATAAATAAAGTGGGAGAAGATCAATGAGGGAGAAAACTTTGATTTTTGAAGGGTATTTTCTATTAAAAGTTGGGACTTTGAAAAATGCAAAACGTTTACAGAAAATCTAGAACAAAGATATGTGAATTCAAGTCGTCAAAACTTTTTTAAAACAATTTACTGTTACATGGGGTCTTGTAGCGAGCTTTTAAAGACGTGGGTGAAATATTGAGACATTGTTCAAAAGAGACATTGTTCATAAGAAAGCGGCTACTGTCTATGATACATAACGTGTATGTCTGGTCCACGCTGTTAATTAATCTGCTTTTTAATGATGCTAATGAATTTGAAGACGTTTAACATTTGTACCACTTGGTGAGTGTCACTGCTGGTGGACCAGGAGTCCCCAAGGGCACATGTAGCCAAGATCGATCAATTTCGGTTGGTCGTTTCTTCAAACGCATTCGAAAAGTTCTGTTTACAAAATTGTCACAAATTTCTGAAACCAGGGTCTTGTAGCATCATATTTGAGTCATCTTGCTATGTCTTTCGGTATAATTTGGACATAATTATCACACATTTTGGCCATATTTCATTGTTTGGATTGAGGATCACTGACGAGGGTTAAATACCCAAAACTTGCATGTCTGGTTCTCGCTGTTGATTTATCTGCTTTTAAATGATGCTAATGAATTTGAAGACGTTTTTAAAACATAGATGATTTCTGCCAGGGTTGTGTAGTTGTTTTCAATTACTGAAGTGGATCTTAAAGACCTGCTTAGTCATGACGTTGTTCTAGTCCCTACTCGATGTTGAAAAGATGACTTCGGTTTTGCAACTTCCAAACTTTGCAATGTATTTTTTTAAAAGACAGTGCATGTATTTTATATATTCTTTTCATTTTCGTGCGTGAACATCGACGGCGGGTGCGGCTAGCCAACAGGGGATGCTTAATTCTCCCGGGCACCTGGTCCCACCTCTAGCATGCTAGGGGCCCGTCGATGCTCAATTTTGTGCTCTATTGTGAGTGTTGTTGAGATTATCGTAAGGATCTTCTTTAACTCATTCGAAATATGTTCTTAAAATCAGCTCCAGGTTATCCATTCGACGAGAATGCCTAGGAGCTGATGATCGATTGATGTATGCAGGACTCTCATACATGCAGAATAAATACCTTGAATGTTTCTGGTCGTATATTTCTAAAAAAAACACACTTCAGATGTTCAATGATAAGTGTTCTAACTATTCACCTTCTTGAAGAAAGTTTGAAAACAATTTTGATGCACCAGACACGTGTTTCGGATAGAAAAATCCTCATCAGTGATGCTTTCAATTAAAGTGACTTCATGGCACAGCCAAAATCCTCTCCAGCAGCGCCCCTGGCCATATTTTCTGAACTTAGAATTGCTATCACTTTGCAGAGAGCAAATTTGAATTATATTCACCACTACTTACCATCACAATGACATAAAAGATTCAGGAAATGAAGTGCAACTGATTGATATTACATGTATTGCAATCAGTTGATCGAGAAAGCAATCCGATTGATTAAGAACTCACATTCTACACATTCTGAAGATTAAGGTATTGATAACAGATCATGATGATGGGTATCATCAACATATGATGGTATTGGAAAGACAAAGGCTGTTCTGTGGGAAGTTTTTGAAGTGTTGTTCCGTGTCAAATGTCAGAGAAGTTAATTCCGATAATGAAAAGATGGTGACTGAGACCATAATATTCATAAAGAAGTACTATGGTTTAGAGAATCTAGACAGTATATCTGATGTCAGGTCCAGTGTACGATTGAATGAAATGCGCTATAAGAGTTCAAAACTCTAAGATGACCTTTGTCACCCACAATTAATTGAATAGTTTCGATAACATGCCAAGAAAAACTAAATATTTTTAACCATGCATAAGAAAACATTCTTAAGATGCAGTTCAATCAAACCTGGATCTGCTGAAATAAATAAATTTTTAAAAATGTTGAGACCAATTGTGATAATATTTTGCCAATCGCGTCTGTACCTCTATCTGTTATCCTGTTGATTTGTTGCAGTCGCACATGAAATCTGAGTAACAAACAGATGTGACAAACTCTGTGCTCATATTTCTTTAATTCTGTAAATGTTTTGGAGTAGAGTACGATGCAAAGGAGGCATTTTGATCAACCATATAAGAAGGGTTCTTTGTTATTAGAAGTAGTTGAGTTGCACACATGATTTACAATTGCATGTTGATGAAACAACGAGGCAATAAGAAAGGAGGTGATCTCCAACAAAACTGGGTTGCAGCACCAATATCAACACATCAAAACTCCTCAAATAAAAACACAGAGAAGACACACACAGCAAGAGAAACCAGGGAATCTAGAGTAGATAAAAGGGTAATAAGAGAGTGCAAATCTAAAACTATCAATATGCAACCATTTTGATACGAAAATTGTTGTTCTTGAATCTCTTTAAACCGATTATATTTTTACAATTTAAAACCTTTTTCAGCAAAAAAAAAAAAAAAAAACAAAACAAAACAAAACAAAACAAAATAACATCAACAACAACAACAAAACAAAACAAGAAGATTCAATTTGCTCGAGTGGAATTCTGAATTTAAATCAATGAAATATTTTTTCTTGTCGTTGTTCTACCTACAGCATGAAAAAAAAAAGCATTGCAATATCCCAATTTTCAGCGATTTTTTTTTATTCAAAATGCATTCTTTTCCCAATTTTCGTACTTGCAAATTGCTAATCTGATATTGAAAATGAAAAGCAATACATTTATTGTGCGTTTGGTTTCAAAATTGTTATTTTATCTACAGTATGAAAAAAGATATGACATTTTCCCAATTTTCAACGGTTTTTCATCGAAAATCCAAAATTTTCCCCATTTTATGGACGAGTAAATTGATAAACTGAGCTTGAGACTTAAAGGCAATGGCATTGCTGTTCGTTATATACCAAATCTGTTGTTCTAGCTACAACATGGACAAAGTAATTGCGTTTTTCCAATTTTCAACGGTTTTTCTTTAAAAAATCACAATTTTTCCCAAAAATTTCTAAATGCCCAAGGATGCCAGAGTGGCATCCTTCGGATTATTAAAGTAGAGGGTAATAACATCACTTTCATGCAAAAACATTTTGTGCGTAACATTTTTTGGGTTCCCTCCAAAATAGACATTTGGCAACTAGACTAAATGGGACGACGTGCATTCAGTCATAGTGACAGCATCCAAAAAGATTTTGTATACGTCCCTTTGAATTTGTGTGGAAAGAAGAAAGAAACCTTATGTTCTTAAATTATTTCAAAGATTTACCCCCCCCCTCCCTTGTAAGTATAAGATAATTACACGTGGTGTAAGATTAATTGACTGAAAGTAGATTTAATTATGAAAAGGTTATAAAATCGTTGCGAATGTTCGTCGACTGTCAATGAAACATTTAATGAGACGAAATTAACAGAAATAAAAGTTTCATGCTGGTAAATATCGTTATGCTTACAAATGAATATCACTTACAATGTAATAATACTATATGACTCATGTTTTTCCATTTACAGTAAAACAAATTGACAGATTAGGGAATGATATACCGGAATTTTTTTTTAAATCCGAGTGTTACTTCATCCCTGTACGTCGGTAATATTGACAGAACTTTACACACCTTAAACATATGCTACATGGGATGATAGATAAAAACATAAACACTCACTTACAAAAATAATCGGCCAGTTGGCCTTTATCCACCAAGTACAATCCATCGTCTGCTTCTCTAGCGTTCATTTTTAAAATTTGATTTGAACTCTAAAGAGCAAGCGATGAATTTTGCTTAGATGTGATATTGTCACAATCATTTTCTATTGATTTCTAATAGTAATACATATATGTATATAGTATACGAGTTACCTCTCTTTGCAACGTTTGTATACGTTTTACTTTGCTCACCTTATATTAATTCAATAAGTGATTCTACAGGACCTAACATAGAAGGCTACGTAAGTGACTTAACGGGATCCTTTTGATGACCATAGTAACTATTAGAGCTCACGGTAAGCTATTCTTGTCTACTGTGATAATACAAGTGTGTTGGATACTCCCTGCTTGTGTTACGTAATTCGAAGGTCACTGAGTGTGCTGGCTTGTCCCTGCTCAGTGGAGAGCTCTCGATATAAGGTTAGGTACCAATCATTTGCGCATTCGTCAAGACAGACGATAGACTGTTACTTTGATTATATAAAGATGAAAGGACCCTTAGATTTGGTGGCAGCGGTGTCGTTTTTAATCAAAGTACATAAATTTGGTGGCAATGGTGTCATTTTTAATCAAAGTGCATAAATTTGTTGGTGTCGCTTTCAAAGTTTACAAGAATTCGTAGGTACTATAGTATTCTAACGGGAATTGCGCATTCGTAATGGATCTTGAAGCAGGAGATGCTTACTCTTCCTGGGCACCTGGTCTCACTCTCATATCGGGAGTTCGCTTCTTTTCATATGGTGGAGGTTTTTGTTTTTGTTTGCTTTGGTTCCTGTTTTATCCTGATTTTGTATGCCTTCGGTTTCTGATTTTCTGAATTATCGATTTTGTACTGTAGACAGGGATATGGTCATTATCCATATTTGTCATCAATAAGGAAATTTGCGATCTAGAGGAAAAGATGATTAACCTCAGTTCAAGAACGATTTTACACTCGACCCCCGTTATGAATCGAACTCGGAAACGTCTAACATATTCTGGCATTGAAACTAAGAGAGCATCAGACGCACTCGTAAGTGGGCAGTCACCCTCAGCAGACGTATTCGCTTCAAGTCCGGACCCAGTTGCGACTTCGTCACACGAATCTTGGATAAACAAAGGCGCACGTCCTAAAGTCCCTTTTTCAAATCCAAACATTTCTGCCATTACCAAATCTGATAATGAACATGTCTCAAACGCAAATACAAGGTCTTTGCCAACCCCTCTCGCGCAATCGTCAACTAGACGTGATTCTCAGACAAAAGGGGCAATATCATTCAAACCGGACAAGTTCGATGGAACATATTCATGGTGCGATTATCATTCTCACTTTGAGGCATGCGCTGATATAAATGGCTGGTCAAATCAGCAGAAAGCGCTTTATCTTGCAATTTCACTTCAAGGTATAGCAAGAGGTGTACCAGGTAATGTTTCACGAGAAAAACAACTTGATTAGCGTATCTAGTGAAAACGCTCGAAGAACGTTTCTCTCCCTCAAATCAAACCGATCTATACCGGGTTCAATTTCGTGAGAGACAACAAAAAGCCGGAGAAACTCTACCGGAACATGGTCAAGCAATTCGGCACTTGACGCACATGGCTTTTCCAACCGCACCCGTGGAATTGAAGACCGACCAGTTTATAAACGCATTGGCAGAATCCGATATCAGAATAAGAATCAAACAAGCGCATCCAAAGGATTTGAATGAGGTAATTCGCCTTGCGGTAGAACTTGATGCGTATAACAAAGCAGAAAAACAATCTGCTGTGCGCGTTGCTAGTAAAGAGCAAACCCTAGATCAGTTTCGGGATCTATTGTCTGATCTTAGTAAAAAGGTTGACAGGCTGCAGAAAAAGCAATATATACCAAAGCGCGAGAACAAACCTCAACAGAGGACATGTTACTACTGTCAGAAACAAGGTCATTTTAAGCGCAACTGTATTAAGTATAAACGGGACAAGGAACGAAATAAGGAAAGCACAACACCGAAAAACGATAAAACAAAATCCGGTTCACACGTAACACCTGACGCATCCGTCTCAATTAACAAAGAAACAGGAATCTTCGTGAGCGCTGAGGTAGAAGGAATCAAGGTACGATTCTTAGTTGATACAGGTGCGTCACTGTCTTTGTTATCTTATGAATCATTTAATAAGGTGCAAAATGCCTCTGTGCAAAACCTCTCACAAGTAAACCAAAGAATACTTGACGCTGGTGGTAAAGCTGTTGTTACCAAAGGTAAGGGACTATTTAATGTTTCTATAGGGACTATACAAAATGCTTTCGATATGGTTGTCGCTGACATATCTGTAGAAGGAATACTTGGAATGGATTTCCTACTGAAGAACGACTGCGTCGTAGATATTATGAATAAACAGCTCACAATGCAGAGAGATAAAACAATCCCTCTGGAATTCCTAGGTTTATTTGGATGTTACAGGGTTGTTTGTTCCGATACAACGAGTATTCCACCTCAGTCCGAAATTATTATAAAAGGCAAAGTTTGCACAGATAACAGTCAAACACTACTTCAACATGATAGTCTGCTTGAACCTAGCGAGTCAAAAGAATGACACACTCGTGGGAAGAAGTCTTGTTACAGCTCAAGAACAAGTCCCAGTGCGAATACTCAATCTGAGTGACGAGCCAAAAATGGTGTATAAGGGCACTTATATTGCTGACTTAAGTCCAGTCTATTCGGTGATTCACTCAAAAGTTTCAACACGCACTTCAAATCTTGAATTAACCGAGGATCTTGAGAACTTGCTTCAGAGATCTCTACAGATCTTGACAGTGGTCAAATGGTTGCCGCAAGACAGTTCCTTAAGAAATATCAGCATCTTTTTGCAAAAGACAACATGGATCTTGGTAAAGCAACTACTGTAGAGCATGGCATCAACACAAGGAATGTAAACCCAATTATGCAACCAATCCGTCGCATCCCTGTTCATCAAACAGATGAGATGATCAAGCAACTGGACCAAATGCTGGAGAAACAGATCATAGAACCTTCATCAAGCCCATGGTCCTCACCAATTGTGCTTGCCAAGAAGAAGGATGGCTCAATGCGTATCTGTATAGATTACAGAAAACTGAACGCAGTTACAGTTAAAGACGCATACCCGCTTCCTCGTATTGACGAATCCTTAGACAACTTAGCAGGCAATACATGGTTTTCAACTCTTGACTTTTTTTCTGGCTACTGGCAGGTCCCTGTCAAAGAAGAGGATCGACCCAAAACAGCATTCTCTACAAGGAAAGGTCATTTTCAGTTCAGACAAATGCCATTTGGCTTATCATGCGCTCCAGCGACATTTCCAAGACTTATGGAGACATGCCTATCTGGACTTCAATGGAAAATATGCTTAATTTATCTGGAGGGTATCATTGTAGTGGGGCATACATTCGAACAAATGATACAAAATCTCAAATCTGTATTTGATAGATTGCTTTCAATAGGACTTAAGCTGGAGGCAAAGAAATGCACTCTTTTCTCCAAAAGAGTACATTACCTTGGATATGTCATAGATGCTGAAGGCATTTCCACTAATCCAGGAAAGATCAAAGTAGTCAAGAACTGGACACAACCATGTAATGCTTCTGAAGTGCGCTCTTTCCTTGGCTTATGTGGATATTACAGGAGATTCATCAAAGGATTCTCAAAAATAGCACAACCCCTCCATAAGCTAACAGAAGTTGATAGACCATTTATTTGGACAAAGGATTGTGAAAATTATTTCGTTGAGCTGAAATCAAAGTTACGTAGTTCCCCAATACTGGCTATGCCTGACTTTTCAAAAGAATTTATTCTAGATTGTGACGCCAGTAAAACCGCAATAGGTGCCGTTCTGTCTCAGACATTTAATGGTAAAGAACGACCAATTGCGTACACAAGCAGAACACTAACAAAATCTGAGAGAAAGTACTGCGTAACCAGACGTGAACCATTAGCAATTGTGTATTTCACAAAATACTTCAATCATTATCTTATTGGTAAACTTTTCCTGGTACGCACTGACCACAATGCACTTAAGTGGCTCCTGAACTTCAGAAATCCCGAAGGACAACTAGCTCGTTGGATAGAGACACTTAGTTCATTTGACATGAAAATCCAACATCGTCCAGGAGCTAGACACAAAAACGCTGACGCGCTAAGCCGTGTTCCATGCAACCAATATGGACTTACAAATAGTGTCAAAGAATGCAATGCTCTCTTCCCAGAGAGAAGGTCGCCATACATAGCAAATGTACAGAACCGCGATTCCGATTTGACACGAATCAAGGAATGGATGGAAACGAAAAACCGTCCAACATACAAAGAGGTTGCCCCTCTTGGTCATTTCACAAAGTCCCTTTGGTCACAATGGGAAAAAATTATCATATCAGATGGTGTACTGTACAGAAGGTATACGGATGATGGAAATAAGGAAACATTGCAAGCTGTCATTCCAAACTCAGAGCGAAGAACAGTTTTATCCCAGTACCATGACTGCAAAACATCAGCTCACCTTGGTGTTACTAAGATACGCCAACATTACTATTGGCCAGGTATGCAGTCTGATGTCCGAACTTACATCGCTGGATGCGACAAATGTTCACGCAAAAAGAGATTTCAGCAAAAGCGCAGAGCACCAAGGGTTACCCAGAAAATCAGAAACCGAAGGCATACAAAATCAGAATAAAACAGGAACCAAAGCAAACAAACAAAAACCTCCACCATATGAAAAGAAGCGAACTCCCGACATGAGAGTGAGACCAGGTGCCCAGGAAGAGTAAGCATCTCCTGCTTGCATGCAACACCCGTCGCTTCAATTCGGTAGAACTGTCACATCCGGTTACTTCCATTTTGGAAGATATAGAGTACAATCTTTGGTTGGATGGTTCAAATGGTCTATGACAGAATATCATCCACCATTCTGGAAAGTGAGACATCATAGTGTATGACGAGTTCCCCATATCGACCGTAGAACTTCCTCAGTGACGATGTTTGTCGGTCACAAACATATCCCTGACTGAGAAGCTTATCTGAAAGACGCCTAGCTCTCAGAACAAAATCCGTATATTTGGTACTTGCTCTGGCATAGCGTATCAACTGAGATATGAATACGCCATAAGCAGGCGGTGAAGGGATGTTGCTACTCATAAAAGGAAAGTTTGTAATGCTGAAATTGAAGTCGTCACGTTTGTCATAGAGTGAGGTGTTCATGTGACCATCAGTGTCGTAGGACAACATTATGTCCAAATAGGATGCTGAATTATTTGTATTATAGGATAGATACTGCTCAGGTAATCCGCGAATTTTGGATTATTGATGGACAACACATCGTCTATGTATCTGTAAGTGAAGTTGAAGTTAGAAGCTAAGTATCTTTTCCCTTCAGAGACCAAAGATTGAAAAAAACTATTTTCCGATGTCTGTGAATTACTTGGTATACAAAAGACCCATACAACTCCATATCATTCGCAATCCGACGGTATGGTCGAACGTTTTAACAAGACCTTATGCAACATGTTCAGTGCTTATGTTAAAGATAATCATAGGGATTGGGACACTCATCTCCCCTATGTTATGATGGCCTACTGCTCTGCGATGCATGAAACTACAGGTTGCACCCCCAACAGGCTAATGCTTGGGCGCGAAGTAACAACTCCTCTTGACATTATGTATAGTCTTCCCTCGACTTCAAAGCGCATACCATCAAACCAATGGGCATGGCATTTGCAGGAACAAATGGAAGAAGCGCATAAATTCGTCAATGACCATGTACAAGGTGAAATAAAACACCATAAGCGCTATCATGACAGCAAGTTAGGTTGGATGAAGTTTAACAAAGGGGACAAGGTTTATGTGTTCTTTCCTCAGCGTAAAGCTGGAACTTCATCTAAACTTACAAGTTATTGGAGAGGTCCTTTTGATATGAGTAGAAAGTTCTCTGATTTCTTGTACGAAGTTAACTTTGGTTATTGCGGAAAACTACAAACGATTCACGTTGATAGACTCAGCTGGTAAAACCACAAGTACTTCGAGGAGAATCCGCGAGTGGTGACACGTCAGAAACACACTCTGCACCAGAGGTTGATTTACCTTCTGTCACTAGGCAAAGTGAAGACAAATCTGTCAGGTCTAGACGTGCCCCAGTATGGCTTGATGATTATTATAGATACTGATAGTAATCTCGTAAGAGCAATGAGAGCCAGAGGATGACTGTGAAAGGAATGTTTAAATGTATCTTTTCATGTAAATTTTTGATTTCATGGACATATATCTGTCATATTTTACTAATCATTGTTTGATTATGCGAGGTCGCATAAGACTCGGAGGCTTGGGTTATGTCACAATCATTTTCTATTGATTTCTAATAGTAATACATATATGTACATAGTATACGAGTTACCTCTCTTTGCAACGTTTATATACGTTTTACTTTGCTCACCTTATATTGATTCAAAAAGTGATTCTACAGGACCTAACATAGAAGGCTATGTAAGTGACCTAACGGGATCCTTTTGGTGACCATAGTAACTATCGTTACTAATAGAGCTCACGGTAAGCTATTATTGTCTACTGTGATAATACAAGTGTGTTGGATACTCCCTGCTTGTGTTACGTAATTCGAAGGTCACTGAGTGTGCTGGCTTGTGGAGAGCTCTGGATATAAGGTTAGGTACCAATCATTTGCGCATTCGTCAAGACAGACGATAGACTGTTACTTTGATTATATAAACGAGGTGAAAGGACCCTTATTGCACGTTACAATATGCATTGTTTTTTTCACTCTGAATAAAGGCCAATGGGCCGAACATACGTGTAATTGAGTATTTCTGTTTCAATTTATACCACCATGCTCTCTGGAGGAAACATTCCAATCTCTGCAAAAAGGGATACTAGTATTTTTGTCATTTTTCGAATTGATGCATAATCGATTTAGGCATCTGGACTCGCTTCGGAATGTTGTTCATTCCGGGGTTCCCAACCGTTTCGATGGGAATTCTCATGATTTTGCCTTGCCATCTCGACGTTGACACTGAATAACTAATAGGTACTTCTTTAATGTTTATTTACCAAGTTAATTTTACTGTTTACATATAGTATTCTTACCATAATCTATTATCTCACTGGATTGTAATGAAGCGTACTTTCTACAGACATTTTCAAAACTTTTCTCGAAAGTATGAACAATTTAGATAGCACTTAATTGCACTAATGCGACAAGTCAAATACCTGTACCCTTGTACATTTATTTACGCATATCATTTTTTCATATGTTGGATGGGTCTGAGATAACAATAATGTAATACCATCACATATGTCGGTAGGCAGGAGAAAAAGATCATTCATCTGGAAAAAAGAATTTATCAAAATATAAAATACATATAGAATATCTATCAAGAAAGAACGACGATGGTTCGATTTTTTGTTCTTTTTGCTTTTGCTGTTTTGATTCTCTCGTTTTATACGATATTTAATCTCAACACTTGTAATAAAAACAATCCGATAAAAAATGGAAGCACTAATTTTGTTCATCTTAGAATCACGAATGAAACATCGACCACTAAACAACCAGTGCAAACTAAAGCCATGGCGTGTGGGAATTTTTCCGAAACATTCCCGAACAGTTTTGAGAAAAATTTGGAAATTGTGACAAATTACCGATTTGTTGTTCCGCACGGCAGTCTTAAGAAATTAAACCTGGACACCATAGGGATTGAGATGCTAAACGACAAAGTGTCTGATAGTAAAGTGCCAGTAATTGTGACTGCAGCTTCCGCCAACCATTTTGAAGAAGTTCAAGGACTTATAGAAATGTTGATGACGCGTTATAAAGGATTTAAACTCATCTTTTACGATATAGGACTAGAGTCAAATCAAGTATCGGTGATAAAGAAACACTGTAAATGTGAATTCAGAAGATTTCCCTTCAGCAAGTATCCAGAATATTTCCGGATACTTCGCAATTACGTATGGAAGCCATTGATTATTCAACTTGTACTGATGGAATACGATTTCGTCATGTGGATGGATGCCTCTGTGAGATTAAACGGATCGCCTCTCGAAGAACTTTTCAAAGAAGCCCGGAAAACAGGAATCAAAATATCAAGAGGATATGGCCTTATTGTAAGGCAGACACATCTGAATACATTCAAAGCTTTGGATGAGAAGCCATGTATGTTTCAAGGACAGGAGTTACAGGCTACATGGATAATTGTTAGTCGCACAAATTTTACACTACGTGCCATTATGAAACCTTGGGTGTCATGCGCCTTGCAGTATGGGTGTATGGCACAAGATAATGCAGAAAGACTATATAGAGGTCGTAGTAGTAAACATCCAGGGAACCACCTTTGCCATCGCTTCGAACAGTCCGTTATCAGTATTATCCTCACGCGACTCTATCATGATCATATTAAAGACGTACAGATTGGAATTTCAAAGTTTGGAGCGATTATGAGAGGTGATAAGTCTCATTTCTTTACTTTGATTGATGATAAGTGGTTTCAGACGAACAAATCAAATCATGAAGTCATGATATGAAAGTGAATATTTCAACAGTTCGGACATTGGGCTTTCTTTTAGTCATGTAAGATATATGAACCATTTTTGAAAATCCTCTTTGGATTATCCAGGATTAAAGTCAACACGTTGTAAATGTTTTCTATGCGGGGTTTTTTTTTTGTTCAAAAGTGTATGAACTTGTTTCCGATTCAACTAGAGACATAGAGCAGTTTATGATTCGTTCTCTATTTCTTTGACCTTTTACCGGCTCTCTTTGAAATATTTTTGTAGTGCTTAAATTTGTGAAGGGACCCAGATTGATGCACGAATGGGAAATCAGGTTGTTAACCTCAGTAGGTAGAGCGCTGGATCAATTCATAACTCGTTCGAATCACCTATCATGGCCTCGGTGTAACGTTGGTAATTGTTGTTTCTGAGGTATTGTGATTGCGTATTGAAAAAAATAAATGGTCACTTGAATATTGTTTGAACTATTAGGCACACATGCATATTAATAAACTAAACTTTCTCCTCTTATTTTTCAGGATTTTTATAGCTGGTTTGTCAATAAAAACTATTTCGAACAATTCTGAAATAATAAACAATTCTAAGTTGTCAATATTGAAATATATGTTCTATAGTACCAATTTCGTTGTACTAGACACGTGTTTCGGATATTAAATTCTCGTCAGTAGTACTTCATGTCAAACAGTTTAAATAAAGCCAAACTGAATTTTCCTGGCGCCACCTACAATGTAGACTTTTAATTTCCTCTTCTCAAAATGAGCGGCTCCAAATTTTGTGTAGGGTTTATTCAGAAGCGTATTTAAGTGAAAATATTGCCAAAAATCGTTGGTGGGTAGGCGCAAGTAGCTTAATTCTAAACATGACAGGAAAAAGTTATGCCGAAACCCCAGCTAAGGACAGACCTATACGATGAGGGAGATACCCTTAGTTTCAGAAATTTAGGTCTAATTTGATGACAGGAAATTTAGAATATATTTCAATGCAGTGCGTAAACACTAAAAAGTAGGTAAGCGATATCCTCGGGGATTTACAGTCCACCAGCTGCGAAACCTGCCTAGTGGTTGGAATTGTCAATATTTAAATATATGATCTACAGTACCAATTTTTTTTTATTGTATAAGTGCAGTATTTCCTTATCAATATGATTCTGCTAGATGCCATGGCAAAAACTTGTAATTTTCATCGATAGCTAGAAGGTTTCAGTTGCTTATTTTTTTTTCTACCTATAGAACAATGGTATTGATTTATTCTAAAGCATGCAAACCAATATTTACCCGAATTTGATTGAGCAAAATAGCTTTTTCCAAAAGTAACACAATAATTTCTGCAAAGAATTGTTGTTTTGAACCCGAAAAAGAGCATAAAAAAGTATATATTCTGATGTTTGAATCTTCCGCATTATTATTTGAAAGCAGGACTTTGCCAAAATGAAAAAAAAAAAAACCTCCCATTTCCTGTGATTTTCATTAAAAATATGTATTTTCCTTCAAAATACTCTTCAGCAATACAAATTTCAAACTAAATAAAAAAAAAATAAATAAATAAATGAATAAATAAAAGTTATCTGAAAATGAAATGTTAAATCTTTGAAAATAAGTTTGTCTATCAAGTATACAAATAAATATTTTGTGAGGCGTATAATTATGCTTCTCAAAGGCATTAGAACAGCAACATTCCGTCTTCTCCTGCTTATGGCGTTTTTGTTTCCAGCTGATACGGTACGCAACGGTGTTCCAGATATAAAGATTTCATCGTTAGAGCCAAACAGCTTGCAAGTAAGCTACTTGTTCAGGGATATATTACACGACGTCAGAAATCTTTGAGGAAGTTCTTCGGTCGCTTCGGGAGTATAATAATTATATGTCTGGTCCATGTTGCCAATTTATCTGTTCTTAAATGATGCTATTCAATATGAAGACGTTTACATAGTATTCTTGCCATAATCTATTATTTCACGTTAAAACATCACTGGATTGTAACGAAGCGTACTTTATAAAGACATTTTCAAAACTTTTCTCGAAAGTATGAACAACTTGAAACCACTTAATTGCACTAATGAGACAAGTCAAGTACCGGTACACTTGTACATTTAATTACGTATATTAATTATTCATACCTTGGATGGGTCCGTGATAACAATAATGTAATACCATCACATATGTCGGTAGGCAGGAGAAAAAGATCATTCATCTGGAAAAAAGAATTTATCAAGATATAAAATACATATAGAATATCTATCAAAAAAGAACGACGATGGTCCGATTTTTTTTTTCTTTTTGCTTTTGTTGTTTTGATTCTCTCGTGTTATACGATATTTAATCTCAACACTTGTAATAAAAACAATCCGACGAAAAATGTAAGCACTAATTTTGTTCATCTTAGAATCACGAATGAAACATCGACCACTAAACAACCAGTGCAAACTAAAGCAATGGCATGTGGGGATTTTTCCGAAACATTCCCGAACAGTTTTGAGAAAAATTTGGAAATTGTGACAAATTACCGATTTGTTGTTCCGCACGGCAGTCTTAAGAAATTAAACCTGGACACCATAGGGATTGAGGTGCTAAACAACAAAGTGTCTGATAGTAAAGTGCCAGTAATTGTGACTGCAGCTTCCGCCAACCATTTTGAAGAAGTTCAAGGACTTATAGAAATGTTGATGACGCGTTATAAAGGATTTAAACTCATCTTTTACGATATAGGACTAGAGTCAAATCAAGTATCGGTGATAAAGAGACACTGTAAATGTGAATTCAGAAGATTTCCCTTCAGCAAGTATCCAGAATATTTTCGGATACTTCGTAATTACGTATGGAAGCCATTGATTATTCAACTTGTACTGATTGAGTACGATTTCGTCATGTGGATGGATGCCTCTGTGAGGTTAAACGGATCGCCTCTCGAAGAACTTTTCGAAGAAGCCCGGAAAAAAGGATTCAAAATATTACGAGGATATGGTCTTATTGTTAAGCAGACACATCTGAATACATTCAAAGCTTTGGATGAGAAGCCATGTATGTTTCAAGGACAGGAGTTACAGGCTACATGGATAATTGTTAGTCGCACAAATTTTACACTACGTGCCATTATGAAACCTTGGGTGTCATGCGCCTTGCAGTATGGGTGTATGGCACAAGATAATGCAGAAAGACTATATAGAGGTAGTAGTAGTAAACATCCAGGGAACCACCTTCGCCATCGCTTCGAACAGTCCGTTATCAGTATTATCCTCACGCGACTCTATCATGATCATATTAAAGACGTACATATTGGAATTTCAAAGTTTGGAGCGATTATGAGAGGTGATAAGTCTCATTTCTTTACTTTGATAGATGATAAGTGGTTTCAGACGAACAAATCAAATCATGAAGTCATGATATGAAAGTGAATATTTCAACAGTTCGGACATTGGGCTTTCTTTTAGTCATGTAAGATATATGAACCATTTTTGAAAATCCTCTTTGGATTATCCAGTATTCTGGATTAAAGTCAACGTTGTAAATGTTTTCTATGCGGTATTTTTTTTTTTTTTTTTTGTTCAAAGGTGTATGAACTTGTTTCCGATTCAACTAGAGACATTTCGGTTGATCGTTTCTTCAACGCATTCTAAATTTCTGTTATCAGAATTTCTTGAAATTTCTAAAAAGTGGGTCCTGTAGCATCATATCCCACCCATCCTGTTACGTCTTTCGGTACACTTTTTCGACATAGTAAATTACATACTTTTTTGGCATATTACATTGTTTAGATTTAGGATCACTGATGAGGGTTAAGTACCCGAAACGTGCATGTCTGGTCCACGTTGCCAATTTATCTGTCCTTAAATGATGCTATTCAATTTGAAGACGTTTACATAAAACAGTTTATGATTCGTTCTCTATTTCTTTTACCGGCTCTCCTTGAAATCTTTTTTGTATTGCTTTTGTGAAGGGACCCAGATTGATGAACGAATGGGAAATCAGGTAGTAAACCTCAGTAGGTAGAGCGCTGGATCAAAAGATATCTCGTTCGAATCACCTATCATGGCCTCGGTGTAAAATTGGCAATTGTTGCTTCTCATGTCTTGTGATTGTGTATGGAAAAAAATAAAAGGTCACTTGAATAATTGTTTGAAATTTGAACTATTAGTCACACATGCATATTAATAAACTAAACTTCCTCCTCTTATTTTTCGGGATTTTTATAGCTGGTGTGTCAATAAAAAACTATTTCAAACAATTCTGAAATATTAAACAGTTCTAAGTTGTCAATATTGAAATATATGTTCTATAGTACCAATTTCGGTGTACTAGACACGTGTTTCGGATATTGTAAAATCGTTAGTAGAACTTCATGTCAAACAGTTTTTTTTAAAAATAAAGCCAAACTGAATTTTGCTGGCTCCATCTACAATATAGACTTTTAATTTTCTCTTGCCAAAATGAGCGGCTCCAAATTTTGTGTAGGGTTTATTCAGAAGCGTATTTAAGTGAAAAATATGGCCAAAAATCGAAGTGCGTAAACACTAAAACTAGGTGAGCGATATCCTCGGGGACTTACAGTCCACTAGCAGCGATACCAGCCTAGTTGAAATTGTCAATATTGAAATACAGTGTACCAATTTCATTGTACTTGACACGTGTTTCGGGTATTAAATTCTCGTCAGTAGTACTTCATGTCAAAAAGTTTGAATAAAGCCAAACTGAATTTTCCTGGAGCAACCTAGTATACAATATAGACTTTTAATTTCCTCTTCTCAAAATGAGCGGCTCCAAATTTTGTGTAGGGTTTATTCAGAAGCGTATTTAAGTGAAAAATATGGCCAAAAATCGCTGGTGGGTAGGCGCAATGAGCTTAATTCTAAATATGACCGAAAAAGTTATGCCGAAACCCCAGCTAAGGACAGACCTATACGATGAGGGAATCTCGATACCCCTTAGTTTCAGAAATTTAGGTCTAATTTGATGACAGGAAAATTAGAATATGTTTCAATGCAGTGCGTAAGCACTACAAAGTAGGTAAGCGATATCCTCGGGGATTTACAGTCCACCAGCAGCGTTACCTGCCTAGTGGTTGAAATTGTCAATATTGAAATATATGTTCTATAGTACCAATTTTATGCCTCGTTCACACGGTTGCGCAATAAATTTATTTCGCAATAACTTTGTTGCGCAACAAATTTGTTTCGCAATAAGCTTTTTTGCGTTCACACGAGACCGAAACTATTGCGCAATAAAATGCCAATGAACGCGCACCAGAATCATGTCTAAAAACGTACAACGCATATTGTTCGAATAATTTTCGTAAAGTCTAAATTTAAGACTATTTTGAGAGGTAGCTTATATAACAAACATTTTCAGTCTAGAACACGACGTCATTTATTTGTTACGTCATTCTCTATGAGGGGTCCAGACTTTCCGGAAAAGCGTTCATATATGTACGATAAATCGGAATCTCTCAATAGAATCTTAAACATAAAGACGCCGAATAGTCATATTCCTAAGTATATCAATCTCTTTCTCTTGTCATGATGATGCGCATGCGCAATAAATTTTGTCGTGTGAGCAAAACAAATTTATTGCGCAACAAATTTACGTTTATTGCGCAATAAACTCTCCGTGAAAACGAGGAATTACATTTAAAATGGGGATCGTATTAATGCCTCGTTCACACGGTTGCGCAATAAATGTATTTCGCAATAACTTTATTGCGCAATAAATGCCAATGCACAAGAATCGTGAATAAAAATGTACAACAGATATTATTCGAATAATTTTCGTAAAGTCTAAATTTAAGACTATTTTGAGAGGTAGCCTATTCATTTATTTGTCATTTCAGTCTACAACATGACGTCAGTCAATTGTGACGTCATTCTCTATAAGGGATCAAGACTTTATAGAAAAGCGTTCTTATATATACGAAAAATCGGAATCTCTCAATAGAATCTTTAAAATATAGACGTCGGATAGTTATATTCGTAAGTATATCAATCTCTTTCTCTTGTCATGATGATGCGCATGCGTCAGATTTATTGCGCAACAGTTTCGCTTAGCGTTTACACGGCAGAATTTGTTGCGCAATAAAGTTATTGCGAAACAAATTGAAAATTTATTGCGCAATGAATTTTGTCGTGTAAACGCAAAATAAATTTATTGCGCAACAAATTTACGTTGATTGCGCAATAAACTCTCCGTGTAAACGAGGCATTATTGTGCATTATTTCCTGATCAATATGATTTTGCTAGATGCCATGGCAAAAACTTGTAATTTTCATCGATAGCTAGAAGGTTTCATTTGCTTAGTTTTTTTTTCTTCCTATAAAACAATGGTATTGATTTATTCTAAGACACTGAAACCAATATTTACCCGAATTTGATTGAGCAAAATAGCTTTTTCCAAATGTAACACAATAATTTCTGCAAAGAATTGTTGTTTTGAACCCGAAAAAGAGCGTAAAAAAGTATATATTCTGATGTTTGAATCTTCCGCATTATTATTTGAAAGGAGGACTTTGCGAAATGCAAAAAAAAATCTCTTTTCTTTCTTGATTTTCATTAAAGATATGTATTTTCCTTCAAAATACTCTTCAGCAATACAAATTTCAAGATGTATTATTTTTCTCTGAAATAATGTAACAAGCTGAGGTCATGACATTAAAGTTGTGTACTCTTTAAGCCTCCTAAACGTCCTCAAATTCAATAGCATCATTTAAGAACAGATAAATTTGCAGCATGGACCATCCTAGTGTCTGATCTAAATTGATTATTTTGGGTTTTTTTTGTAGAGAAAAATACAAAATGTTCACTTGTCCTGGGTTTATATACGTATCACCTTTTCTTCGTCAGTTTTACAATGTTTTGAAACCCAACGTTTAAAAATAAACTCATGTCGTAAACAAGTGAGATGATCGCACGGAGCTTAAATTAACCTTTCTAGTCATCAATATTGAAAGGTTTGAGTGTTTGTTTATTACTTCCTCCTGAATAATCTATGAAAATCTACCCAAATTTAAAATGCCGTTACTATTTTGAATTTGTAATCATGGTAATGCGCATGCCTGCTGATCAAACTGAAAGCTCACGGTCTTTCCTTCAAAACTATTTTTCGTCCAGAAAACAATGTCTTTGTTAATGATTCAACATCCTTTTTTAGAACTATGAATGCCGTCGTGTCCCAGGGGTCCGTTCTCAACCCCGTGATGTTTTTTTTCTCTTTTTTAATGATATAGTAACGCTAAATATTCCGAAAACGTAAATGAAAATGCAAAACACTTTTTCTTTGACTGTAGGAAGTACCAAACAACTAGAAGCTATCTATTCAATGAACTCTCATTTATTTAAAACGTATCAATAGGAATTTTAAAGGGAAAATCATAGCGCTTGACTACGAGCAAACTGGAAAAAAATAGTAAAAGCAGACCACAAATATATTAAAACAACCAACATATTTTAAGTTCATTCGGAACACACACACATTCTCTCTCTCTCTCTCTCTCTCTCTCTCTCTCTCTCTCTCTCTCTCTCTCTCTCTCTCTCTCTATTCCTCTCTTGTTTGTTTTTGTTTTGTACATGATTACAAATTTAAAATAGTAACGACATTTAATTCAATCTTCACGTAAGGAGCTGAAAAGATAAGGAGTAAAATCAGCCCTGAAAAAGTGGAGTTTTCAAAATGGGAACTTCAAGAAAATTCTTTCACAAAATTGATGCCAGTTCTTCGTTTCATCACAATCAGCAGTTGGATAAGGTTTATAATATTAAAGTGCATCGTTTTCCTAAATTTTGAGGCAAAATATGTCTAGAGACGAAAAAATGAATTAGGGAGGGTGGGGTTTTTTTTACGAATCTGTGTTTATGGCCATAATATAAGCAAGGTTTCCTTTTTCCCTTTAAGAGTAATTCTTTTATATATTCTAAACATGTTCACAAGAAATGCACTTGTCAAGATTTTGGAATGAAAAAAAGAAGAGCGTGCTGTTTATTTCTACACAGTGTGTATTTCGCGGTAAAATGCCTACTTTATAGCCAGTTCATAAAATGCCTACTTTAAAGCCAATTAATACAAAATACAACCGTATTTCAGATTCAAAATTTTAAAATTTATGGATAAAGTTGAGACCAGTCTTTGAAATTTGATATCTAGTATCTTGTTTAGACTATAACAATGTTTTAAAGTTTATAGGTATCACTATTTGCCAGATAGTTCTTAGTTTTGTATGGTTTTTTTTTTTTTTATCGAAATTAGCTTCTTTTCAACATGGCTACCTTATATACTTTACCTAAAATATGTATTTTGAAGTCGAAGTCCCCATACGTGTCATATATTCAGGTGACCATTGTCGTCAAAAGATAACACGAGATCTAAATATAAAGCAGAGTTAATGTTTTCAGTGGTTTCTTTCACCTCTATTGTACACGGATAGATTGTGCTATGGAATTCAGCAAAACTTATTACTATATGTAGGATTGAATTGGAGTGCCAAGAGCACGGAGTGAACAAACTCGGCTTCATATGAAAATAGAAAAATATCAGCAAGATTTGGAGCACAGTTACATGTAGTTCCCATTGGAATTCCCACAATTTCCTGAAAATATTCCTCCAAATACCATAAATATGTTATATATCAGAAAGTCTAACATTTTTAAAATTACCTCTTCATCTGTGTATCTATAATAAATCAAGGATTATCGCCATTTTGCAACCAAACAAGTCGGATATTCATAGGGCTAAAAATATTCGGGTAAATGTTTCAAATGGCTTCCTTTAGGAAGCCCTCCAGTAAAGTTGAACCACTGCTTATCTACGGACTTTTTCCAGATGGACAATTGTTTTTTCTTTTGGTTCGACCAATGACATTTCAATCTCGGTACATGTAATATGCATAGAATAAATGATACAGAAAACCTCACAAATCATTGTTCGAAGACGACTCTTCCCTTACAAATTTCATCTCGCGTACTGGTTATACACGCATCATGTGAGATGTCAGATTTTGATTTTTTCCCCTGATCATTCACTTGTATCATCAAATATGTTACAGCGTCTTGTCGATGATATGGCATTATATTCGTAAGCATCAATGAAATACTTTCCCTTTTCGTGAACCCCGAATTCTTTTATTTCGTATGTAGTAGTAAATGCATCAATGATGTTCGCTAGAAATCAGATGATATGAACGAGGCACAGTCAAACACAAGACAAGAAATAAGAGTCCTAAAATCATAATCTATGTATCATAATCTATGTATCAAACTATATGACATTGTATCACATATATAGGTGACGCTTCGCCCACTTCTTTTTCATGTAGAAACTTCAAAAACACCTTTTAACCGATTTAGATGGTACATGGGTAACTACCCCAGTAGCATAGTGGATAGCGCACCCTGTTAGCATATTTATTAGACATTTTTCATCGTGACGAACTTTACACTTCGAACTTCGTACTTCGCACTTCGAACATTGAAGAATCATAGGAGCAGCTGTCATTTACGTACCAACTCATTTATATAAGCGGAGTTATCTACATCTTGATTAGTATACTCAATGGAATTGGTATATTGGACTTCCTGTACTACCGGTGCGTTTTTTTGGCAAACTCATTCATAAAATTAAAGTGCGAAGTTCAAAGTACGAAGTGCGAAGTTCGTTACGGTGAAAAATGTCTATTAGATAGCATGCTGAACATCCCGAGTTCGCTTTGTTCAGCTTTGTAGGATGCAGAATTCATGACGACACTGACGACGATTTCTACACCATCAGTTTAAGATCTTGAGATTGGCTTAGCCTAAATGTTGCCATCTATAGGCATACCAGACCAGAACAATACAGACTAAAGTATTCATCAAAGGAGCAAATATGAATCATCTTCAGTGGCGTAGCTACCATGTATGCTTTTTTGCTAAAGCTTCCACTTTTTTTTCTAAAATTTTCGAATTGAGTACTAAAATATTACCGACTATTTGATGTAGAGCTGCCAGAGGCAACACCCCATATTTTCTACCTACTAACAGGTAATGTCCTAAAACTATGGTGGCTGATTTGTGCCATGTCGCGTTGTCGCGTTGTCGCGCCGCGCTTTGTCGCGTTGTCGCGTTGTCGCATTGTCGCGTTGTCGCATTGTCGCGTTGTCGCGTTGTCTAAAACAGATAAGGATTATGTGGGGTCCCTATACCCCATCCGCCGAGTACCCTAATTTTGCCTTAGTTATGCCACTGCTCTTTGGAGATAAAAATCAACAATTTTTTTTAAAGAGAAATTTCAAATTAAGAACTGTCTGAATTTCGTCAGAGACGCCGGATTATTGTCTGATCCTACCTGAAAGTTTGTTGGTTGAACATGATCTAGCTTCATCAGAAGACTCTTTTGGCGGGGGGATTCCCTATACATGTACTTTTTATATCAACTATGTAAACTGCGAGAGCTTTGACTTATCGTCATGTTTCTATTGCAACCTACACCATGTTTTCTGCAACAACTGTGTGTCATTGAAGACTCCTGTTTGTCCGTATAAGAGGTAAAAATGTACATTAAACGCAGCCTCTGCTTGGTTGGTTTTGTTTTGTCATAACCTAGTATTAATCAATGGTAATTTTGTTGTACATAATCGTGTGCGCGTATGTTCCTACATGTGCGATGTTGGACATTTGGTGATCAATAGGCCTAACAGTTTTGGTCCAGCAATTTCAGCAACGTTAAATTATATATTCTTGATGCTTAAATCTCTATCTTAAAACGGTTTTATTTCTGATGTATAAAAGAAAACGCTTCCTCCGTGTCAGGGTTTTTTTTAAGTTTATGTTTTTTTCATTCAATCCATTTTCGGGGAATAAACATTATTTTCTTTAAAATTATACGGAAAACAAGAGGGATGGCGGGGATTCCCGTGAATCGGTTGTTTCGATGTTTCGCTGTGGATGTGAAAACACAAAGCAGACAAGTGCAACAAGAGACACCAAAGGGAAGTAACTCTCACTTCTGATATCAAAGATTTCAAATGATGGATGATGGATAATTCAATTCATTAGCAAATCACCAAAATCGCCATTCCAAAAGTCATAAACGAGAGAAAATACAAAATATGGCATAATGTAAATCAAGATAAGGATTAAGAACAATTAAAATCGTGTGAACAGAAGTGAATTCGTCGCATGAACCTATCAAATTATCACCTCGCCGTTCGCGGCTCGGTGATAATTTTATTGGTTCATGCGACTCGGGGAATTACTGGACAACAAACCACGGCTACTGTAGCTAGTTGTTTTTCTAAACAATCAAACATTTAGCTTAAGAAATCTTCTTTTCATATTCAATTTTCCTCATGCATGTATTCATTGAAATGATATTTTTTCTTCAGATTAATAAAATGAAATCGTGACGTATCGCGTCACGATTAGTTATTAGTTATCGCGTATTAGTATTAGTTATCGCGAAATCGGGTAGATCTTCATCTTTAGATTCATAATGCCCGATTCTCGACTGTTTCATCAAAACTTCGATCATCATACAACCTACACTTAGGCAAGTATCTTCAATATTTTATGAATAATTAAAATCATAATACGTCATACTTCCATCTTAAAATGCAAAAAAAAAAAAAAAAAAATCCTTGTATCAGGGATGTTTTATATACGTCCCTGCTTGTATTATTGAATAAAATGATAACAATAAGACAAATAGCATAAACATATTTTGCTTGGTTTTTTTTTTTTTCTCTTTTTTTTTTTTTAGATTTGTTTTTGTTTTTCTCAGATTCTGAAAGATTTCTTTATCATCTGAAAATACGAAATCTGCTTCCGTGTCTGCGAAAATTCAAAACTGACTCTTCTTTTGCATATGTCCGTTTCCCGGATGTTCCTACAACGTCTATGACGTCATAGTAGCCTCTTTATCGGTAACGATACAGAGAACGCTAAAGAGCAGCTAGATTTGATCAGCGCTAAAATTCAACATTTTTGTATCATGGAGATATCAACAGCAGACGTAACAACCGAAGACCCAGTCTTTAGACAAAGTTATAGGTAAGTAATATAAATAATGAATATATATGTAAAATTGTGATTTATGAATTCAGCCATTTCAGGCGCAAATGCATTAAAAAATGAGGTCATTTCAGACACAGGTTCTGCAAGTCCTATCGATGTTAGCCTCGGTGTAATGCCGATTCCAATTTCGAGTTTTAAAATTGCTCTTATATCGAATAAAATTCGATCAAAATACTTTACCAGAAGGTCAATAATATCGTTTTGCGGGAAGGAATTGTTTCAGACCGGAAGTGCCGGTGTTGTAGCATAGATCCTCCCGGGTAGAATTTTCCCCCGGAAAAACTGGCTCGGGGGTCCAACTTCCCACCGCCCAGGCCCGACCTTCCCCCCAGGAAAACCCGCCCCGGGCCCAAATCCCCCCCCTGGGAAAAACCGCCCCAGTGTAGAACTTCCCCTAAATGGCAGTACGCTATCCCCCTCTCCTCATAACGCAAACTGATATCCCGTTATTTGTCGAATACTAGCAGCTGCTACATGATAAGGAGCGATAACTCTGGGAAAAGAATGAGAGATGTGAGTTCTTTTTTAGAGGAAGTGATGACTAAAAACTTCCTAAACAAGTTAAAACTGTTTCAACATTGTAAAATATCATACATTATGAAAAGTTTCAAATCTGTAATATTTATTAAGGAAATTGATTACTAAAATCTTGATTTCAGTCATTTAATATACAGTTAAAGTATACCATTGAGGGAGTTAGCACGATTCTGGTTCCCGAGACCAGACCTATTTCCCGAGGCGAAACAAACATTATACTGAAACAAACATATATCTTAGGTTTACATGGTTCCAATGGAAATTCTCATGATTTTGCCTTGCCTTCTTGACTGAATGACTGCGTAACGGAAAATGTTAATTTTTGATGATAAGATAAACAGAAACATCATTTATCATGCTCATACATGTTTAATTTTTGATTGTTTTATTTTACTGCGGATTAATTTATGTGCTAAGCGGATAGGAGGCGGATTGCTCTGCTCGCGTATTCATAGCGTCATCCAATCAACCTTCAACGGCGCTTATTGATGATGTTTGGAAATGACTGCTTCTCCTTATCTTTACCTACGGTGCTGCCATCGGGTTTAAAATTTTAAATTGAATCCATCCAGTCGGCGCAACCCAAGTGATGTAATCTTTATTGTGTTGAGTCTTAGACGAGCACTTAATCTAATTAACACCAAAGAAGTAGAAATGGAAAGGCCCCCTTCTCCCCCCAATAAATAATAACAAGAAAAGCTATAGCATTAATGTTATAGCTTGAGTAGAGACTGCCTTTTCACTTTAACCATGTAACTATGAAAGTTTCATGCAACCTTGAATATAAACCACACAAAAAAGAAGAAATATTTTGATTTAATGAATTATTAAAAAAATCGATTTTCTACATGGTGTGGGGTTTCCTTGACCTCAGTTGAACACAGTACGGACTGCCTTTCACTCTAACCATCTAACTATGAAATTTCCAAGAAATTAAATGACTATTTTGATTAATAAAAACAAAGCCATTTGAAAAAAAAAATACGTCTGTGAGATTCGAACCTGCAACCTTCGGCACTAGAAGCGACTATACGTTCACCACTGTGCCACGATTTCCTTAACATAATGGCTGAAAATAAAGAATATAAAGCTTGACCAACGGAAACTTCGTAACAAAATCTTATAAAAAAAACCCCCATCGATTTGCTACATAGAATGGGGTCCACTTGAATTCAATTGAGCATGTTGCATGATTTTCGTGCAGCTATTAGATGCTGTAAAATAAACTCGAGTGAAGCTAAGTCGGCCATTATTGAGCCAATAGAGACTCGGTGCATGGCCGGAAATATTACGTAACGATGTTGCAGAACACTTAGCTGAAAACAATTATACAGGAAGATATTATCCATGAATAGTATTGCAATGAATAGATATTACATGAATGTTTATCCACTACTGTCCTTCCGTACGAGAAAATAAAGTTCTTGCCTTCAAAACAAAATTACCACGTTCATGTTGGTTGCGGAATTTAGGTGGCGCCACTTAAAAGGTTCGATCTCTACTAAACCCTTTATTAATCCATTCTGTTCGGACAGTTTTGTAAAAGTGTCACTAGAATGAGGCACATCCCGCCTGAATGGTCAGCATTTATACAGTTATTGCTATAAAATCTTGCCGGAGCAAGATTTTTTTTTTCGCCCCGGACCGAAACAAAATTATTTTCTTCTTGCACAGTTGGAGCAATATTCCTTTTTCTAACAAGAGATGTGCAATTATGCCCTGTTCACACGGGTGCGCATTAAATCTAATTCGCATTAGATTTGATGCGCTTTATTCTAATGCGAATTAGATTCGCATTGCGTTCACACGACACATTCTAATGCGCATTAGATTTTGGTACATTTGCACTGAGAGCAGTATACTTTAGATAGTAAAAGGGTCGAATGCATGCCTGTATGTTGTTTTGCTCTTAATAATTTACCTCTTCATAAGTTGGGCTTATGCATGCATTGCATGACGTCATTGTGAGATAAAATGACGTCATAATATAATGTTACTCTACGTAAGTTAAGAGACGCAGTACAGTTACTTAGAGGTTCATTGTGAATGAAATCAAGTATTTTTACCTTTTATTCTATGTTTCGAGGTCCAAGGGTGATTAAAAGTGCCCAGTTATGATGGAAATGTACTGTAGAATTCTAGTAAATCATATACGCATGCGCCAGATTTAATGCGATTCGCTTTGCGTTCACACGGCAAAATCTAATGCGCATTAAATCTATTGCGAATTAAACTAATGCGCATTAGATTCCTCGTGTGAACGCAGCTAAAATCTTATAAGCATTAAATTCGATTTAATGCGCATTAAACCCGTCGTGTAAACAGGGCATTACAATATTTGTGTTTTGTCAATAGAAGTACTTTATCTTTACTCAAAACTCTAAAATGTTACTTAAATATTTTTATGCAAAAATTTAATGTTACTTTTAAAAAAAATATCTAATAAGTTTCCGGATTGCAGAGTTTGCCGATTACTTTGACAAATAAAGTATGAGCTTTTACAAAAAGCTTGCCGTCAGTTAGCCGTCATTAAATGTTGTAAATTTTAGTAGTAAAAATCGGAAAATACATAAATTTGTTACTCGTGTATTTCTCGGCTTTCTCGGAAATTGCCGAGGATGTGCGATTGTTTTATAGTATCAGTCTTTTTGGAACTTTCTTTGGAGTCCATTGAAATTCCTCTTTTTGTGGCATGATGAAACTAAATTGAATTCAACTATTAGACATAATGAAATATTTGCTCAAGTCGGGGCTGAGTAGGGGCTAAGTATGGCAGATCCTAACTTTGTCTTCGTCAGTTAGGTCGGCGTAAATCGGGAAGCTTGGGGCGAGTCGCGATAAAGTCAGAGCTTAGTCTTGGTGAGTAGGGCTAAGTCGGGGTGAAGCTTAGCTCAGTAGGGAAGAAGGTATATTCACGATTAACTCCAATTTAGCTACAATTTACCCCGACTTAGCCCCGACCTCCCCGACCTTCCACGACCTAGCCCCGACCTAAATGAGTCGGGATTGTGCCCCGACAAAGTATTACATGTAAAACTTTGTCGGGTTGTCTTCCCGACCTTCCCGACTTAGCTACGATCCACCCCGACTCGTTCCGACCAAGCTTCGACTCGCCCGACTCATGCCGACTTCACAAGTCGGGAAGCTAGATCGGCACAAAGTGAGTGGGCCTTTATCGAGAGGCCCATATAGCAAGTCGGTTAACTTCGTACGACTACTTCGCCTGGCATAAAAAAACAACGATTACTTAAAAATGCAAAGTCATCCGGATGATTCCCAACGTTCACTTTCGTTGTGTGCTAAGCAGACTGTCTACATAATTATGCACGTCATAGGAACAACTCTTATGGTTGTCAACATGGCGTTGTTGTACATGAGTATGAGCCACCTGCTTTATATGCTAGGCGAAGCCGCTGTACGGAGTTTACCGACTTTCTTAATAGATAAATAAATAATTAATGATAAAAGAAATAAATAAGCGTTTTACGAAAAGTCCCAGAATGCACTTTATCTATGACGTCACAAATTGATCAACTTCCTTAGAAGCAAGAAGTTGAAAGCGGTGTATGATAAGTTTTCATAAAGCTGTAAAAGAAATAAGCTGTGTGAAATGACAGATACATACCTTAGAACATCAGATAGGTAAGTTGTGAAGAATGCATTGTAATTGGTAGCTCTAGATGCAAAGAATCGCACACAGTAAATTATAAAATTTATTTTGAAAACTCATAGGAGCATGAAGATGGATTGAGTTCACAGCCGCTTATTCATAAAGCTACTGTCCGCACGGCTCACTTCGGAAACTGGATAAACGCGATTTTTATAACTTTGTCATGCAATATATTAAATAAAATTGATATATATGATTGAATAGACCTATGGTAGATGGTCATAGGTTTATGCAATCATATTATACAGACAAAAATACATTTTAGGTAGGGCGTTTTCAATATCAAATCCCAGTGTGACGTCGCCGAAATTGAGCCTATGGACAGCGTCACGACGTCAAGGGAAAGATTCGCATGGGAAATGACCTATCTAAAGCTTGTTTTGTCTTTAGAGGTTTAATGCATGTACTAACTGTCGTTTAACGTACATCTAAATTCACGACTAAGCGAGATCTATCGAATAGTGTAATTCATATAAATTTTTGCATGATAAACTTTCCGGTGAGCCGCGCGGTCAGTAATATTGGTGTCTCCTCCATTAGGTTACATAAAATGAGTATAAACAATACTTTAATGCTGTAGATGTCAAGAAACTATATATCACACCCCCCCCCCTTTTTTTTTTCGTCTGTGACTTAGAGACCCCGTATGTCCAAACACCCTCGTCGTTTTGCGCTCCAAAATATCGTATTCTCGCTTACTCAATTACTTAAAAGGCTGAATCACAGCAAAAATTAATCCTTTGACAGCATTTTGAAAATGTAGATCGACATCGCCAAAGAATAAAAGCCTGTATAAGTAAAACATAAAAATAATAATAACATTGAAACAGATGGAAATCATCTTTAAAGGTTTCATTATCTAGGCTCCGACTGTCTAGTAGTTTCATTTTTTTATGAGTTTTTCAAAATTATGTTCTTCTTTGATTTTTACGCCCCGTAATCGGAGATTCGGGGGTTTATAGTTTTGGCTTGTCCGTTTGCCTGTTTCGTCTGTTTGTCCGCAAAAATTTTAACCTTGGTCATAACCATTTGATGGTAAGTGCTATTTCACACGTGTATTCCTTGTGACAAGACCTTTTCATGGATATCAATATTTTTACCTTGATGCCATTACCTTTTTATTTTTTCATTACAGCTGTTTTTCTGACAAAGATGTCAACGTGGGCATTCGTGTTTCACAAACATATGTTTTTTTTTTATTCTTTCTCTCTTTTGTTCTACTATTATATAACATCTGATTAACATATCTAGGATACATGTATGTACAGTAAATTACGCTCTCGTTGTCGCATTGTTTAAATGTACGGGAGCCCGTTGAGGCCACTAGATAATTATCTTGAGGCTGCAAGAAAAAAAAATCGAAATTCATACTTGTCACCTACGGTCTTCCGATAAATATAAAAAAAGAGAAATATCCAAGAGTAAAATAACAGAAATGAAATATCCAGAGTAAAATTATAAAAAAAAAGATATCGGAGTGAACCAGGCATACGCGAACTGTATGGTATAGAAAACACTTAAGTTTTTAATTTCTAACATTTTTTTCTAACCAATTGACCAAATTGACATAGAAAATCCACATAATGAAGAGGACAGAATGTAAGGCTTGCAAATAAAAGGTGCACAATTTTTATCTGATTTAGAACATTCATTTCTGATAATAAAAAAATATTGATTTGAACGCAACCTTATATTCAGAAGTTTATGATTGAGAAAAGAAAAACCATTTACTATTGCATAATTTATGGGGATACATTGTTTACAACATTCGAACTTTGGTGCAAACTGCAAAACCGAAAAAAAAAGAAGATAAAATGGATGGACGAAACTGAAACTAAGAACAATTTCAATTTTACAGCCCTCCAGTTCCTGCCCTGCAGAAAAAATATGCTACAACAGCAAGTTTGGATGCGGCTGTCAATGACAATATGGCGGACAATGACGATCTACCCCACTGGGAACGCCCATCTTTACCAGCAGAGAAACAAGAACGCGGAAGACTCAGAATCCGAGTCAATAAGACGCTTGAGATGAGGAAAGCAATGAATGCTGAAAACAAAGCATCGATGGACCGTAAAATATTGAATACTCCTCGAAATTCCTATATGCCTCAAGAACAAAATGTTCAAGGTATTTTGTCTTTTTTTCTACAAAAGCCTCTTTACTTTGCGAATTTTTGAAAACAACATTCACTTTCTTAAAAATCATATCACATCACATTGGGGCATTGTACTTACGAATAAAAAAATGTCAAGTTTTAATAAATAATTTTTCCTAGATGTGACGGAACGAGAAAGTGTCAAAAATCAAGGAAGTCTGGCATTTTGTATTAGTCCTCCCGGAAGCAAGCGAATTCAGAATGATGGAGGATTCGATGAAAATCGACTTGAGGAACAAAACTCAGATCGGGATTGGATAGAACCTGACACGAGTTACTATAGAGAGAATGGTGAGGATTTCTCAACTATCAATTACACATGTATTTTCTTCTGTAGATTGGGTCTAATGTTTGTCGGGGTATTCTGCAGTTTCCTCGCCGAAATGTGTTGTGTTGTGTTTCCCTCGCTATCGTCTAAACTTTGGGAGGGGAACGAAATTTTTTTTCCAACAATGTTTATTTTAAAGGAATTGCTTGTACAAACACCTCGGATTTTTTTTGTATCATTTTACCTCTTCAATCTATTTTGAGAGCATGACTTTTCTTGGCAGTATACGAAACATGCTAACATTTATAGGTGAATCGAAGACAGTATTACCCTTCCATTACATTTCCTGATTCAGACCTGTTTCAGAGAGCTTACCATTTGAAAACAAAAATGGAGTCATAAAATATACGAAAAGATTCTTAACTTGTAAAAATGCCATTATGATTGTATAATTACAAAAGAGTCGTTTTGAACATTTTAGACGACGACAAAATTATGGACGTAAGACAAACAGCCGGTGTGAAGAAACCCCCAAAGAGAAAACCCCTGGTTGTTAGGAATACGCGTACTCAGAACATCAGGAAGCAAGTGGCTTATGACACAATGCACCCGAAGGACCCGGCATGGCTTGTACGTAGGAAGAACTTGCAAGGTAAGATCATGTTCAGTAGCAATACCATTTTTATCGCGTGTTTGACCCTAAACTTGTTGACCTTGAAGGTGATCTTTACTTTCTGTCATCATGGCATATTTTTCTGTTGATAGAAGTTGAGTGCTGATCAAGTGCTTTATGCACAGTACTCTCTATTTCAATGATGTAATATTACTGTGTTCGTTATCTCCATTTCTTCCCTTTCTCCTGTATGTGTCCTCCGCTGTTATCACTTCAGTGTCGTCATGTTGGGGATCTTCTCCTTATAAATAATAAGATCCATATAAAGACTCGCAGCCACGTATATTTGTAAAGTAACCATTAAAGATGTTGTCGTTAATATAATCTGAAACAAGCATTATTATCAAAGTACATTCTTGTAAATATGTACCCTTTTTTTAAAACTTGTTCCATCGGAAAATCGTTGAAGAGTCGGGTAATTAATCTCTTCTTTTTCTCTCTAACTTGATGTGTCCATTTCAGCTAAAATAGCCATTGCAAATGAGTTCAAGGCCAAAGCTTCAAAGAAGACTCGAATTAATCCCACAAATGCTTGGACTGAACAGTCTTACGATATTGACAATGGAGAAGAATATGATACACAAACAGACAGATCTGTTCTCAGTGATTATACGAATGACGAGATTTTATCAAATAGAGGCGAAGTGCATTATGAAGAAGGTAACTTCACATCTTTGCGACATACCTTGACCATCTTTGATTTTTCACGTCAAAATGTCATCAGTTGAGTATATATAATTTTGTGATATTTGATTATATGCTATTGAAATATTTTGTTTTTATATTTTATAGTATAGTTAAGTTGAATTACATCTTTCTAGAAAGATCGAATAGATATAGATGATTTGATAAATAAACAGAAGAATGAATAAATATAATAGAAAAAGGCGACACAAGTAACTTATTTATTACTACATCAGATAAGATAGTAAGGTATAAACGTAGTTGTACTCATTTCATGAACTCTCCATCTCTATGAGATAACTTGCATCAAATAATGTGTTAAAACACATCATTGAAGACAACGTCTACAGACGAGAGATAGTGGACGATGTCCCCGACGAGGACGATGATCCTATCAGGGAACTACGCCAATCTGATTGGATAAAAGATGACGTGGGGTCTCAGAACGACCATTTAGGTAAGATGAACATTTCACGTTTTATAAAAATAAATTTCAGAAATAAGGTCAACTTCAGACTTTTGCTCTTCCCAATTTCATATTATTTGGATTTCCTCCATTTCGGCCTCGAGTATCACTGATGAGATATAACTTGTTGAAATGCGCATATGGTGCACTGTTATTTTATTGTAGAACGTATATTTCAAAATTGACAATTCTGAAGAATAAGAAAAGATCTCCAACAACACTGCGTGGCTGTGAACACAGCAAAACTTACATGAATGAGTAATCCAACAAAATACATACACCACGCAAACCAATCACACCATAGAGCTGGCAGAGCTGGCAAAACAAGACAAAAGAGAGTTTATATCAAGAGGATGAATTAAAGAACAAACTCAGCGAAATAATTGAAACGCGAAGTCAACTCCATATGCGCTGTTGCAAATAAATCCTGTGTTCAAAATATACGAAAACGTAGCACAATCAGTGAACACAACGTGCATGCTTTGAGATATTCGAAATTTGTCTGTTGTCCAGAAGGGAAAGAGAAACGTGCCGATGGACCACCTGTAGCTGCCATGACCTTTTGTATAAGCCCTCCTGTTAAAGGTCCGAGAAGCATTAGGAAGACTGTTCCACAACCCTCATATTGTGAAGATGACGAAAAAGAGGATATTCAGAATGAAGATATGGATGATTACCTAGGTACTATATGAATACTAGTACATGTTGATATTATAATCACTAATATTCTATTAAGATTAACCAGTGTAATCCACAGATTAGTGTTAAACCATCGATGGAATATTGTCATGGAATTTCTCTAAACAATGAAGCTTAAATAAATACACCTACGCTATGGTAGTCTGATGATGATTTGTTCTTCGGTTCAATATATTGACAAAAAACATCAGTACAATCTATCTCCGAAAAATAGCAAGGGAAAGCCATGGATGCACTCCGGTTTTGGACAATATATGACATTTTCTAAATTTCTCCTGATTTTAGAGTTTCCTCTTGCTCCTAATAATAAGTAAAGAACTTGTTAACATGGTATAAATGTCGGAAGTGTTACAATTCTTCGGACGCTAGTGATGCTTTCAATCCATGTAATTTTTTTTTTTTTCTCTAATATCGTTCTTACAGAATTTTAGTGCAGTTACTTTAAGTATAATATTTTGGTCACCGAAATTAAAGGAGGTTAAAATCATTAAATACCATTAACATTAGCACCATCCCTCCTATGTTATTTTGAACATATATTTTATTTGGATATACTACTGAATCGACCCTACAGGAAATTTAGAGCCGCACACTCTCTGCCAAGTAAATGTACAAACCTAAATCAAAACGTTAAAGAGGGCACTACTGAAATGAATTTTGGCGGCTCCGCTGGAAGTATCACTGAAGATTTTAATATTCGAAAATTAACACGTGTCTGGTGCAGAAAAAATTTGTTTGGAATTTTCTTCATGAAGGTATAGAGTTGGAACACCTCCGAATTACTTAATAATTCTATTCATGGTCACCTTTTCATTTCTTGTTTCATTTCCTTGTCACTACATATGAATATCAAAATACCGGTATATTCATTACGCAGACGAAAGTGCCGAGTACAACGATATCACTGCAGACCATGTGGACAAAGAAACAGTTGCAGAAGATCTGGACAGACAGATGACTGAAGAAGGAAGAAGAACCAGTGAAGAACCAGTGAAGAAAAAAGTTAAGAGAAAGCCTCTAGTTGTGAGGAATACTCGCACTCAGAATATAAGAAAACAAGTAGCCCAGCAAATCATGTATCCAGAGGACCCTCCTTGGATGAAGAGAAGGAAGAATATGCAAGGTTTGATTTTTGCTAGATTCAAGCAGAACGGCCTTATCCAGAATTGTAATCATTAAATAAATAAATGCTTTCGAAGAATCTCGATAATGACTGCCGCGCGGAAACGCACTCTCTTTTTAAATGTTAATAAAAGCAATCTGATTCTAAAAAAAGACAATTTTTTTACGCTTGCGACTATTACCATCTTTTTCGTTTCTTAGCAAAAACTCATTTTATGTGCGCCTTGTATGTAATATGAGTATGACCAATTCTTGGGGAAAACCTTCTGCCATAAGTTGCTTCTTAATTCTTCTTATTTAAAACAATGAAAACAATAATTTATTATGAAAAAAATAACGGGATTAAGATAAAGATGTAAAAAGGAAAAATATTGAACTTTACTTGCAGCAAAAGTTGCCATGGCTCAAGCGTTCAAAACAAAGGCAACAAGGAAACCTCCGATCAATAATACTTGTGGTTATGATGGATACCAAGATACAGCGTCTCCAAGACATGGTCCCTTCATGGAGTCCCATCGACCCCCTTTCTTCGGGGGAGATGAAGACGTGTCATCCAATATGGAGTATGATGAACAAAATGAAGGTGCGTTTAAACATCTTGAAAGTGAGGAAAATTTTTACTCACCGATAAGCTTCGAGCTATGATGTTGTGTAAGATATGTTATGTCATCAACATCAAAAACAATTTATAGAAATGATAGATGATGAAAATATTGGAATTTTTCAGAGTTAATGAGGTGAGGTTAATTTCTTTTACCCTGAATATCTTTTAACGTTCTTCAAATCTATCCTAACAGCATGATTTCAGATCTTATCATCATTAAATGTTCGGTAATAAGTTACACCATTTGTTTGTTTGTTTGTTTTGTTTTGTTTTGTTCGTTCTTTCTTTCTTATCTTTTTGGAATGACTGGGTTTAGCTGTTCAATTTCACCATTTTTAATACATGGGTTGCCTTTTGCATCTGCTAAATACAATAACATTTTAGGAGAGGGCATTATATAATGTTGTGAAAACTTTTGCCCAATCCTTTTTCTGTTATTTGAAATGAAATATGATTAAACGAAAAATCACATTTATAATGAAAATTACCCACAGCATAATCCCCTTTATTGTATAAGCTTTATTACCACAAATTTTATTAATACTGCTTCTTATTTCTGTGCTTTGCTTTGAATGACTGGCATAGTGTTTTGTTTTTTTTGTCGATGAACTGCTATTGTTTATTGGTGATGCGCTTTGGATTAGTCAATGGAACAATTTTCAATTCATCTTTCTTCTTTCCAATCACTATTACAAAAATATATTGTCATTCAAATAAGCCAAAAACAAAAACAATTTGCTGAAATTTTCCTACCATTCACAAAGGAAATGTACGGACATTGTCCATTTGGTGAAAAAAAAATATTTTCATGTAAAGTAAATCGAATTTTATTATTTGATTAATTTCTCTCAATTTTTGCAAGGGAGTACCGCAAAATATGATTATTATTTATGATATTCATACCTTGTTTTCATTGATTGTAGATAATATTGAGGACGTGGTATATCACAATCAATATCGAGAGGACGGAAGAACGTCAACTGGTTTCTCCGTTATTCCTCCGATACAAGCATCAGGAAAAAAGACTGACAACAACGATGAAAAAGAAATGAATGGTAAAATTGCGTTTCAATACCGGTATTTTAAAAGGTATCTTTAAATAATGATTATACGGATAAAACATCGTCAACATTTTTTTTACTATTATATTGTTTTGTACTTGGAAAGTTAACATAGTCATGTTTACCCTTTTAGATTATGGAAGCGCTCAAAACTCACAGCGCACTTATCCACAAGACATCATCGAAGACTATGCAGACACTGATGATGCAAATATGGTATCAGAGAGAAGTCTAGCAGGCGAGGAAGATTATGGACAGAATGAAGAAATGGATGATAGATATCCTAACGAAGATGAGGGATTATGCTTCGATAACAATAATGGTAATTCTTGAAAAAAATAATTGTTATTACTTTCTTTTATACATGAGATTATTGACACATATCTCAAGTATACTATCCAGTAATATAAATCAGAATACAAATTAAAATCAAATTAATATTTTTGATGTTGTATTTAAATGTTGTATTGATATTTAACATGCCTTTTCATGTTATTCACACAGAAATCCCTGCACCAAAGGCTTCAGCTAAACCATCCAAAATCCCAATAGTACCAAAGAAAAGGCCACTCATTGTTAGACTAACAAGGACCCAGAATATACGAAAACAAGTTGCTCAAGAAATCATGAACCCGGAGGATCCCCCATGGGTCAGAAAAAGGAAGAATTTGCAAGGTAACTCTCTATAAATTTATCTTTGTAAAAATAGATTTGAAAGCTCCCTTACGTGCTTGTGAGTCTTCGTTCCTGAGACCATAGATCATGTGAAAGATCAAATCAAAAATTTAAGTAAAATAATTTTCTGATTGATGTTCATGGAAGCTTAGTATTAATATGCATGTTGCATTAAGCGCAAACGAAAAAGATAAAGCTCATTTTTGTTTCTTCATAATGCTTATACGTGTTATCAACAATTTTGTTTTCCAGAGAAAATTGCCATGACAAACGCTTTCAACTCTCAGAATATGCAAGGAAAACAAAAGAATGGCAGCGGAATTCCCACACCGTCGTTTACACAACCTGTGGACAACCAGCATTACGTAAACAGCGATATGCATGAAGACGATCCGGAAGGTACAATTGAAATTGTTTTCTTCCTACAATGGCTAGCAATCTTCTTGATTGAACTTTCTTTTGTAATTGTAGATAAGTGAATGTTAAACGCCTTTAAAATTCGAAAGCATCATTTAAGAACAGATAAATTTGCAGCATGGACCAGACATGCACGTTTCGTGTACTTAACCCTCGTCAGTGATCCTCAATCTAAAGAATGTAATATGGCCAAAGAGTGTGAAAGTAATGTCTAAAAATGTAACGAAAGACATAGCAGGATGGGTGGGATATACTGGATATTTCTTAACATTGGAGGATTTTGAAATTGCAGGATCTGAAATAGAATCTGAGAAACATGAGAGGATGTCTTGCGAAAATGACCAATATGGCATGGCTTTCACAATCAGTCCACCACCACGTACACGCCTGCCACCAATACAACCAAAAGGTATATTGATCTGCTATAATCTTTCTTGTTTCTTGATGTTAATTTCGTTAGAATTGTTAATTACTTTGTTGTGCCTTGTGTTCTTGACTAGATAAGACTGAGGGTAAGAGAGGTGTGACCGAGTCTTGTTGGAGATCCTCTCATTTCTTCAAGAAAAGCTTTACAAATTAAAGAAAGCTGTGTTGCTTTATGCCCATATTACATTTTTAGCTCACCTGAGCCAAAGGCTCAAGTGAGCTATTGTCATAGTGTGGCGTCCGGCGTCCGTCGTCCGTCGTCCGTCGTCCGTCCGTGCGTCCGTCGTAAACTTTTAACATTTTCAACTTCTTCTCAAGAACGGCTGAAGGGATTTTGATGAAACTTGGTATGCATGAAGTACTAAAGGTCCTCTACCAAGTTTGTTCATTTCGGCTCGATCCCTTCAGGGGTGGATCCAGGGCGGGGTCAAATAGGCCCCGGAGGGTACCCCTCTTCAAAAATCTTCTTCTCCAGTTCCACTGAATGGATTGAAAAACTAATTGTATCTATGTGATCTAGAAGGATGTATGATTCAAGTTTGTTCATTTCGTTAAAATCCGACAACTAATTTTTGACGCGTTTTTGACGTCTTTTCGGACTTAGTCAGAAATGCACATTTTTGCACTTTTTCTTTAAATAACTCAATAAGTGTATGATTTTACACACTCATTTACTACATATTTATCATATTTAACTTACTTAATGCTTTGATATGTATTTTATGCTTAAATTTTATTTTTTTGATTTTTTATGAATTTTTTTCTTATGTAAAAAGGAAGGGGGGGGGTGATTTTCATACATTTTCTGCTTCTTTTCTATAACCACTCTTCAGATTGTCATGACAATTTGTAGGTATGAGGTACTCATGCATGGTACCCTACAAGTGAAAGAATTTTGTCCAGATATCCACTTTTGGATTTTTAAGGAATATTTTTTAAGATTGTACATAGGTATAATGTATGTTTTCCATGCCCAATGGACCCATGGGGAGTGGCTTCAAACCCCGGCGGGACCCCAACAAAATTTTTTCCCCTTTTTATTAGCTCACCTGAGCCAAAGGCTCAAGTGAGCTATTGTCATAGTGTGGCGTCCGGCGTCCGTCGTCCGTCGTCCGTCGTCCGTCCGTCCGTCCGTCGTAAACTTTTAACATTTTCAACTTCTTCTCAAGAACGGCTGAAGGGATTTTGATGAAACTTGGTATGCATGAAGTACTAAAGGTCCTCTACCAAGTTTGTTCATTTCGGCTCGATCCCTTCAGGGGTGGATCCAGGGCGGGGTCAAATAGGCCCCGGAGGGTACCCCTCTTCAAAAATCTTCTTCTCCAGTTCCACTGAATGGATTGAAAAACTAATTGTATCTATGTGATCTAGAAGGATGTATGATTCAAGTTTGTTCATTTCGTTAAAATCCGACAACTAATTTTTGACGCGTTTTTGACGTCTTTTCGGACTTAGTCAGAAATGCACATTTTTGCACTTTTTCTTTAAATAACTCAATAAGTGTATGATTTTACACACTCATTTACTACATATATGTATCATATTTAACTTACTTAATGCTTTGATATGTATTTTATGCTTAAATTTTATTTTTTTGATTTTTTATGAATTTTTTTCTTATGTAAAAAGGAAGGGGGGGGGTGATTTTCATACATTTTCTGCTTCTTTTCTATAACCACTCTTCAGATTGTCATGACAATTTGTAGGTATGAGGTACTCATGCATGGTACCCTACAAGTGAAAGAATTTTGTCCAGATATCCACTTTTGGATTTTTAAGGAATATTTTTTAAGATTGTACATAGGTATAATGTATGTTTTCCATGCCCAATGGACCCATGGGGAGTGGCTTCAAACCCCGGCGGGACCCCAACAAAATTTTTTCCCCTTTTTATTAGCTCACCTGAGCCAAAGGCTCAAGTGAGCTATTGTCATAGTGTGGCGTCCGGCGTCCGGCGTCCGTCGTCCGTCGTCCGTCCGTCCGTCCGTCCGTCGTAAACTTTTAACATTTTCAACTTCTTCTCAAGAACGGCTGAAGGGATTTTGATGAAACTTGGTATGCATGAAGTACTAAAGGTCCTCTACCAAGTTTGTTCATTTCGGCTCGATCCCTTCAGGGGTGGATCCAGGGCGGGGTCAAATAGGCCCCGGAGGGTACCCCTCTTCAAAAATCTTCTTCTCCAGTTCCACTGAATGGATTGAAAAACTAATTGTATCTATGTGATCTAGAAGGATGTATGATTCAAGTTTGTTCATTTCGTTAAAATCCGACAACTAATTTTTGACGCGTTTTTGACGTCTTTTCGGACTTAGTCAGAAATGCACATTTTTGCACTTTTTCTTTAAATAACTCAATAAGTGTATGATTTTACACACTCATTTACTACATATTTATCATATTTAACTTACTTAATGCTTTGATATGTATTTTATGCTTAAATTTTATTTTTTTGATTTTTTATGAATTTTTTTCTTATGTAAAAAGGAAGGGGGGGGGGTGATTTTCATACATTTTCTGCTTCTTTTCTATAACCACTCTTCAGATTGCCATGACAATTTGTAGGTATGAGGTACTCATGCATGGTACCCTACAAGTGAAAGAATTTTGTCCAGATATCCACTTTTGGATCTTTAAGGAATATTTTTTAAGATTGTACATAGGTATAATGTATGTTTTCTTACCAAAAAAGAAAAGAAATTCTCAAATCGCACCGGGTTATACACATTGATACTACTTTTGAATGAAGAAATTTTATTTGAATCACAAAAAAAAAATGCCGTAAAGATTAAAAGTACACAACTTTTTTAATATTTTTTCAAAGCCATGCACCTGGTTCCGGACCGGAATTATTCGAATTTTATGATCTGAGGACCCATTTTCACACGTATTCTTCCACACATGTAGATGTCTCACACACTTTAAAACTATATTCAAAATTTTATTTCATCTATCTAGTAAACAATCACGGGAAGACAATTGAAGATAAACATTGTGTGTATTTTCCACCAATTGTTGAAAATAATAAGAAAATAATCGGAACTATTTGACAGGACAATGACCTAGATATGCATTAATTCATCTTCGTCCCCAAGGCGCATCGTATTCCGCTAGGCGCTTCATTGCAATACAAACCGCAAAGCAGTACTGCGATATATTTCAGGAGATACAGTGCAAACGGAATAGATTTTTATACTTGGAACACTTTCATAATCTGTATCTGTATCTGTATGGGTACGTTGAATTACCAATACTGGCTTGTGATCAACGGAATGAGAGAGCGCATAAACTTACTTAATCGCGCTTCAGGCTGAATCTAAAGCCTTCCACAGTCCTTGACAGCACTTGATGGTTATCCAGTTCGTTCCACTCTGTGACTGTACGTATGAAGAATGAGTTCTTCCTGATGACGGAATTACATGTAGGTATGTTAAAGCAGCGAGTATGGTTTGAGCTATGAACAACGTTCATAATGGTTATCATTCATGTACTTGGAACACTTGCATATACTTGTTATCATGTATAAAGTTTGCTCGAATTTCCTCTGTCTTAGACTCTCTTAGATGAAGTAATTTACGGACTGATTTCTTGAAGAAACGTCTAATGAGTAATCTCTTCCTCTGGATTTTGAGAATGCATAGGACATTTAATATCTGAAATTCTTGAAAATAAATAATTCCGTTCAGAGTTCCTGAAATCTTCCAATGAAATGTTGGACCACAGAAGCTGTTGTTTTAATAGAGAAAATAAATTATTATTCACAACCTTAAGCCACTGTGTTCGTCATCTTGTATGTATAATATTTCTAAGAGGAACACAGAGGCCTGAGGTTGTGAATAATAAAACATTTTCTCTCATAAAACGACAGGATCCTGTGTTAAGACATTTGGGAATTTTTATCTGTTCAAATAATAGATACATAATGAGTTTTTATCAGACCAAATAACTTCTTGTCGGCAAATCCAATGCAACCGATACATTTCATGAACTCTCTCTGCTAACAACTTGCCCGTGTAACAGACCTATGATGAGGTAAAACAATTAGTTAACAGTAAATAACGATGTCGTAGGTCTGCTAGTTGGACAAGCTTAACAATTTCATGGGCCTTTTAATTTGTTTCAAACTGCGAAACCTTAGAGAAACCACTTGAGTTGTTGAACAGCGTATGCTGAGATGCGACGCTCCTTCTCGCCTGTTGAAATATGCATAGGCAAGAAGCGTCGCATTTCAGCATATTTACTTAAAATTATTTGTTCAAGTGGCTTCACTGGGTCATGAGGTTTGATACAACATACACTGCTTTTTTGGAAAACAAACAAACTGGCACAATTTCTGCACAACTCACTTGAATTGATGAATATTGGATCAAAACGATTTTAACTGTACGTTTCATGTATTTGAGATGAAATCAATACTATTCAAAAGCATAATTCATAGATTTCAGTGAATAAAGGCAAACCCGAAAAATCTTAGTTTTTTATGCCCCTGGAATAAAAGATTCGGGAGCATAAAGTTTTTGGCCTGTCCGTCTGTCTGTTTGTCTGTCTGTTTTCCAAAAAACTTTAACATTGGGCATAACTTTTGAATGGAAGCTGGTGATAGAGGTTTCATATTTCACATGTGTATTTACCAAAATTTTTGACCTCATGACCATAACCTTGACCTTTCACGTACTTCTCAAAAACTTTAACATTGGGCATAACTATTGAATGGTTATAGTGATAGGGCTTTCATATTGTACATGTGTATTCCTTGTGACAAGATCTTTCCATTGATACCAATATTACGCTGACCCTGACCTCTCACATACTTAACAGAAAATGGTGTTTATACTAACAAAGATGCCGCCGGGGGCATTCTCGTTTCACAAACACAGGCTTTATAATTTCTGGCATGCTAGCTATCAATAATGAAAGGTTTTGTGTTCAATTTTAAATAAACTTAATTTGTGAAATCATTTCATTGTTTTATTCTTTTTCTGCTGCACATTTATGTGGAATTTTACAATATGATTTTATTTTTGATGTTGCATAATTGAACTATACTAGCTGGGCATATGACGTTGGACCACTTTATCCGTTTTTTTTTTCAAATCAGTAAAAAAGTTATTGTTTTGAAATGTGACTATTTTTTTCTTTTTTGTACCTTTAAAGGTTGTCTGAAAAAAAACACTTCTCTGCATCCGGCAAAAATCTTTTTAGAAAGGTTGTGGGCTAAAATCCTGGTACTGGCACTATCAGTATTCAATGTCAGTATGTCAGTTAGAGCGTGCATGGGTATCAGGTGAGCGTTGTGCCCCCTGGGGCTCTTGTTTAATTTAAATGAACTTCCTATAACTATTAAGGTTGTGAGAAGGTTCCTACTGAGAATACCACTGAAAGCTATCCTCCGATCACAAAACCGAAGAAACAATCATCCAAAAAAAAGTTGGTCATTCGTACTACACGGGCCCAAGAAATCAAGAAAAAGGCATTGCAGTTACAAATTGAAGAAGTCGAAACTCCTAGGGAAGGTACACAATGCTTTCATTTTCATTCAACTTTTTGTTTTTAAGACTTAAACGATGTATTGCGCAATTTGTATAAGAATTTTTGTCTTGTCTATCTCAAACACATGTGGACGTTAAATTGCAGAATTGTCAAAGTTTATCTACATACGTTTCCAGTTATGCATTTCATGGATTCCGTAAATTTCTTTCTAAAAATATGTAAATCGGGTGATTGAACGCAGTTTGTTTATTTTTGTTTTCGATTTTAGAAAAATGGAAGTTCACTCCTAGAAAAAACAGACAATATCAACAAAATGAGGGGATAACAGTGGCATCATCAAATAAGAACATCAATGATCATGAAAATGCCAAACATCAGCAATCTAGCATTATTGGTAAGTAAATGTACCAGTAAAACTGAATTGAAAAGAAACGCAAAATAATATTCAGTTTAGAATTTAATGGTAAAAAGGCTTTCAGAGAAAGAATCTTTTTAATCATTATAAATGTATCATTAATCATTATTGCAGGCGAACTGCAAGATATTCCGCCTCAAAATGGAAAGTGTCCACAGGCTTTATCGGTTCCCCCAAATAAGGAAGAACAATCAAAGGCAGACGACATACAACGGCTTTCAAAGTTACAGATGATACGCAACGACATGAAATCGAGAAGCGCAATTCTGCCAAACATGCCTCTCCCAGTTTCTAATAGGAGTACAAGTAAGAACTAGTGTTGATCAACCCAAAGTAGATTTGGCTTTCTGATTGTTGTTAAAATTTTACGACGTCATCTCTTCCGATCTTCTGGACTTACATTGTGTAAATGGTTGTCTGAGTGATTGCTTGTTGAAATTTAGGATCTGGATATTCGTGAACGGAAATTAATCGTAATCATCGTCTTCTTTACTTTGCAGATCCTTCCGAAAGTCCCGAGAAATCAATCCTTGGCGCTATGTTCGCAAGCCCCACACCTCGAGTAAATCAAACTGATGACAACTCTGAATGGAAAGAAACTTCCAAAGAAAAAGGAGTTGGTGACAGTTTTGAAACTGAACGTCAAAAACTTGATAACAGGTAAAGTTGATCATCTTATTTTGCCAGCAACTCTTTTTGTGCCTTATCAGACTTTTTTTCAGATGGGTGATTTTTATCATTTTGGCATGTGATCTTCTGTTTTTAGCAATCATGTAATATAATAATTATTTTAAAAAGTCGAGGAAAAATATGTTCTTCTTTAAAGATCACATACCATTACTACATGTTTATTGTACTGAATTGTTTCATTTCTGATATCATTACAGCTTGAGAAACCACTGGAAAATTTTGATAGAAAGCAATCTTAAAGACATTATGAATCTAAAGAGGCAACTGAAGTTATCAAAAGAGAAAGAAAGATTTACCGAGGGAGTGTTTGAAAAAGTGAAGCTGAAACTTGAAATCGAACAACACCTTCTCTATGCCAAGCAAGGTAAAGGTGATAGGACAGTTACATCGGAAGAAAAATCTCAGAGATTTAGACCCTCGGTTGCCGATTTGAAGGAAAGATTGGCTAAGCTTAGAGCCCAATCTTCTTCTGTAGCTAATATGATCAACTCAAAGAAATCTTTAGAAGCTAAAAGTGCACCCATAATGCATTCTAAACTAATGATGGGCGACTGTTTTCCAAGGAAAGGTTCATTGGATTTGAAAGAACAGTACACAAGATATAGGTATCTTTACTGCGGAGAGTATTCACGAAGAACCATTGAACCTACCTTTGTCACATATGGAAGAGAAAGAGGACGATCGCATTTTGCAATAGCGCTATTCGGCGACAATCTCTATAGTTCACGCAAGAATGGTTTCATCCAAGTTCTAAGAAGAATAAAGGAAGAAATTGATGATAAAAAGAAGACTGAAGAAAGCAAAACTGAACCGGCACAGATTGAAGAGAAGACGTCTGCAAGGCAAGCAAAGCATACCTTTAAAAAAGCTCTAACGCCAAGGAAGGGAAGTAATAAAGCTGTGTCTCCGTCTGGGACTTCTGGTAAAGGTACCAACAGTAGAAAACCAGTTAATCAACATGTGCCTAAAACAGAGAGAAAAACAATTACTAACTCACAAAATACGTCTAAATCTGGAGGCGCATCACAAAATAAGCCACTTGAAAAAGCTGTTAGTGGAAAGTCGCCTAGAAATGGCTTTGAAAAGAAACGGAACGTACATAGCACCTCAAAATCACAGAACACAAAGAAGCCCTCTCCTCGACCGCTGAAGAATAACAAAATTAAAAAGGAGGGAGATGATGAGAGAAAAGTCGATGTCGGTGTGATGGTTAATATCTTACCACACTCTTCAACGGAGACGCCGCCGCCTCCAAACCTAGGGGAAAGTGTTCCTAAAGAGTCTACGAGCAGCAACAAAGTCCCCAAGAAGATGAAAGCAAGAATACGATCGTGTTTTATTAAATCCACCAGAATTCCTGCTCCAACATACAATTTGAGATTAGCTAGTGCCCGTAAATGTAGCTTGGACGATGACGATGATGATGAGGAGGATGGACCTTGGACAAGGCCAACCAAAATCCCTGCTCCTACACAAAGCCTGATGTATTCCAATCAAAGGCGTTACAGGAGCATAGAAGAACTATGAATACGATAAAGATATCAATGAACTCTTATGTGCCTAAAAGAGTTATATCTTCAAGACTCTAGATATGAAGGTTTTATTCCATCATACAAATACATATTTATTACATTATAATAGATTAATTTCACTGCAAAATGAATATACTATAAGACGGATGTAATGTCTTCAAAATTAAAGCTTCTTTATATTTATATTTGTTTAGTATGGTCTTTCATAGTGACATGATATTTTCAGTGTCTTTTGTTGGCTTTCGTCGAGACTATCCCACTGAAAGAGAAATGAGCAAATCTGATTACATGTACATGTAATTAAGAGATAATGTTAGAGACGACTTTGATTTTAAATTTGTAAGCTGAGAAACTTATATCAAGGAAAATGACCAAAACGATGGGTTTAACTTCATTTCATAGCCTTTTGAATACCAGCAATTTACTGATGACTTCAAAATCAAGGATTTTGATAACAGAAATTTAAAAAGCATACTGGACTTTTTTACAGGAATTTCAAGCATCGAAGTATGTTGCATTTGACTATGGTGATTAGATACAAATATAATGAGAACCCTAGCTGGATTATATTTTAATGGAAACTACAAAAGAGTCAACCAATCTTCTTATTGACTAGTGATGAAGTCATCAAAAAGAAAATAGAATGAACTGACCGTATTCAGCCGTTTGAGAAAAACCGTCTGGTTCGAACAGCCATCTTGCTACGTCTTTCGGTATATTTAGCATATAATATTCACAGATTTAGGCCATATTACATTGTTTAGATAGAGGATCACTGACGAGGGTTAAGTAGCCGAAACGTGCATGTCTCGTCCATGCTGTAAATTTATCTGTTCTAAAATGATGCTAGTGAATTTAGAGACGTTAAACATTTGTGCCACTTGGTGAGTGTCACTGCTGGTGGACCAGGAGTCCCCGAGGGCACATGAAGCCAAGTTCGATCAATTTCGGTTGGTCTTTTCTTCAAACGCATTTGAAAATTTCTGTTTACAATATTTACTCAAATTTCTAAAACCTGGGTCCTGTAGCATCATATCCCAGCCATCTTGCTACGTCTTTCGGTATATTTAGGATATAATATTCACAGATTTAGGCCATATTACATTGTTTAGATAGAGGATCACTGACGAGGGTTAAGTACCCGAAACGTGCATGTCTGGTCCATGCTGTAAATTTATTTGTTCTAAAATGATGCTGAATTTGAAGACGTTAAACAATTATTACATATAAAGCTCATCAGTGGCATTTCCAAGTCGAAATGATTCTGATCCAAAAATGGCCATAAGAAGATTGTGCATAGCATTGGATATACCAGTTTTTTTATGATTATAATCTGAAATTCATTAACGAGCACTGTCTAAATGTAGTCAGAGAAAACTGATCTTCATGTTATCTAGTTAGTCGGATTTCTCAATTCATAAAACATGAGCTCGTTTCACAAACAGATTACGGAATCCCATCTCTTAAACTGACAGTATAAACTTCATCTTTAAATGTGAAAATAAAAAAATATTACCGTCATCTCCAGTGTAGACAAGTTCCAGAAAGTAATTACTTGGTACACATTCTACACAGTACCCCCTACATGTGATGTTGACAACCTTGTCATCTGCTGATCGGCTTACGGACATGCTCGTCTTGTAACCGTAGTCAGCCCACACAATCTTATAAAAGAAAACAAGTGCAAAATATGAATACAACCATATGCGATGTATAGACTAAACCTCATTTCGAAAACAAACAAAAAAATTAAAAACCAGGAAACTAACAAAAAAAATATATGTATAGACGAAATCGTAGCGGAAACGACCTTTCGAACTGAGGAAGAGGGGCCCAAGGTTATAAAACTTCTTGAGCATGTTCTCCGTGCTCAAATCTGACAACGTTTTCAAATTTGAGAATAGCTCAAGATTTTCAAGATTATGAATTGTTGGAGTACAGTTTCATGCGCAACTTTTGAGCACGGATCATCAAATTCTGAGACTGCTTCAAAACATTCTCAGAGCCATGCTTCATAGTATCCGCATTGCATAGAATGTTGGAAAAGTTATTTTTAACAATTTCTCATAGAAACTGAGTTTTTTAAACGATTCAGGCGTCCTAGAAGAATACCATAATCGTTTTTATTTTTGCAGTTCAAAACACTTGCATTCAATTTGGAAATGAAAAGTTATGATTGGGTTATTTATTTTCTTTTGAGTCTTATGCTACTATTTCTGAAAGTTTTGATAAATTCGTATCGCTTATTTCCTTTGGTCTATATATATCTACAATCATTACATAAAACTTACGTCTGCTTTTATAGCAAAGCCTGTGCCTCTCAGGTCCAAATACATTTTTGCCCTTCGACAGTCTATTTCTTCCCATGCTGTGCAATCTTCACTTGATCCGTAAGGAACGCCATTTCCAACTATGGACGCAAATGTAAAGTCGCCGCGTGCCACATACATGGTCTACCGATAGAAGAGCAGAGGATTGCAATGAAATTAGGAAACCAGTTTCTTGATTTAAAGCATTCATGCATTCAAATTCTTTTCTTATTTTAAATTCTGATCCAACGTCCAAAGTAGGAACCAACTTAACAGCGAGCGAAATGCATATCAGCTTAAGCTTCCTTTTCAGTCCTAATTATATAGAAAATATTACTTGCTTTTGCATTGTATATTTGAACTACTTGGTGAGTGTCACTGCTGGTGGACCAAGAGTCCCCGAGGGCACATGTAGCCAAGTTCAGTCAACTTCGGGTGATCGTCTGTCTTTTCATCGCATTTGAAATTTTCATTTACAAAATTTCTTGCAATTCCTTAAACGTGGGTCCTGTAGCATCATACCCCACCTATTCTGCTACATCTTTCGATATCTTTATGGACATAATAATTTCACACCTTTTGGCCATATTACATTGTTACATCAAGAATTTGTAAGCCTTACTTGACTCTTGTACATGTATTTAGAATAAGTAAACACGCGGAGTCTAATGCACCTTCATCCAGCTACAGACTGCAATCCTTTTAAGATTTAATAAGTGAAGAATCGAAAGCTTCGTATCCTACTAGCTAAATTTCATCCCTCTCTTTTTGTATTAGTGTATTTTATTAGAATTCAGTGCATTCCATAAAATTATATATGTTAAACGTCTTCAAAATCATAATTCAAGAACAGATAAATTTGCAGAATGGACCATACATGCACGTTTCAGGTACTTAACTCTTGTCAGTGATCTTCAATCTAAACAATGAAATATAGCCAATATTTGTGAAGATCTCGTCCAAAATGTACCAATCGACGTAGCAAGATGACTGGGATATGATGCTACAGGACTCAGGTTTCAGAAATTTGAGACAATTTTGTAAACAGAAATTTTCGAGTGCGTTTGAAGAAACGATCAACCGAAATTGATCGAACTTGGCTAAAACAGACATATAAGAGACTAGGGACACTTGTCGGCGACATCAAATCAATCAACACAAAATACCAGACATAAACAAACAATACCAATGGGTAATGGGTGCCGACTTAGGGTGGTTATATAACAACTTAGTAGCAAATGGTGTAGTTATCCGGATTACATATCCTCAACGAAATATTACGCTAATTCAACAACGATCCAACATAATAGTATTTTCACAACTTTATCATAAACGATTTCAATTTGATATGAATATAAATAAAAGAAATCTAAGATATAAGGAAAAGTGAAGACGTCTTTGTAAAATCAAACAAGAAATGAAATTTACTTACAGAAAAATCAAATCCTATCTTTGAAAATGTGGTTTCCATGTTCGTTTCTGCGTCACATCCTATATTCTCTTTTTTCTGGAATACATTTTCATGTTTGAGGCTTATATACTCCTTTGCACTTCCAAAAAGATCATGGCAATAGACGGAAACTCCCAAAGTTGGCGTACCCGGAAATGGATATATCAAATATTCGCCATCTAGATAGAACCCCTTTGAAAACACTTCTGCACAGCTTGATGGAGCTGGAATAATAAGACATTGTTTCTTTTTCACAGTTAGTTAATACATGTATAAGATTTGCGGAACTCGTCATTTACCCTACAATTTTGCAAGGAAATGGCTTATGGCAAGACTAATCATTTAATTTAACAAATTTCTAGAGCGGCGGAGAATTTTCAAATATGTTTGGAGTCCGATTGAAGAAATTTGATGCAATCCCTCCTTGGCCTGTAAACAAACTCTTAAAACCTGAACAGAGGTACTAATGACAAATATGGATAATAACCATATCCCTATACATACATGTAGTACAAAATCGATGATTCAGAAAATCATAAAGCGAAGGCATACAAAATCAGGATAAAACAGGAACCAATGCAAACAGACAAAACAATCGACCACATGAAAAGAAGCGAACTCCCAATATGTGAGTGAGACCAGATTCCTAGGAAGAGTCAGCATCTCCTGCTTTTGTAATTTTAGAATTATTCCGTTCTGATAATGGAACGATAATGGTACCAGAAAGACTTCACCATGGCAACACTGGATGTAGGCAAATTGTAATAGTAGTGAAAATCGAAAAAAAGTGTTGTAATTGATGTTGAAATCATAGGACTTTTACTAATTCCGTCATAGCATGGTCGTTTCTTTTGAAATCCATGCCACAATTTCCTATTACAACATCATTTCAACTACATGCAAGGCGATCGTTGTATCTTCTGCCATATTGGAACAGCTTGGATTGGAACGTCTGAGTGCGTTCAAATTAACAGAAAAAAACGGAACAACAATAACGTTCCGTATAATGATACGCACTCAAGGTCATAATACTATTTCAAATCTATTAAAATTTTGATGTTACTGCCATCGCTGTTTTGCCTTTAGGAGAATTAGTTCATGTTAGAATTAATGCATTTGACAGAAGTTGAAATCTCAGATAATACGAAATTTAGAAAGGCACCAAAATGAAATATTTTTGTACTTGCTTCCATAAGACCTTTCTATATGCACTGAGTAAGCCATCCATCCAATAGAAGAGGTGCCACTCCAGGTATTGTCGTACATTTGGCTGTGATATCTACAACGTCCACTAGTATTGTGGACAAAGAATAGCATACATGTGTTAAGATTGACGCATTCATAGGAACACTGGGCAGGAGACAATCTTTCACTTTCAGTTAGAAGAAAATCTGTGAATATCCAGCCATCTAATCCATTAGTCCTCGAGTAGAGTGAACCTAAAAAAGAACAAATACTGTAAGGCCAATTCTTACTTTTTTTTTTTGTTTTATGTCCTCGTACATTTAGGTTTTGAGCCCATATTCACTGAACGAAACAAAATTAAAAAGATAAAATCTTTTGCAAATTAAGCATGTTTTTTCTTAAAAAATATTACAAAATGATTCATTTTTAATAGTTTATGTAACAATGTAAAAATACTTAAATTACTAAAAAAAATTACAATTATCTTTTATTCTTTTGTTGACCGAAATGTGTTGATAAGCAAATGAAAAAATTGCCAGATTTCACATGGAATTAATACATGTACGTCGCATATTATGAAATAGCAACAGGTTTTTTTTCAATGTCAAACTGACACAAAACAGAATTAATCAAGAAAAGGTCTTATAAAAAATGAATATTGAAAATCTGTTAACGCAGTCAGGAAAGTGTCTTAAATTTTTTTTAATCCTCATCATCCAATAACAATATAAAGGACAACAGGTTTAGAATAGAGAAACATTCTCATCTCATCGAAATAAGGATCTTATCACATAGCACAAATCTCAGAAAGAATATTATCAAAAGAGGTATAAAAAGGGACACCACGAAACATAAAAGCCCTATCAGAAAAAGTCATCAATATAACTTTTTTTTTTTATTTCTTATTCAAACAATGTAAAACATGAAGCACACAAAAAGAATTTTAAAAACTAAAATGACTTACCATTTGTACTAGTTGCTTTTGCAAGATTTGAGAATAATGCTTCAAAGAGGACATATGCATACAGGAAGACAATCTTCATTCCTTCAACACTAAAGTTTAAAATATACACGGTAAACTCAAGTTCTGATTTTCTCGAAGGTGAATGATTCTAATATACATGTAATATACAGTGAAGACTAAATTATCAAATGGATGATCATGACCTTATTTGTCACTTATCAAGAATCATGCACCAAGGAACATCGGATTTTTCATTCATCAAAGCTAGAAGGAAAGTATGGTGGCACACTTCTGTCTCCTACATGCAAGATATTTTTCTTTAGGATATGTCGATATGCGACTTACTTATATTAACATGCAACTTATCTATGTCAACATGAAAGATAATTATGTTGACATGCAACTTATTTTTGTCAACATGAAAGATAATTATGTGGACATGCAACTTATTTTGTCACCATGCAACTTATTTTGTCAACATGCGACATAATTTTCTTGCACACCAACTTAAGTACCTTGTATGTCAACATAAGTATCTTGCATGTCAACATAGTTATTTGCCATTCGGATTAGCCTCCACCTTTTTTTCTTTTTATGCCGTTACAAATAAAGGGCGAGGGGGTCCGAATGTTATTTTGCATGTTGACATAAATAAGTGGTATGTTGACATATTAAATAAGTCGCAAGACAACATAATCTATAGAAATTATCTCGCATTAAGGAGGCAGAGTTATGCCACCATAGTCAAGGCTTCCAATGATCTGTCTTGATTTACTTTTTTGTATATCAATGTAAATATTGTATATTTGAAATCCATAACATGATTGTATTAAAATCAACGTTACTTAAAGTTCTTTTAACTTATCCCCAAAGACCTTTTATTTTATAATATGGATACTAGCGGGATAATCTATGTTCTATTCTCCTCTCTGTCTGAACATTTCCATTTAAATATTTGTTGAAACATGATCGGTTTAGCAGATACTTTGTTGTGTTGAACTTGTCGGTATTTCAAATCTTTATGATTTTAAATACTATTTCAGATTATCTCTTTGTATCTTTGGATCGATGACCAACATTTCAAAATTGTACGTGACCATGATACTGTATTACTTTTTAAAAAGACAAAAAGGTGATTTCATAACAAACAGAAAAAAACATTAGTTTGAAAATGAAAAACCAATAATTTACAAGATGACATAAAATTCTTTGAAAGATGAATAAACAACATTTTCTAAAAAAAAATACTCTTGTTTTCAACACTTAATTTTATTAATTTTGATGCACACTGTAAAGCATAAGTTTGGCGCCCTTCACTGGCCAAGACAGAAATTTGACACAATCACTATTTTTGACCTAATCAGCAGGACTTATAAGTAAAGGATTTCCTAGCAAACAGAAGATGATTATTCTTATCAGCCACCTGATCTCATATAAAACGGGCAGTCATTCTGCTCATTTGTAGAATGATTCTGGTATTTTCATTGGCTTTGTATTTTACCTAGTACCATTAGCATTTGATTGGGTTTTTTTTTTATTATGGTTGTATGTTTCAATTTCTCTCACTGATATCCTTAACAGGCGATGTGGACAAATTGAGACGCCGATGCTTTAAACAAACAATTCACCTTTTCTTTGAACGTTTTTAAAGCTCGCTATCGCCAGTGGGTGATACATTGTAAGTTAAGTCTTTGGCAAAGCGATTGTTTTGACCAACAAACACAATAGTTGTATCTGATCACATAGGACGTAAATGAAAAAAAAAATAAATGAAAGATTTTTCACGAAAAAGATAAATCAACTAGAATAAATTTTAAATATTCAGCAATTTAAAACAAAAACAGTACATTTTAAATGAACTAAGATAAAATAAGACTTACCATTTGTACAAGATTTTTTTAATAATGCTTCAAGGATGACATATTGAAAAAAAAGTTTCATCGTTTTTCCTTCAGTGAAAATGGCTCTAGTCTTTCTCAATGACTGTTATATGACACAAAGAACAAAATGAAATATAAATAATATTTTAAAAAGTTTCAAATCTCCTAACTTGATCATCACTAATAAATGAAAATCCGCACCAATGTTTTTCTCGTTTATCGTCTATCAAAGTAACAAAAATAGCATCCATTGATAGCTCTTGATATTCCTTTTTAATCTTTATTTAGATACTGTATATTTGAAAGCTTTAATATTACGTATTATGTACCACCCTCTTAAAATATAGTATTATAACTTTCTTTTTACTAGTATCATCGTAATATGATAATTATTATTATTATCAAAAATATTATCAGTTGCACAACTATATGTACTTGTATGTTTTGCTGAATCCGCCACACCTTCAAAGTTGTGTATCTTTTGACGTTCGCTTTCATCTAGGGTCATTCATATATCTATGGAGGTTATATTTTAGGGATGTAAGGAGATGTATGACATATACTGGCGCGAGGGTTGTTCCGAAAGTTCATGGACAACGCAGTTTAAGGAAAGATCTAGAGAATTGGATAAAAACCAATTTGATTTCTTTATGATACGGATAATTTTTGAATACATATACGAATTTTCACTACGATTGGTCAATAACAACCTTTCAAATCTCCTTACGAGCAACGTAAGGTTCTAGGTAGAAGAGCAGCTAACAAACAGTAACGACGTCGTCAGATGTTCAGCATGAATGTGACATTTTAAAATAAAACAACTCTCTCATCTGTACAAAATTCAAATATATTTTCATGTACTTTGTTAAGGAAGACATGTTCTATTTTCATATGCTACATCTATATCATACATCTATATCATAATGTACTTTCATCTATGAATCATATTGCATTCAAAGTGGTTACCATTAAGCGAGAAAACACCATCAATTTACATATTTTCGTTTACCTAGCTTTTTGTTCAACTCCAACCAAAATTGCGTGAAAAACATCTTCGTCTTTTTTAAACTTCTTCTTTTAATAAAAAAAAACATTAGTCGTCTACAGTGAAAACTGAAGACTACCACACCAACAAAAAGAAAGAAGCACAGAATTTTTAAAGAAGCAAAGATGAATTCCCAATGAATCCATAGAATACTAATAGGATACACATGAAAATAAACACAAACAATTGTTCAAAGTATAAATTAAACATACCATTTATTTGACACTAATTTGTATATAATCTAAAATTATGATGTGACTGTGAAAACAGAGATTATATCATGTTTATCATCAACTGAATCATAACTAATATACAGATTATCATCCTGTCCATAACACATATGCTGAGGTTCCCCTCCCAGAGCCTCCTCCTCATCCAGCAGCTTCCGGACGTACCTCCCCTCCTTGGTTATCAGATGGAGACAAACATCAGTACGGTCAGCTACACACAATGTCCCCTGTATCTCTGTGATACCCCGAGGCCCGTAGGACAGCGACGTGAACCACAGAGCTTGACCTTCTATGGTCATACACAACACACCATCTTCATCCCAACAAGGTACGAATATATTGTTTGTTTCGCTATCTGTATGTATGTCGTATGCAAACTTAAACGTCCTTCCGTACGTTTCCTTCGTGATGATCTTCCTGACCTGTGTTCCCTGTCTGTCTAGTACTGTGATGGCGTTGTCATCGCGATGTACATGTAGAACACAGTAGTATGAACCGTTGTAGTGGATACCATGCACGTAGTCATCCACATGATAAGATATGTCCTTACTGACTATTGTCGATCCACGTAATGTCCATATAGATATAATGTGTTGCTGAATCCACAGGTGGCAAACGTGAAGTCATCTACACATGTTATTTCCAATGTATGATCATTTACATTTGTGGAAGATACATATATCCCACTAAGATCAAACAGTTTCAGTACATGGTTTTAAGAAATGAATCTTATACTTTTTCTGTTGATGCAGGTATCACCCGAAAAATTGGAAGTTTTCTTTCCAATTTTTCGGTTGATACCTGCATCAACAGAAAAAATATAAGATTCATTTCTTAGCATTTAAATATGGAAAACATACTGTTTTCTTGGATCTAAAAACAATCAATCACCGCACTATATTTCGTAAGTCGTAGGGTTTCGCAGTGATACATCCGCCAAAACAAGTTATGGCAGCCGCCATGATTCAAACAGCGAACGATCGTCTCTCTATATCTTTGGAATAGGGACCAGTTTGAGCAATTTCTACATGCACTGCTAATTTTTGAGTAAGTAGAAAAGAAATGGTACCCTTGAAATGATAAGCAAACATCAACAAATTGTATTTTCAGCAACGAGTTCATTCGTGTTTGAGGGAACCCCCTCCTTCTAAAAATAGTGCTATAAATAGACTTCCGTGAAAAATTGTGTTGATCGATGTATCAACAAAATTTCTCAGCCAATCAGAATCTTCGTTTCTTGAAAATGACAATGGAAATTAAATGATATAGTAATCAACAACGACTATGTGACCTGGTATATACAGAACACCTGTGACGTAGCATTTCTCGATATCCTCTTGTCTCTTTAAACTATGAACTAGACATTCTGTAGCTTTCAGTCGTCTAGGATCAACCTGTTTGGATGTTGATTCTCTGATTTTGATGTAACAGATGTATATTCCACGGCCACCTGAGCTCCATGATTCATGGCGGTGTCGTCAGTTAATGTACCTGTTTCCATGGAATCAAAGACCAGCTTGTCCTCATTGTTAGATGTCGATGCTGACTTCGATGTTAACAAATCATTTCGGAGTTTTGATTTCAGTTTAATGAAATTATCGTCCTTGTTAAGATTAGATACGTTGTAATAGTAGGATCACGATTCATACAACAATATTTGACATTCGTGACATTATATAACCTCCTCATCTAGACTTCTTTCTTTGCTTCCATAATTGGCTCTCAAAATCAATCTGATGATAGTTGGCTGGACATATCTAGATTAAGAAAAAAGATATTGAATTCATCAACGATAATGTCTACTACAATTTAGTCTAGAATTCTGACGTCAGCACTTATGACGATAAAATAAAAAAAGTCTCAAGTTACTGTGAAACTCTTCTTAACAGGAATTATTTATTGTACTTTTGATCTATACTGGTCGGGAAGAAATTATCGCCGAGCAGTAATTATCGCCGTTTGTCGATATATTTGGATCTTCAAATGACAGAGACTTGATACTTTCAGCAATAAAACTTCTTATGTTCATCAAACTGTATATGAAATTTCAGATGAATCCATGCGATAAAAGCTAAGATTTTAGCACCTGAATTTCATTGAAATGGATGTCTTTCTCCGAGTTCCTCGGGGGCGATGGCGATGCACCTTGCCGCCTTCTTTCTCAATCATTGAGGCAATTTCAAACTATTTTCAATAGTTTTTATCCCAACTGATCAGAAAAAGAATAGAGGAATCTGATGGTATAATTTTTGTTGAAATGTTGTGAACATTAGACAAGAATGATCCCTCGCGGCGATAATTGCTTCTCCGACCTCTTTAAAGAGTGCTCAATTCCAGCTCATTTTAAATGCTTTTAACACGAGTTGTAATGATCAGATTTTATTGAAAATATGTGGAAGTATCAGTAAAGGGTTCTAGTTTTTGCAGTCCAAAATTCATGAGCAAGTTTTAAAAATTAAAGGAAATAGAGCAAAAAATGCTTTAAAAATCGGCGATAATTACTTCTCCACCAGTAAAAATCAGAGGATGTAATTGACAAAGTAAAATCTTGGAATTTTAAAGCCAAAACGATTTTTTCATACTCTTTCTCTAATATGCACACCACGCTTCCCCACGGAAAAATTAATTATCAATTGTCTAAATTCATTAAAGCTGCACCAGCGCGTAGATTTTGTGAAAATATCCACAAGTTGTAGGGATGCCTATAGATTGGTACCTCTTATTACAGATTTATTTTTGTACAATAATGAAAAGGTATTTACCTAAATTGAAAATGTTTTGATTGTATTTCTAGATACGTGGATGATATTCTGACTATCAACAATCCTGTTTTTGAAAAATAGAATATTGAAATTTATCCGCCATAACTGACACTAAACAAAGCAAACGGAACACCATTTTTGAACCTCAATGTTAAAATTGTCGAAGAAGAAAATCATACGAGTTTGTATTACAAACACGATTTTGGACATTGTAAATTTCCCTGACTGTACGATAATGTTCCATCTCAATTCATCGGGTACGATAGGACATTTGATTGTGTTTTGGATTTTCACAGTAGAAATATACAAATTACTAAGACAATAATGAATCAATGTTTCTGCTTTCATAAGCAAATTTAAGACTTTCCGGAAATTTTACAAATATTACTCTTTTAGCTTCGTTTAAAATTCGAACATGCTACGTGCCTTTTATGGTGACTTAACAAAGAGTAGAGAGAATGACCATCGAAGATGCGTCAGAATCATCAATCGCTTTTAAAAGGTACATGTAAAGGTAGGATTTATATATATTTATATCTATATAGACATAACGTCAGTCAGTGCATGAATTATATATATTTTCATTTCCATGCTTCATTAACATCGACGGCGGGTGCGGCAAGCCAACAGGGGATGCTTACTCCTCCCGGGCACCTGATCCCACCTCTAGCTTGCTAGGGGTCCGTCGATGTTTAATTTTCTGCTCCATTGTGAGTGCTGTTGAGATTATCGTCAGGATCTTCTTTAACTCATTTGTGTCACACTTATGCCCTTTGCCGTGTGGAGCTCGTAAAAAAGTTCCCCGCGAGGGGTTTGACAGTAAGTGTTTTGAATATACTTCCCTGACGTTGTCGCCATAGCACTTTCTATATAGACATAACGTCAGTCAGTGCATGAATTTTATATATTTTCATTTCCATGCTTCATTAACATCGACGGCGGGTGCGGCTAGCCAACAGGGGATGCTTACTCCTCCCGGGCACCTGATCCCACCTCTAGCTTGCTAGGGGTCCGTCGATGTTTAATTTTCTGCTCCATTGTGAGTGCTGTTGAGATTATCGTCAGGATCTTCTTTAACTCATTTGTGTCACACTTATGCCCTTTGCCGTGTGGAGCTCGTAAAAAAGTTCCCCGCGAGGGGTTTGACAGTAAGTGTTTTGAATATACTTCCCTGACATTGTCGCCATAGCACTTTCTATATAGACATAACGTCAGTCAGTGCATGAATTTTATATATTTTCATTTCCATGCTTCATTAACATCGACGGCGGGTGCGGCTAGCCAACAGGGGATGCTTACTCCTCCCGGGCACCTGATCCCACCTCTAGCTTGCTAGGGGTCCGTCGATGTTTAATTTTCTGCTCTATTGTGAGTGCTGTTGAGATTATCGTCAGGATCTTCTTTAACTCATTTGTGTCACACTTATGCCCTTTGCCGTGTGGAGCTCGTAAAAAGTTCCCCGCGAGGGGTTTGACAGTAAGTGTTTTGAATATACTTCCCTGACATTGTCGCCATAGCACTTTCTATATAGATATAACGTCAGTCAGTGCATGAATTTTATATATTTTCATTTCCATGCTTCATTAACATCGACGGCGGGTGCGGCTAGCCAACAGGGGATGCTTACTCCTCCCGGGCACCTGATTCCACCTCTAGCTTGCTAGGGGTCCGTCGATGTTTAATTTTCTGCTCTATTGTGAGTGCTGTTGAGATTATCGTCAGGATCTTCTTTAACTCATTTGTGTCACACTTATGCCCTTTGCCGTGTGGAGCTCGTAAAAAAGTTCCCCGCGAGGGGTTTGACAGTAAGTGTTTTGAATATACTTCCCTGACATTGTTGCCATAGCACTTTCTATATAGACATAACGTCAGTCAGTGCATGAATTTTATATATTTTCATTTCCATGCTTCATTAACATCGACGGCGGGTGCGGCTAGCCAACAGGGGATGCTTACTCCTCCCGGGCACCTGATCCCACCTCTAGCTTGCTAGGGATCCGTCGATGTTTAATTTTCTGCTCTATTGTGAGTGCTGTTGAGATTATCGTCAGGATCTTCTTTAACTCATTATAGTCTCGTTCGCCTGAGCCTCACGCGACTTCTACAATCACTTCCCTAGCGAGACCTGTACAATCCAGTACATTCTCAACTCCCTTGGGAGTATACTTTTAAATCGCAGATGTGGAGTAACCAGAAGGACAATCTGCATGGTACCTGACCAATATATATAGACTTCTACAAGCGCAAGAATTGCTCTCTGCACATTATACATGACGACGGGATTCCATGACAAGCCCTGTCCAAACCTCGTTAGAAACGACAGAGTCCCGACTATCTGACACCTCTCTGAATGTCAGTCGGACTCCTTGGGTGATTGCATGCATTAACTCGCTCCAGCTGACAGACGCCCTATGTTTTCGATATATCTATTTACATATTTATCTGTGTATTACTTGGGTTCCTGTGTTTTGCTGTCTCGTTTAAATGTTAATCTTACAATTATCTTATGGCTTTTATACACAACAATTAAGAGTTCTTCGTAACTGCTTGGTAATCGAACATGTGGTAGGGTTGTGTACACGTAATTTGGATATCAACACCATTTGCTATCATTGTTGCAGATGGCCGTCCTCAGTCGAAGCCGACTGTTAATTGATCTCGTTGGTTTATGTATAGTCTATTGTGTTTGGTGTTCCTTTAAGAAATGAATCTTATATTTTTTCTGTTGATGCAGGTATCACCCGAAAAGTTGGACAGAAAACTGCATCAATGCGCGTAGCGCGTTGATGCAAAAGTTTTCTGTTCAATTTTCGGGTGGTACCTGCATCAACAGAAATTTTTTTTTTAAATTTATTTCTCATTATTTAATTGTGGAAAACATACTGTTTTCTTGGATCTAAAAACAATCAAGCACCGAACTATATTTCGTTAGTCGGAAGGTGTAGTGAACCTCAGACCTAGGCCAGTGTGCCCGAGCGAAACACACTTTACATACGGCCTTTCCTTTGACCTTGCTTTCTCTGGTCCTTCTCTATTGCTGAGCTTAGAGGCTTACCATGACTGCACGAGTCTAACTGTGATTTGCCGAATGAGAGTGAGACGGATATAATTTTCTGTATTTATTCAAGATCTATCGATCTCTCAACAACTTTGCAAATTAAGAACAAGCAACAACAATAAATGTATAAAGAAAATAATATGACAGACGACAATGAAATTAATAAATCTATAAGTATAACAGCTATACGTCGAGTCCGTCCATGGTCAAGCCAGCCACTTATGTATATAGATATTCCTACACTAAACTAAACTAATATGGTTCCCTAACTAAACTAGTACGTCACTCCTATGCTAAACTATAATGGAATTACTGTATGAATATATATAGTATTTACTCCTACAAGAGCTATCGCTCTACGCAGACCCTAACTACTATTTCCTACAAGAGCTATCGCTCTACGCTGCCCCTAACAATCTACCTAACGTGCCGAACTATCGTTCGTACACCCCCTACAGACAGGAAATATCTTTCCTCGTCTCCTTACTCTAGTAGTTTATAATATATATAAATATATAATACAATTAACCAATTACTAATTACTATTCCCTATTCTATATAACTATGTGACGTCAAAACTTACACTAGCGTGGCTAGCCATGATCCCGGTTTGTGTCGTCTGCCATGACAACACGGGTGCATGTATATAAAAAGCCCTCTATGTCAAAAATATAATCTCATAATAAAAGTGCACTTTTCTCTGTAATTAGGCATCATACAGTACAACATTTTGTACTAATAAACTATCAATCTCATACAGAAGAAAAGTATTCACAAACATCTCAAAATAACAATGCAGGATAAATTCTAACTTTTGGTTAGAGGTTAAAATTTTGCTTCCTGTCGCTATGACGTTAAAACATGCATGACGTTTCGCGGAAAAAACTTGGACACTTCCCAAGTAATGTAAACAGCTGTAAATCAATACTGACAGGCATTTAAACTATTTTAACATACAGAAGGGTAAGATATATCATCATTCAAAAGATAAACAATGCAGTACACTCATGGTTTCTAATGTAAACAAAGATCAGAGGCAATTCTGACAATCACATCCATAACACTTCCCCCCTCCTGCTTTACATTTTGTCCCCAAAATGTTTCCATACCATACAAACAATATCTCACATATCACAATACTCATAATACACACTGTCAGTACAATTATATTCATGTAATTCTCATTCTATCAAATAAAAAAAAATCACACACATTAGTCTTTAATTAATACTGCATAATGAGTTTGAACCATCATATATATGCAAAATTCACATGGCATATATGTATGCAAAATTCACATAACATATATGTATATATCTTAGAACACTATATGGTAATATCTCATCATTCCAAAATACAATGTGATCAATGAAAAACCATAGTAATACAATGTTTGTTCAATCAAAATTTCATGCAACTCACACACATGCATCTGAATACAATGAATTTCACAGTACATCATACATAACACTTCCATACCAGGTTTATCTCATGTCCACAATAAACCTGACCATGCATAATCAGTATGCTACATGGCAATATTTACAAGTAAAATCCACCCCTATTCCTTACTTACCAATCTACAAACCCGTTACATAATATAAGTCAAATGTAAATAAAAGTTACACACTAAATGTCACTGTGTTCTCAATCGTTGGTCATGGTCCTCTTCTCTCCCTAAAGTCCACCAGACCCTATGGACCTTTCTCCACAAGCTTCCATTCTGGTCTCTTCATCCGCCTCTTTGCAGACGTGTTCTGAAATTTCTTCAGAATCCTTGACATCTTCTGCCTGTATTCCTTTGCTACTGTCGTCTCACAGTTTCTCCTGTACATATCAACTTGGTACTCTGGTACACTGGAAACGTCGGCCTCGTTTCCACCATCCCCTTTACTCCTATCCTCTGATTTGACAATCCTCTCTGTTACCAGTCTAAACTCTTTTCTCTGGTCATTATTCTCAACCCCACTGTCCTCTGGGTCACCCATCTTCTCTGTGGTTATATCATTAACCTCGTTACATTCCATTTGTAGGTCATCTTCAAACCTCTGTTTGTCAATGATGGAGTGAACATCTGCTACACCACTGTAGCTCATCTTCCCTGCCTCTTTGAGCTCCAAACTACTCACTGCAGGTCTCAACCTGGGACGCTTCTTCTCTGGTATCTCCTTGCACCTTTTCTGGTTTCCTGTGATCTTCTCTCCTGTGTCCTTTACCTCTATGACACCTCTACCGTTCTCTACTCTTAATACCCCTACATCCACTCTGTCCACAGTAACATTACTCATATCCCCACAGTCCTCCACGAAAAGGTCACCTATACCCAAGCTCCCATCTTCATTACGAACATCGTTACCATCACCACAAACATCCTTACGACCATCATCATCATCATCATCATCATGGACCCCTGTACACCTTTGTACACTTCCCATGAGTACCCTTTTTGACTCTTCGAAATTTCTCTCTTCTTGTCTCCTCTTATTTATAGATATAAAACTGCAAATTTTGTCCTTTTCTTCGACATCATCATTCTGGGCTGAGGCTTGGCCGGTAGACTCAGCCCTCTCTAGTTTCCCTGGTTAACTGTTTCTTTCAACTTCTCCTTCTGAAGTTCTCTCCCTTGTCTATCTATCATCGCATTTTGTCTGTTTTCTTGCCTCCTCAGCGGGCAGTTTTTGGCTATGTGGCCCTCCTCCTGACACACAAAACATGTCAAATTCTGCTTGTATCTCTTCCAATTTTCTCTTTCCTCTTTATTGATCCTATGGCAGGTTTCCACTATAGTTCTCTTAATACTCTCTGTAATTTCTTTGACTAAATTTTCCCGCAAATCTCTTCCAAACTGTTGCAGTCTCTCTTCTGTGACATAACTCTTTTGATTGACTCTCCTTATTTCTGTGTTTTCGTCCTCATCCTCGTCATCTGAATGCTTGTTGGCCTTTCTTGATCTCAGTCCTCTTTTACATGACCGATGCCAGGTTATCAAATTGATTGCCTCGTCTACTGTCTTTGGTCTTTTAGTAAGGACATCATAGGCTACATCCTGGTCATGTATGCCACTCAACATATGCTCTACACATAAAGAATTGTATAGCTCCGATCCTATCCCAGGATAGGCTTTTCGGACATTTTCAGCTATCCTCGCAGAAAACTTCTGATATGTTTCGTCATACTGCTTCTTCATTTTCTGTAGGTTCCTTCTATAAGTTTCCGGTAGGGTGTGGTCACCAAATCTCTTCTCCATTTCAAGATCTAGCAAGTCCATATTTTCCCTGACTTCTCTTGGTAATTGTGCAACAAATGACAGTGCTTCGTCACGTAGGCTTAATAAAACCTCTTCTGCTTGGCGTCTCTTACCCCAATCAAATCTATCTGCCATTATTGTGAATGGGATAATGAATGACTCCCATTTTCCTCTTCCATTGTAAGTGGGTAGTACAGGTCGTGGCTGTTCGTATCGTGGACCACACTCCCTGGGAACGTGCATGCTGCTTTGCATAGGTACCAACATTCGGGTCATTAGATTGTTGGCCTCGGATGGTTGCACCATACCGTTGTTTATCACTCCTGGGACTTCAAGGTAAGTGGAATTTTCATTACGGCCATCCGAATATCTGTTAGAACTCTTTCTGTTCTCATTCCTCTTGGCATTGGCTTGTTGTGTGCTATTTGGCCTCACAGGTTTGTTGTAGCCATTCTCATTGCTTCTCATACGTGCATCTCTCATGTAGTAAGGGTAGTTGCTACCATCAATACAAAAACTACTGTTTTTTCTCATTTGCTCATTCCTCGTATGGTTAGGGTAGTTACTACCATCAAAACCATTATTATCGTGGCGATGAGCAGTCATTTTACGTGCATCTCTTGCATGATTAGGGTAGTTACTACCATCAAAATCATGATTATTGCATTCAGCTATTGTCGTACGCATATCTATCGTATGGGTAGGGTAGTTACTACCATCAAACCCATAATTATTGCGTTCAGCAGTTATACGCGCATCTCTCGCATGGTTAGGGTAGTTACTACCATCAAAACCATGAACATCTCGATCAGCTATTGTCATACGCGCATCTCTCGTATGGTTAGGGTAGTTACTTCCATCAAAACCATAATTATCGCGTTCAGCTATTGTCATACGCGCATCTCTCGCATGGTTAGGGTAGTTACTACCATCAAAACCATGATTATCGCGATAATAATCTCCTATACGTGCATCTTTGGAATTTGCAGTGTAACTATTACTGGCAAGTTGGTTTTCTATACGGTTCTCCGTCTCGTTTTGGTAATTGTTGCCTGCTATTTTGCTCCGTGAGCTCAATGACCCACTTTGGCCTGTTGTTCCGGACTCGTCATCTTTATTTTTTCTATCTCTCAGAAACATCTCTATCGCACAGGTAAATTTCTATCAAAAATTCTGGCAAAATGTTCTACAAAACGTCTCACTCTTTGTACAAATGTACCAGATAAAAATAGTTTTATCAAAAATTTAAACTCGTGCAAAACTTTTCAAAAAAGTGTTTAACCGCTGCCACCAGTGTAGTGAACCTCAGACCTAGGCCAGTGTGCCCGAGCGAAACACACTTTACATACGGCCTTTCCTTTGACCTTGCTTTCTCTGGTCCTTCTCTAAATTAAATATTGCTGAGCTTAGAGGCTTACCATGACTGCACGAGTCTAACTGTGATTTGCCGAATGAGAGTGAGACGGATATAATTTTCTGTATTTATTCAAGATCTATCGATCTCTCAACAACTTTGCAAATTAAGAACAAGCAACAACAATAAATGTATAAAGAAAATAATATGACAGACGACAATGAAATTAATAAATCTATAAGTATAACAGCTATACGTCGAGTCCGTCCATGGTCAAGCCAGCCACTTATGTATATAGATATTCCTACACTAAACTAAACTAATATGGTTCCCTAACTAAACTAGTACGTCACTCCTATGCTAAACTATAATGGAATTACTGTATGAATATATATAGTATTTACTCCTACAAGAGCTATCGCTCTACGCAGACCCTAACTACTATTTCCTACAAGAGCTATCGCTCTACGCTGCCCCTAACAATCTACCTAACGTGCCGAACTATCGTTCGTACACCCCCTACAGACAGGAAATATCTTTCCTCGTCTCCTTACTCTAGTAGTTTATAATATATATAAATATATAATACAATTAACCAATTACTAATTACTATTCCCTATTCTATATAACTATGTGACGTCAAAACTTACACTAGCGTGGCTAGCCATGATCCCGGTTTGTGTCGTCTGCCATGACAACACGGGTGCATGTATATAAAAAGCCCTCTATGTCAAAAATATAATCTCATAATAAAAGTGCACTTTTCTCTGTAATTAGGCATCATACAGTACAACATTTTGTACTAATAAACTATCAATCTCATACAGAAGAAAAGTATTCACAAACATCTCAAAATAACAATGCAGGATAAATTCTAACTTTTGGTTAGAGGTTAAAATTTTGCTTCCTGTCGCTATGACGTTAAAACATGCATGACGTTTCGCGGAAAAAACTTGGACACTTCCCAAGTAATGTAAACAGCTGTAAATCAATACTGACAGGCATTTAAACTATTTTAACATACAGAAGGGTAAGATATATCATCATTCAAAAGATAAACAATGCAGTACACTCATGGTTTCTAATGTAAACAAAGATCAGAGGCAATTCTGACAATCACATCCATAACACTTCCCCCCTCCTGCTTTACATTTTGTCCCCAAAATGTTTCCATACCATACAAACAATATCTCACATATCACAATACTCATAATACACACTGTCAGTACAATTATATTCATGTAATTCTCATTCTATCAAATAAAAAAAAATCACACACATTAGTCTTTAATTAATACTGCATAATGAGTTTGAACCATCATATATATGCAAAATTCACATGGCATATATGTATGCAAAATTCACATAACATATATGTATATATCTTAGAACACTATATGGTAATATCTCATCATTCCAAAATACAATGTGATCAATGAAAAACCATAGTAATACAATGTTTGTTCAATCAAAATTTCATGCAACTCACACACATGCATCTGAATACAATGAATTTCACAGTACATCATACATAACACTTCCATACCAGGTTTATCTCATGTCCACAATAAACCTGACCATGCATAATCAGTATGCTACATGGCAATATTTACAAGTAAAATCCACCCCTATTCCTTACTTACCAATCTACAAACCCGTTACATAATATAAGTCAAATGTAAATAAAAGTTACACACTAAATGTCACTGTGTTCTCAATCGTTGGTCATGGTCCTCTTCTCTCCCTAAAGTCCACCAGACCCTATGGACCTTTCTCCACAAGCTTCCATTCTGGTCTCTTCATCCGCCTCTTTGCAGACGTGTTCTGAAATTTCTTCAGAATCCTTGACATCTTCTGCCTGTATTCCTTTGCTACTGTCGTCTCACAGTTTCTCCTGTACATATCAACTTGGTACTCTGGTACACTGGAAACGTCGGCCTCGTTTCCACCATCCCCTTTACTCCTATCCTCTGATTTGACAATCCTCTCTGTTACCAGTCTAAACTCTTTTCTCTGGTCATTATTCTCAACCCCACTGTCCTCTGGGTCACCCATCTTCTCTGTGGTTATATCATTAACCTCGTTACATTCCATTTGTAGGTCATCTTCAAACCTCTGTTTGTCAATGATGGAGTGAACATCTGCTACACCACTGTAGCTCATCTTCCCTGCCTCTTTGAGCTCCAAACTACTCACTGCAGGTCTCAACCTGGGACGCTTCTTCTCTGGTATCTCCTTGCACCTTTTCTGGTTTCCTGTGATCTTCTCTCCTGTGTCCTTTACCTCTATGACACCTCTACCGTTCTCTACTCTTAATACCCCTACATCCACTCTGTCCACAGTAACATTACTCATATCCCCACAGTCCTCCACGAAAAGGTCACCTATACCCAAGCTCCCATCTTCATTACGAACATCGTTACCATCACCACAAACATCCTTACGACCATCATCATCATCATCATCATCATGGACCCCTGTACACCTTTGTACACTTCCCATGAGTACCCTTTTTGACTCTTCGAAATTTCTCTCTTCTTGTCTCCTCTTATTTATAGATATAAAACTGCAAATTTTGTCCTTTTCTTCGACATCATCATTCTGGGCTGAGGCTTGGCCGGTAGACTCAGCCCTCTCTAGTTTCCCTGGTTAACTGTTTCTTTCAACTTCTCCTTCTGAAGTTCTCTCCCTTGTCTATCTATCATCGCATTTTGTCTGTTTTCTTGCCTCCTCAGCGGGCAGTTTTTGGCTATGTGGCCCTCCTCCTGACACACAAAACATGTCAAATTCTGCTTGTATCTCTTCCAATTTTCTCTTTCCTCTTTATTGATCCTATGGCAGGTTTCCACTATAGTTCTCTTAATACTCTCTGTAATTTCTTTGACTAAATTTTCCCGCAAATCTCTTCCAAACTGTTGCAGTCTCTCTTCTGTGACATAACTCTTTTGATTGACTCTCCTTATTTCTGTGTTTTCGTCCTCATCCTCGTCATCTGAATGCTTGTTGGCCTTTCTTGATCTCAGTCCTCTTTTACATGACCGATGCCAGGTTATCAAATTGATTGCCTCGTCTACTGTCTTTGGTCTTTTAGTAAGGACATCATAGGCTACATCCTGGTCATGTATGCCACTCAACATATGCTCTACACATAAAGAATTGTATAGCTCCGATCCTATCCCAGGATAGGCTTTTCGGACATTTTCAGCTATCCTCGCAGAAAACTTCTGATATGTTTCGTCATACTGCTTCTTCATTTTCTGTAGGTTCCTTCTATAAGTTTCCGGTAGGGTGTGGTCACCAAATCTCTTCTCCATTTCAAGATCTAGCAAGTCCATATTTTCCCTGACTTCTCTTGGTAATTGTGCAACAAATGACAGTGCTTCGTCACGTAGGCTTAATAAAACCTCTTCTGCTTGGCGTCTCTTACCCCAATCAAATCTATCTGCCATTATTGTGAATGGGATAATGAATGACTCCCATTTTCCTCTTCCATTGTAAGTGGGTAGTACAGGTCGTGGCTGTTCGTATCGTGGACCACACTCCCTGGGAACGTGCATGCTGCTTTGCATAGGTACCAACATTCGGGTCATTAGATTGTTGGCCTCGGATGGTTGCACCATACCGTTGTTTATCACTCCTGGGACTTCAAGGTAAGTGGAATTTTCATTACGGCCATCCGAATATCTGTTAGAACTCTTTCTGTTCTCATTCCTCTTGGCATTGGCTTGTTGTGTGCTATTTGGCCTCACAGGTTTGTTGTAGCCATTCTCATTGCTTCTCATACGTGCATCTCTCATGTAGTAAGGGTAGTTGCTACCATCAATACAAAAACTACTGTTTTTTCTCATTTGCTCATTCCTCGTATGGTTAGGGTAGTTACTACCATCAAAACCATTATTATCGTGGCGATGAGCAGTCATTTTACGTGCATCTCTTGCATGATTAGGGTAGTTACTACCATCAAAATCATGATTATTGCATTCAGCTATTGTCGTACGCATATCTATCGTATGGGTAGGGTAGTTACTACCATCAAACCCATAATTATTGCGTTCAGCAGTTATACGCGCATCTCTCGCATGGTTAGGGTAGTTACTACCATCAAAACCATGAACATCTCGATCAGCTATTGTCATACGCGCATCTCTCGTATGGTTAGGGTAGTTACTTCCATCAAAACCATAATTATCGCGTTCAGCTATTGTCATACGCGCATCTCTCGCATGGTTAGGGTAGTTACTACCATCAAAACCATGATTATCGCGATAATAATCTCCTATACGTGCATCTTTGGAATTTGCAGTGTAACTATTACTGGCAAGTTGGTTTTCTATACGGTTCTCCGTCTCGTTTTGGTAATTGTTGCCTGCTATTTTGCTCCGTGAGCTCAATGACCCACTTTGGCCTGTTGTTCCGGACTCGTCATCTTTATTTTTTCTATCTCTCAGAAACATCTCTATCGCACAGGTAAATTTCTATCAAAAATTCTGGCAAAATGTTCTACAAAACGTCTCACTCTTTGTACAAATGTACCAGATAAAAATAGTTTTATCAAAAATTTAAACTCGTGCAAAACTTTTCAAAAAAGTGTTTAACCGCTGCCACCAGTGTAGTGAACCTCAGACCTAGGCCAGTGTGCCCGAGCGAAACACACTTTACATACGGCCTTTCCTTTGACCTTGCTTTCTCTGGTCCTTCTCTAAATTAAATATTGCTGAGCTTAGAGGCTTACCATGACTGCACGAGTCTAACTGTGATTTGCCGAATGAGAGTGAGACGGATATAATTTTCTGTATTTATTCAAGATCTATCGATCTCTCAACAACTTTGCAAATTAAGAACAAGCAACAACAATAAATGTATAAAGAAAATAATATGACAGACGACAATGAAATTAATAAATCTATAAGTATAACAGCTATACGTCGAGTCCGTCCATGGTCAAGCCAGCCACTTATGTATATAGATATTCCTACACTAAACTAAACTAATATGGTTCCCTAACTAAACTAGTACGTCACTCCTATGCTAAACTATAATGGAATTACTGTATGAATATATATAGTATTTACTCCTACAAGAGCTATCGCTCTACGCAGACCCTAACTACTATTTCCTACAAGAGCTATCGCTCTACGCTGCCCCTAACAATCTACCTAACGTGCCGAACTATCGTTCGTACACCCCCTACAGACAGGAAATATCTTTCCTCGTCTCCTTACTCTAGTAGTTTATAATATATATAAATATATAATACAATTAACCAATTACTAATTACTATTCCCTATTCTATATAACTATGTGACGTCAAAACTTACACTAGCGTGGCTAGCCATGATCCCGGTTTGTGTCGTCTGCCATGACAACACGGGTGCATGTATATAAAAAGCCCTCTATGTCAAAAATATAATCTCATAATAAAAGTGCACTTTTCTCTGTAATTAGGCATCATACAGTACAACATTTTGTACTAATAAACTATCAATCTCATACAGAAGAAAAGTATTCACAAACATCTCAAAATAACAATGCAGGATAAATTCTAACTTTTGGTTAGAGGTTAAAATTTTGCTTCCTGTCGCTATGACGTTAAAACATGCATGACGTTTCGCGGAAAAAACTTGGACACTTCCCAAGTAATGTAAACAGCTGTAAATCAATACTGACAGGCATTTAAACTATTTTAACATACAGAAGGGTAAGATATATCATCATTCAAAAGATAAACAATGCAGTACACTCATGGTTTCTAATGTAAACAAAGATCAGAGGCAATTCTGACAATCACATCCATAACACGGAAGGTTTCGCAGTGATACAATGTACGTCTGCCAAAACAAGTTATGGCAGCCGCCATGATTCAAACAGCGAAAGATCCTCCCTCTATATCCTTGGAATAAGGACCAGTTTGAGCAAATTCTACATGCACTGTTAACATTTGATTGAGTAGAAAAGAAATGGTACCCTTGAAATCATAAGCAAACATCAACTAATTGTATTTTTCAGCGACGAGTTCATTCGTGTTTGAGGGAACCCCCCAGTTCTAAAAATAGTGCTATAAATAGACTTCCGTGAAAATTGTGTTGATCGATGTATCGACAAAATTTCTCAGCCAATCAGAATCTTCGTTTCTTGAAAATGACAATGGAAATTAAATGATTGTCCCTTCTGTGTCCCTTTTCGTGCTTGTCTACTCTGTATTCTCACAAAGGAGTGTTTCGATGTTTTGCTGTCGGTACTGCAACGGAGTCATGTTGGAGATCCCCTCTTTTGTTCTGCCTCAAATAAAAGTTCATAAACACTATGAGCAGAGTGATGATACATGTACATGGGTTATTGAAATAAGCATTTAATTTACCTGACCAGTGGTAAGTTGTATTAAGTTTCACATTATACGGTAGCATGCAGAGAGTACGTGTACACGGGCAGGAACACGTTACGTCGCCTTACAGTACCGTTGTCAGAAGTATTTAAAGTTCTGCACTTAAAACCGTCCGTTGACATTATGCCACAGATAAGGATATGAAGGAAACCATCCGTTGTCGTAACAGTGCGCATGTGTGGAAAGTATGATTTTCTAATAAACGTTGAAAGCATAGAAGTAATACACTCGAAAATTCAATGGGGGGTAGTCATAACACTAAGCTATTGGTTTATATGCTTTTCTGGTATTGATATACAGTTTGAAAAGAGGAGATCGAGTTGGCGTCCTTTGATCACCACGTCCTGCACATGTGTTATTCTTCCTTTTTCTTGAAATCTTTGAATATTCAAATTATCTTATTCAAGAAATATACTAATAATAAATATCAAGTCTATATAATGCTCCTCTGGTAGTGTCATGATGACGAATTCAATTTTGGACCACTTTTTGGGGACTTTTCTAAAATTAGTCCGTTGTCAATCCATGTTGCGAAAGTTCTGTCCGTTGTCAGATGTCCGTTGTCTGCTTTTATATTTTAATGGATGGAATGATACTATGATACCTGTACTAATCATTAAAATTCATCAATCAATACGCACAATTTAATTTTCAACCAATTTAGAATGGAGACTGATTTTCCCAGAATTGAATTCGCGGAATCATCCGTTTTGTTAATTAAGATATCATTAACATCAAATTTTATTCGTCCCGTCTTAAATTCATCTTCTGGGCTATGGGTGAAAAGTTAAATATAAATGGAGGCGACAATTTGAATGTATACAGTATCTTACTTTATAAGTGTATTATAAACGGGTGTAATGCAGTAGTTTTCTCATAGGAAAATTTGCTATATAAGAGGTTTCTTCCCCATGGAGATATTCCGCTATATATTAAACTTTCCTCATATTAGCATGGATTTTCCCCGTAGAGAAGAAGAAAGGAGGGGATCTCCAACAACACTACATGTAGGTTGCAGCACCCACAGCAAAATCCCAAAACACCCATGCAAAAAACACAGGACAGACACCCACGGAAAGAGACGCAAAAGGGACAAGGAACACCAACTCACACCATAGAAACATGAAACATAAAAGACTACACATAACCAACGAGACCAATGGGCAACCGATGCCGACTTAGGACGGCCATCTGCCACGTAAATAGCAGACGGTGTGGTTATCCTGGATTATGTGCGCACAACCCTCCCACTATTCCGATTTCCCAGAGGTCTCGAAGAACGCACAATTATGGTGTAAAACAACCTCACTGTTAGATGACCACACGCAAACAAGACCGTAAAACACGGGTCCAAGCAACACAGATGTAAATGGATATGAAAAGAGGACGTGCGTAATACAGTCCGTGCTCTGCCGGCTGTAGCGAGCTCATATATGTTATCACCCGAGGAGTCCGACTGACATTCAGAGAGGACAGGTGGTCGGGGCCCTGTCTTCTCTAAGGAAGTTTGGACAGGGCCCGTCATGGAGTCCCGTCGTCACAGTCAGTCAGAGTGCAAGTTTTAAGAGACTGTAGATTGGTCAAGTACCAAGCTTAGTGTCCGACTGGTGACATGTTATATAACCATTTTCCCCCTGTTAAGTCCGTATTTTGTTTACCCTCCATTGGCTTCCAATATTGCAATACATGGAAAATGCTCCAGTGGTCTTACATATATATATATATATATATGTTTAAACACGTTTAGTGTCGTGGTCGCTTGTACCTTTTTTGTGCTTTTATATATATATATATATATATATATATATATATATATATATATATATATATATATATATATATATATATATATATATATATATATATATATATTGCACCCATGTCTCCTCTTTACCCACCAATAGTCTCTATCACTCTTGAAAAGTTGACTTTATAATTTGATTTTCATCATCGGTTCTGCAGAACGAACGCGACATTTTGAAAAATTTACAGACTGGCGGAAGACAGATGTTGTGCTGTAATGAAAAATCACAAAACTTCAACAGAGCAGGATATAATTACTCTTCCCGGACAATTGACCCTAATCCTATTTTTTCTTTTGTAGAATATGTAAGAAGTTTCTGGGAGGGGGAGGGTTAGACACTCACACATATATGGGGTTTTAGACAAATTCATATATATTCAGACAAATACATATATACAGACAAACACATTCAACAGACACACTCATACAGAAAGATATACACAGGCAGACGGACGGACAGGTAGACAGACATACAAAGATGTACTCACACACACAAACAAAAACATGTATTGACTTTGATTTCAGTAAATCCACTGTTTATCACAGCATGCAAGACAGACGAAAAATCAGACTAGGCCAATATCTCTCATAAAAAAAAACCTCTCATCAAGTCAAACAGATAGACACACATAGTCAAGCACTCACAAAAAAAAACAGACACAGGGAGAAACAAAAAGAGATTCACACAGACAGACTCAGAGACAGAAACAGATCAAAACACAGACATGAACATCCTGAAAGAAACATCCTGAAAGACAAACACAGACATGCGCAAAACGACAGACTGACAGACACAGGGTATAGTATTACAAAGACATACGCAAAAACAAACGGACATACAAACATGTATATAGACAGACACACACACAAAAGACACAGACAGATGCACTCACTCACATACAGACACACATGCTAACAAACACGGACAAAAGAAATCACTCGCAGGCAGACGGAGACACCGATATCGACGCTGACATAAAACACACGAACTTACATACAGACACACACAAATGTAAATAACATATCAACTACAATTTTCATTATCACCTGAGATATACATGTAAGGTCTATATCATACCCCCATCGAAGATCTCTATTGAATGCAAAATTATAAATTTAATGTTTCAAAGAGAAAATCCAAACCATTAATGGAAGGCGAGGGAAATCTGCTTTAGGGGACTTTAAAGACTACAATAAAGTTGTTTTTTTTTTCGCCGGGGGGGGGGGGGTCTCCAGTAAGTGTATAGCAGTTATAGAGAGCTACTACTAGGCAAAATTATACTGGCCATTTATTACAAGTATTTTATTACTTTGTACGTTTATATTCATTTTTGTGCATTTGATATCATTTTGTCCCTTCGATAAAACGGTGCCTAATAACCTATCTGTAGGTAAGAATCGTATCGTTTCTGGAAAAAAAAGCATGCGAAAATTCTAGATCAAAGAGCAATTTCATGTTAAGAACGTTCGGAACAATTACGTGATTAAGGCTGAGGCTATCAAAATGTCTTCAATGACCGATATTTGATGTCTTTGTTTTTAACGCTATATATGACTTCAAAATCCCTTTTATAATTGTTGTTTAATTGATGTATAAATTCATGAACTCATCCTACACCTTTTCAAATTCATGAATCATATTTTCAATTTTAAATCTATTCTATACGATCTATGTTCACGGAAACTGAAAATTATATGATATCCTCCTTTACAGCTTTCCAAAAAATTAAGAGAGCTGAATACTTTAAGAATTAACTAAGCTTATTTGATTGCTCAGCCTTAGATTCGAAATAAAGATTCAATTTCCCAAATACCGTTAAGAGTCATGACAACGGACCATATCTTCTTGTCTTGTCATAACAACGGACATTCTTTATCAAATAATCAAAGTATACAATAAATATACAATGTAAAAGAGGGTCATTCACATATATTGTTTGTATAATGTTGTCGATAATTTTCTACATGAAATTGATATAAAAATCAAATAATTAAGAGACAGGATAGTTTTCTTGTTCAAATTTCCGTTTTTGTTGCTGACAGTAGGTAATCGCCAATTAGATCTCCTCACAACATAAAAGGAGTTTTATTCATTTCATGGTAATAATGTATTACTGAAGCGTGTGGCTACCCCCCGTTGGCTTTTTAAAAGAAATCACCGGTTACCTAATGATTTATTTTTTATTTTACTGAAATTTTGTCGATTATTTTCATGACAACGGATGGTTTCCAACATATCCTCACCTGTTGCATGATGTCAACGGACGGTTTTAAGTGCAGAACTTTAAATACTTCTGACAACGGTACTGTAAGGCGACGTAACGTGTTCCTGCCCGTGGTGTAAGGAAATCCTGCAGGATCATAAATATATGTCTATTACATCATAAAGAACACAAATTATTTCAAAATGTGTTTGCAACTTTGAATAAATCTATTGTATGTGATAGCTTAATTAATTGTTCATATACTTTACTGGACAAACTATTTGTTCAATCAACACGTGTTTAATACAAGTAATTAGAAGCATTTAAAAGATTTACTAGTATCTACAGATCTATCACTGTTGGTAAGCTGTTAGTCCACAATGATATGTGTCGCCTAGTCTGATAGTGCTTCTGCACTGACCTGAAATATATTTGTAAATTTTCTTATACTAAACTTGATAAATAATTCTGAAAATTAGGGGTATATCCCTCGTGACATAGCTCTGTCATTAGCTGATTCTTTGGCGTACATTTCATATTCATGTATTCACTATTTGGATTTCCTATCTTATGACCTGGGGTATTACTGATGGTACATTGTTTGTTAAAATGCGCATATGGTGCACTAAGTTATAACAATATAACATATATATCAATATGACAATTTATTACAGTGCTTCTTGATATGCACTAAAATAGTTTTTGATAAACCGAACTGCGGAATACACGTGCGCTGTTGGTGACGACGTTAATTTATTCAGATATCACATATCTCATGTTTCAAAATAATGTGTTTTTCTTAGTTCTCCAAACGTGGGACTCAGTGTTTTATATGCCTTTTAAATGTCTGTATTAATTAATAAAAACACACCACTAAATAATATTGTTGTTATTTTTTTTTTTTTTAAATCGTAGAACATTCACACAAAGAAAAAAGATGAAATGAATAAAAACGCGGGAAAAAAAGAAAATAAATTAAAACAATGAAAAAAAGAAAATAAAACTCGCAAAATAAAAGTCTACATTGTGAGCAATACTTTGAGTAAGACAAGGTAACAGGGTAGATTGAGCATCTTCTCGATATATAGTCTGGACTCTAAGAACTTGCATTGATTTTATTTTGTATAAAAAAAAATGAAAAAAGTAACTGACTTTCTTCCAGAAAATGGATCATATTTACATATCAAGATAAATGTAGACCTAATGACGTTCTGTCTGTGAAGTCTTGACGTCAACAAGCAAAAAGAAAAGAATTGAGCATTGTAGCAATAAACTTTTGAGAAAGGCTAGAGCCTTGAACATTCTGTTCATTTAAATAGCATAAGATCGTTGAATGCAAAGATATATAAAGAACATCCGCCACGACGAGTTGCATAATAACCAAAAATCAAACAATTTCAATATAAGGCCTTTTAAGGTGTTGTATTTCACGAAGGAGTAGATGTTCCAGTGAGCTTTTGTGTACTTACACCTTTTCATCTGTTCATAGAATATTTTCATTGAATAATATTTACTGATGCGAAGATATTTTTTCATGTCTCGTATCAGGTAATAGTCTTACAAAAATTCTATAAACACTGAAACAATCTCTTATCTTAGTACACGAGTCTTTTTTTCTCTCTGTAGGTTTTTGTAGCCATACTGATGATACGGATAAACTTGATGATGTTTATGATAATGGTGTAAGATTTCGTTATTTTTATTTACGGTAATTCAAATGAATTATCAAAAGAAGAATAAACTTAAATTGAAACAATCACACAATTAAATTCTACAGTCATCAATAGAACTCTATAAGTGATACAAATGTATTGAAATCACCTACAGAATTTTCCATCATTGTACATGGACTAGACATGACAACAAAACTTCATGATGCAATATCTAAATTTCGTCAAACAACATTGCACACTGACTAACCGTAACAACAGGACTCCATGACGGGCCCTGTACAGATCTCGCATAAAAAAGACTAGCCCTGATCCCCAGTCCTATGTGAAAGTTGGTTGAAATTCTAGGGTGATAATCTTTTTTAATTACCGAACTCCCTTAAGACGTAATGTATATTTGTGATTCATATTATATCGAGATGGCTTTTTGACAATAGAACTGAGAGGCTTGGAAAATGTCGGCTGTATTCTCGTTGTCTGTTTGTTGACATCCTTAGCTGGCACCCGTTGCCCATTGGTCTCGCCAGTTTATGTGAGTCTTAAGTGTTTTAAATTTGGTGTTCTTTGTCGCTTTTGTGATTCTGCTCATGCACACTTGCTCTTTACATTGTTTCCACATATTGGTGTTTTGCTGTGGGTGTCTGCTCTATTTGCATATACTGGTGTTTTGCTATGGGTGTCTGCTCCGTTTCCACATATTGGTGTTTTGTTGTGGGTGTCTACTCTGTTTCCACATATTGGTGTTTTTCTGTCGGTCTGTTCTGTTTCCACATATTGGTGTTTTGCTGTGGGTGTCTGCTATGTTTCCAAACATTGGTGTTTTGCTGTGGGTGTCTGCTCTATTTCCACATATTGGTGTTTTGCTGTTCTGTTTCCAAATATTGGTGTTTTCCTGTGGGTGTCTGCTTTATTTCCACATATTGGTGATTTGCTGTGGGCATCTGCTCTGTTTCCACATATGTGTGGTTTGCTGTGGGTGTCTGCTCCTATTCCACATATTGGTGTTTTGCTGTGGGTGTCTGCTCTGTTTCCACATATTGGTGCTTTGCTGTGTGTCTGCTCTGTATCCACATATTGGTGTTTTGCTGTGGGTATATGCACGGATTCCACATATTTGTGTTTTGGTGTGGGTGTCTGCTCTGTTTCAACATATTGGTGTTTACTGTGGAAGTCTGCCCTATTTCCACATATTGGTGTTTTGCTGTGGATGTCTGCTCTATTTCCACCCATTGGTGTTTTGCATTGGGTATCTGCTGTTTCCACATATTGGTGTTTTGCTGTGGGTGTCTGCTCTATTTGCATATATTGGTGGTTTGCTGTGGGTGTCTGCTCTGTTTCCACATATTGGCGTTTTGCTGTGGGTGTCTGCCCTATTTCCACATATTGTTGTTTTGCTGTGCTTGGAGTACTCTGCTCTATTTCCACTCATTTGTTTTTTGCTTTGGTTATCTGCTGTTTCCACATATTGGTATTTTGCTGTGGGTGTCTGCTCTATTTGCATATATTGGTGGTTTGCTGTGGGTGTCTGCTCTATTTCCACATATTGGTGTTTTGCTGTTCTGTTTCCAAATATTGGTGTTTTCCTGTGGGTGTCTGCTTTATTTCCACATATTGGTGATTTGCTGTGGGCATCTGCTCTGTTTCCACATATGTGTGGTTTGCTGTGGGTGTCTGCTCCTATTCCACATATTGGTGTTTTGCCGTGGGTGTCTGCTCTGTTTCCACATATTGGTGCTTTGCTGTGTGTCTGCTCTGTATCCACATATTGATGTTTTGCTGTGGGTATATGCTCGGATTCCACATATTTGTGTTTTGGTGTGGGTGTCTGCTCTGTTTCAACATATTGGTGTTTACTGTGGAAGTCTGCCCTATTTCCACATATTGGTGTTTTGCTGTGGATGTCTGCTCTATTTCCACCCATTGGTGTTTTGCATTGGGTATCTGCTGTTTCCGCATATTGGTGTTTTGCTGTGGGTGTCTGCTCTATTTGCATATATTGGTGGTTTGCTATGGGTGTCTGCTCTGTTTCCACATATTGGCGTTTTGCTGTGGGTGTCTGCCCTATTTCCACATATTGTTGTTTTGCTGTGCTTGGAGTACTCTGCTCTATTTCCACTCATTGGTGTTTTGCTTTGGTTATCTGCTGTTTCCACATATTGGTATTTTGCTGTGGGTGTCTGCTCTATTTGCATATATTGGTGGTTTGCTGTGGGTGTCTGCTCTGTTTCCATATGGTGGTGTTTTGCTGTGGGTGTCTGCTGTTTCCACATATTGGTGTTTTGCTGTGGGTGTCTGCTCTGTTTCCGCATATTGGTGTTTTGCTGCGGGTGAATGCTGTATTTCAACATACATTGTATTGGTATTTTGCTGTGGGTGCCTGTTCCGATTCCTCATATTGGTGTTTTTCTGACGGTCTGCTATGTTTCCAAACATTGGTGTTTTGCTGTGGGTGTCTGCTCTATTTCCACATATTGGTGTTTTGCTGTTCTGTTTCCAAATATTGGTGTTTTCCTGTGGGTGTCTGCTTTATTTCCACATATTGGTGATTTGCTGTGGGTATCTGCCCTGTTTCCACATATTGGCGTTTTACTGTGGGTGTCTGCTCTGTTTCCACACATTGGTGTTTTGCTGTGGGTTTCAGCTCTGTTTCCACATATTGGTGTTTTGTTGTGGGTGCCTGCTCCGTTTCCACATATTTGTGTTTTGGTGTGGGTGTCTGCTCTGTTTCCACATATTGGTGTTTAACTGTGGGTGTCTGTTCTGTTTCCACATAAACACATATTGGTGTTTTCCTGTGGGTGTCTGCTCTGTTTCCACATATTGGTGTTTTGCTGTGGGTGTCTGCTCCGTCTCTATATATTGGTGTTTTGCTGTGGGTGTCTGCTCTGTTTCCACATATTGGTGTTTTGCTGTTGTTGCCTGCTATGTTTCCACATATTGGTGTTTTGCTGTGGGTGTCTGCTCTGTTTCCACATATTGGTGCTTTGCTGTGTGTCTGCTCTGTATCCACATATTGGTGTTTTGCTGTGGGTATATGCACGGATTCCACATATTTGTGTTTTGGTGTGGGTGTCTGCTCTGTTTGGTGCCTTGCTTTGGTTATCTGCTGTTTCCACATATTGGTGTTTTGCTGTGGGTGTCTGCTCTATTTGCATATATTGGTGGTTTGCTGTGGGTGTCTGCTCTGTTTCCACATATTGGCGTTTTGCTGTGGGTGTCTGCCCTATTTCCACATATTGTTGTTTTGCTGTGCTTGGAGTACTCTGCTCTATTTCCACTCATTTGTTTTTTGCTTTGGTTATCTGCTGTTTCCACATATTGGTATTTTGCTGTGGGTGTCTGCTCTATTTGCATATATTGGTGGTTTGCTGTGGGTGTCTGCTCTATTTCCACATATTGGTGTTTTGCTGTTCTGTTTCCAAATATTGGTGTTTTCCTGTGGGTGTCTGCTTTATTTCCACATATTGGTGATTTGCTGTGGGCATCTGCTCTGTTTCCACATATGTGTGGTTTGCTGTGGGTGTCTGCTCCTATTCCACATATTGGTGTTTTGCCGTGGGTGTCTGCTCTGTTTCCACATATTGGTGCTTTGCTGTGTGTCTGCTCTGTATCCACATATTGATGTTTTGCTGTGGGTATATGCTCGGATTCCACATATTTGTGTTTTGGTGTGGGTGTCTGCTCTGTTTCAACATATTGGTGTTTACTGTGGAAGTCTGCCCTATTTCCACATATTGGTGTTTTGCTGTGGATGTCTGCTCTATTTCCACCCATTGGTCAGGGAGTAAAATTAGCACTCGCCCAGTCGCCATTGGCGACCATTTTCACGACTGGGCGACTAAAACTTTGACCAACAGTCGCCCAGATGGCGAGTAGGAGATACCGTAGTTACAACAAATGTTCAAATGTCGGTTTTCAATTACATAACACTTCTCTCTGTACTCCGTTGAGTGAGTACTTATTCACACCTGAAAGGTAGATTTAAATCGTTTCGTATGACTGGCTCAGTAGGGAGCTCTCGAGTGGCCAACAATGGAATTAAAGATATCATGTTACCGGTACGATAAGGGGATCGATAGCAGACGATTTTTAAAGACTGAATATTTAAACATGTAAAAAAAATGAAAATTAAGACACCAGGCATTTGTTCAACAAAGGATTTACAGCTTATTAGTTTAATAGCAATCAGCAACCATATTTTATCCTACACCTTTTCTTCAAACCAAATGGCGATCAAGCGCGAATTCACGGGGTTGGGAGTCCCTAGAATTGCCGAAAATTTTCAGGGTGGAGGAAGGAGGGGTACATGTAGAACCCCTAAATTTTGTCCCCAAACCCTTATTTTTCCGGTGAGTGGGGAGGGATGGGACAAGACTCCCATTGTAATTTGCCTTAAAATCCTTATTTTTCTTTCAATTTTTACTTAAAATGAATGCATCCTTAAAAAAAAGTTGGGCCCCTAATTTTTCTAGCTGGGCCCCCAAATTTCATTTTCTAGGGGCCCAGCTGGCCCCTAAGTCCTGCAGCCAATTTTACTCCCTGTTGGTGTTTTGCATTGGGTATCTGCTGTTTCCGCATATTGGTGTTTTGCTGTGGGTGTCTGCTCTATTTGCATATATTGGTGGTTTGCTATGGGTGTCTGCTCTGTTTCCACATATTGGCGTTTTGCTGTGGGTGTCTGCCCTATTTCCACATATTGTTGTTTTGCTGTGCTTGGAGTACTCTGCTCTATTTCCACTCATTGGTGTTTTGCTTTGGATATCTGCTGTTTCCACATATTGGTATTTTGCTGTGGGTGTCTGCTCTATTTGCATATATTGGTGGTTTGCTGTGGGTGTCTGCTCTGTTTCCATATGGTGGTGTTTTGCTGTGGGTGTCTGCTGTTTCCACATATTGGTGTTTTGCTGTGGGTGTCTGCTCTGTTTCCGCATATTGGTGTTTTGCTGCGGGTGAATGCTGTATTTCAACATACATTGTATTGGTATTTTGCTGTGGGTGCCTGTTCCGATTCCTCATATTGGTGTTTTTCTGACGGTCTGTTCTGTTTCCACATATTGGTGTTTTGCTGTGGGTGTCTGCTATGTTTCCAAACATTGGTGTTTTGCTGTGGGTGTCTGCTCTATTTCCACATATTGGTGTTTTGCTGTTCTGTTTCCAAATATTGGTGTTTTCCTGTGGGTGTCTGCTTTATTTCCACATATTGGTGATTTGCTGTGGGTATCTGCCCTGTTTCCACATATTGGCGTTTTACTGTGGGTGTCTGCTCTGTTTCCACACATTGGTGTTTTGCTGTGGGTTTCAGCTCTGTTTCCACATATTGGTGTTTTGTTGTGGGTGCCTGCTCCGTTTCCACATATTTGTGTTTTGGTGTGGGTGTCTGCTCTGTTTCCACATATTGGTGTTTAACTGTGGGTGTCTGTTCTGTTTCCACATAAACACATATTGGTGTTTTCCTGTGGGTGTCTGCTCTGTTTCCACATATTGGTGTTTTGCTGTGGGTGTCTGCTCTGTTTCCGCATATTGGTGTTTTGCTGCGGGTGAATGCTGTATTTCAACATACATTGTATTGGTATTTTGCTGTGGGTGCCTGTTCCGATTCCTCATATTGGTGTTTTTCTGACGGTCTGCTATGTTTCCAAACATTGGTGTTTTGCTGTGGGTGTCTGCTCTATTTCCACATATTGGTGTTTTGCTGTTCTGTTTCCAAATATTGGTGTTTTCCTGTGGGTGTCTGCTTTATTTCCACATATTGGTGATTTGCTGTGGGTATCTGCCCTGTTTCCACATATTGGCGTTTTACTGTGGGTGTCTGCTCTGTTTCCACACATTGGTGTTTTGCTGTGGGTTTCAGCTCTGTTTCCACATATTGGTGTTTTGTTGTGGGTGCCTGCTCCGTTTCCACATATTTGTGTTTTGGTGTGGGTGTCTGCTCTGTTTCCACATATTGGTGTTTAACTGTGGGTGTCTGTTCTGTTTCCACATAAACACATATTGGTGTTTTCCTGTGGGTGTCTGCTCTGTTTCCACATATTGGTGTTTTGCTGTGGGTGTCTGCTCCGTCTCTATATATTGGTGTTTTGCTGTGGGTGTCTGCTCTGTTTCCACATATTGGTGTTTTGCTGTTGTTGCCTGCTATGTTTCCACATATTGGTGTTTTGCTGTGGGTGTCTGCTCTGTTTCCACATATTGGTGCTTTGCTGTGTGTCTGCTCTGTATCCACATATTGGTGTTTTGCTGTGGGTATATGCACGGATTCCACATATTTGTGTTTTGGTGTGGGTGTCTGCTCTGTTTGGTGCCTTGCTTTGGTTATCTGCTGTTTCCACATATTGGTGTTTTGCTGTGGGTGTCTGCTCTATTTGCATATATTGGTGGTTTGCTGTGGGTGTCTGCTCTGTTTCCACATATTGGCGTTTTGCTGTGGGTGTCTGCCCTATTTCCACATATTGTTGTTTTGCTGTGCTTGGAGTACTCTGCTCTATTTCCACTCATTTGTTTTTTGCTTTGGTTATCTGCTGTTTCCACATATTGGTATTTTGCTGTGGGTGTCTGCTCTATTTGCATATATTGGTGGTTTGCTGTGGGTGTCTGCTCTATTTCCACATATTGGTGTTTTGCTGTTCTGTTTCCAAATATTGGTGTTTTCCTGTGGGTGTCTGCTTTATTTCCACATATTGGTGATTTGCTGTGGGCATCTGCTCTGTTTCCACATATGTGTGGTTTGCTGTGGGTGTCTGCTCCTATTCCACATATTGGTGTTTTGCCGTGGGTGTCTGCTCTGTTTCCACATATTGGTGCTTTGCTGTGTGTCTGCTCTGTATCCACATATTGATGTTTTGCTGTGGGTATATGCTCGGATTCCACATATTTGTGTTTTGGTGTGGGTGTCTGCTCTGTTTCAACATATTGGTGTTTACTGTGGAAGTCTGCCCTATTTCCACATATTGGTGTTTTGCTGTGGATGTCTGCTCTATTTCCACCCATTGGTGTTTTGCATTGGGTATCTGCTGTTTCCGCATATTGGTGTTTTGCTGTGGGTGTCTGCTCTATTTGCATATATTGGTGGTTTGCTATGGGTGTCTGCTCTGTTTCCACATATTGGCGTTTTGCTGTGGGTGTCTGCCCTATTTCCACATATTGTTGTTTTGCTGTGCTTGGAGTACTCTGCTCTATTTCCACTCATTGGTGTTTTGCTTTGGATATCTGCTGTTTCCACATATTGGTATTTTGCTGTGGGTGTCTGCTCTATTTGCATATATTGGTGGTTTGCTGTGGGTGTCTGCTCTGTTTCCATATGGTGGTGTTTTGCTGTGGGTGTCTGCTGTTTCCACATATTGGTGTTTTGCTGTGGGTGTCTGCTCTGTTTCCGCATATTGGTGTTTTGCTGCGGGTGAATGCTGTATTTCAACATACATTGTATTGGTATTTTGCTGTGGGTGCCTGTTCCGATTCCTCATATTGGTGTTTTTCTGACGGTCTGTTCTGTTTCCACATATTGGTGTTTTGCTGTGGGTGTCTGCTATGTTTCCAAACATTGGTGTTTTGCTGTGGGTGTCTGCTCTATTTCCACATATTGGTGTTTTGCTGTTCTGTTTCCAAATATTGGTGTTTTCCTGTGGGTGTCTGCTTTATTTCCACATATTGGTGATTTGCTGTGGGTATCTGCCCTGTTTCCACATATTGGCGTTTTACTGTGGGTGTCTGCTCTGTTTCCACACATTGGTGTTTTGCTGTGGGTTTCAGCTCTGTTTCCACATATTGGTGTTTTGTTGTGGGTGCCTGCTCCGTTTCCACATATTTGTGTTTTGGTGTGGGTGTCTGCTCTGTTTCCACATATTGGTGTTTAACTGTGGGTGTCTGTTCTGTTTCCACATAAACACATATTGGTGTTTTCCTGTGGGTGTCTGCTCTGTTTCCACATATTGGTGTTTTGCTGTGGGTGTCTGCTCTGTTTCCACATATTTGTGTTTTGCTGTGGGTGTCTGCTCTGTTTCCACATATTGGTGTATTGCTGTGGGTGTCTGCTCCGTCTCCATTTATTGGTGTTTTGCTGTGCGTGTCTGCTCTGTTTCAACATATTGGTGTTTTGCTGTGGGTGTCTGCTCCGTCTCCATGTATTGGTGTTTTGCTGTGCGTGTCTGCTCTGTTTCAACATATTGGTGTTTTGCTGTGGGTGTCTGCTCTGTTTCCACATATTGGTGTTTTGCTGTTGTTGCCTGCTATGTTTCCACATATTGGCGTTTTGCTGTGGGTGTCTGCTCTGTTTCCACATATTGGTGTTTTGCTGTGGGTGTCTGCTCTATTTCCACATATTGGCGTTTTGCTGTGGGTGTCTGCTCTGTTTCAACATATTGGTGTTTTGCTGTGGGTGTCTGCTCTGTTTCCACATATTGGTGTTTTGCTGTTGTTGCCTGCTATGTTTCCACATATTGGCGTTTTGCTGTGGGTGTCTGCTCTGTTTCCACATATTGGTGTTTTGCTGTTGTTGCCTGCTATGTTTCCACATATTGGCGTTTTGCTGTGCGTGTCTGCTCTGTTTCAACATATTGGTGTTTTGCTGTGGGTGTCTGCTCTGTTTCCACATATTGGTGTTTTGCTGTTGTTGCCTGCTATGTTTCCACATATTGGCGTTTTGCTGTGGGTGTCTGCTCCGTCTCCATATATTGGTGTTTTGCTGTACGTGTCTGCTCCGTCTCCATATGTTGGTGTTTTGCTGTACGTGTCTGCTCTGTTTCCACATATTGGCGTTTTGCTGTGGGTGTCTGCTCCGTCTCCATATATTGGTGTTTTGCTGTACGTGTCTGCTCCGTCTCCATATATTGGTGTTTTGCTGTACGTGTCTGCTCTGTTTCCACATATTGGCGTTTTGCTGTGGGTGTCTGCTCCGTCTCCATATATTGGTGTTTTGCTGTACGTGTCTGCTCCGTCTCCATATATTGGTGTTTTGCTGTACGTGTCTGCTCTGTTTCCACATATTGGTGTTTTGTTGTGCGTGTCTGCTCTGTTTCCACATATTGGTGTTTTGCTGTGTGTGTCTGCTCTGTTTCCACATATTGGTGTTTTGTTGTGCGTGTCTGCTCTGTTTCAACATATTGGTGTTTTGTTGTGTGTGTCTGCTCTGTTTCCACATATTGGTGTTTTGCTGTGGGTGTCTGCTCTGTCTCCACATATTGGTGTTTTGCTGTTGTTGCCTGCTATGTTTCCACATATTGGTGTTTTGTTGTGTGTGTCTGCTCTGTTTCCACATATTGGTGTTTTGCTGTGGGTGTCTGCTCTGTTTCCACATATTGGTGTTTTGCTGTTGTTGCCTGCTATGTTTCCACATATTGGTGTTTTGTTGTGCGTGTCTGCTCTGTTTCAACATATTGGTGTTTTACTGTGGGTGTCTGCTCTGTTTCCACATATTGGCGTTTTGTTGTGGGTGTCTTCTCTATTTCCACATATTGGTGTTTTGCTGTGGGTGTCTGCTCCGTCTCTATATATTGGTGTTTTGCTGTGGGTGTCTGCTCTGTTTCCACATATTGGTGTTTTGCTGTTGTTGCCTGCTATGTTTCCACATATTGGTGTTTTGCTGTGGGTGTCTGCTCTGTTTCCACATATTGGTGCTTTGCTGTGTGTCTGCTCTGTATCCACATATTGGTGTTTTGCTGTGGGTATATGCACGGATTCCACATATTTGTGTTTTGGTGTGGGTGTCTGCTCTGTTTCAACATATTGGTGTTTACTGTGGAAGTCTGCCCTATTTCCACATATTGGTGTTTTGCTGTGGATGTCTGCTCTATTTCCACCCATTGGTGTTTTGCATTGGGTATCTGCTGTTTCCACATATTGGTGTTTTGCTGTGGGTGTCTGCTCTATTTGCATATATTGGTGGTTTGCTGTGGGTATCTGCTCTGTTTCCACATATTGGCGTTTTGCTGTGGGTGTCTGCCCTATTTCCACATATTGTTGTTTTGCTGTGCTTGGAGTACTCTGCTCTATTTCCACTCATTTGTTTTTTGCTTTGGTTATCTGCTGTTTCCACATATTGGTATTTTGCTGTGGGTGTCTGCTCTATTTGCATATATTGGTGGTTTGCTGTGGGTGTCTGCTCTATTTCCACATATTGGTGTTTTGCTGTTCTGTTTCCAAATATTGGTGTTTTCCTGTGGGTGTCTGCTTTATTTCCACATATTGGTGATTTGCTGTGGGCATCTGCTCTGTTTCCACATATGTGTGGTTTGCTGTGGGTGTCTGCTCCTATTCCACATATTGGTGTTTTGCCGTGGGTGTCTGCTCTGTTTCCACATATTGGTGCTTTGCTGTGTGTCTGCTCTGTATCCACATATTGATGTTTTGCTGTGGGTATATGCTCGGATTCCACATATTTGTGTTTTGGTGTGGGTGTCTGCTCTGTTTCAACATATTGGTGTTTACTGTGGAAGTCTGCCCTATTTCCACATATTGGTGTTTTGCTGTGGATGTCTGCTCTATTTCCACCCATTGGTGTTTTGCATTGGGTATCTGCTGTTTCCGCATATTGGTGTTTTGCTGTGGGTGTCTGCTCTATTTGCATATATTGGTGGTTTGCTATGGGTGTCTGCTCTGTTTCCACATATTGGCGTTTTGCTGTGGGTGTCTGCCCTATTTCCACATATTGTTGTTTTGCTGTGCTTGGAGTACTCTGCTCTATTTCCACTCATTGGTGTTTTGCTTTGGTTATCTGCTGTTTCCACATATTGGTATTTTGCTGTGGGTGTCTGCTCTATTTGCATATATTGGTGGTTTGCTGTGGGTGTCTGCTCTGTTTCCATATGGTGGTGTTTTGCTGTGGGTGTCTGCTGTTTCCACATATTGGTGTTTTGCTGTGGGTGTCTGCTCTGTTTCCGCATATTGGTGTTTTGCTGCGGGTGAATGCTGTATTTCAACATACATTGTATTGGTATTTTGCTGTGGGTGCCTGTTCCGATTCCTCATATTGGTGTTTTTCTGACGGTCTGTTCTGTTTCCATATATTGGTGTTTTGCTGTGGGTGTCTGCTATGTTTCAAAACATTGGTGTTTTGCTGTGGGTGTCTGCTCTATTTCCACATATTGGTGTTTTGCTGTTCTGTTTCCAAATATTGGTGTTTTCCTGTGGGTGTCTGCTTTATTTCCACATATTGGTGATTTGCTGTGGGTATCTGCCCTGTTTCCACATATTGGCGTTTTACTGTGGGTGTCTGCTCTGTTTCCACACATTGGTGTTTTGCTGTGGGTTTCAGCTCTGTTTCCACATATTGGTGTTTTGTTGTGGGTGCCTGCTCCGTTTCCACATATTTGTGTTTTGGTGTGGGTGTCTGCTCTGTTTCCACATATTGGTGTTTAACTGTGGGTGTCTGTTCTGTTTCCACATAAACACATATTGGTGTTTTCCTGTGGGTGTCTGCTCTGTTTCCACATATTGGTGTTTTGCTGTGGGTGTCTGCTCTGTCTCCATATATTTGTGTATTGCTGTGGGTGTCTGCTCCGTCTCCATTTATTGGTGTTTTGCTGTGCGTGTCTGCTCTGTTTCAACATATTGGTGTTTTGCTGTGGGTGTCTGCTCCGTCTCCATTTATTGGTGTTTTGCTGTGCGTGTCTGCTCTGTTTCAACATATTGGTGTTTTGCTGTGGGTGTCTGCTCTGTTTCTACATATTGGTGTTTTGCTGTTGTTGCCTGCTATGTTTCCACATATTAGCGTTTTGCTGTGGGTGTCTGCTCTGTTTCCACATATTGGTGTTTTGCTGTGGGTGTCTGCTCTATTTCCACATATTGGCGTTTTGCTGTGGGTGTCTGCTCTGTTTCAACATATTGGTGTTTTGCTGTGGGTGTCTGCTCTGTTTCCACATATTGGTGTTTTGCTGTTGTTGCCTGCTATGTTTCCACATATTGGCGTTTTGCTGTGGGTGTCTGCTCTGTTTCCACATATTGGTGTTTTGCTGTTGTTGCCTGCTATGTTTCCACATATTGGCGTTTTGCTGTGCGTGTCTGCTCTGTTTCAACATATTGGTGTTTTGCTGTGGGTGTCTGCTCTGTTTCCACATATTGGTGTTTTGCTGTTGTTGCCTGCTATGTTTCCACATATTGGCGTTTTGCTGTGGGTGTCTGCTCCGTCTCCATATATTGGTGTTTTGCTGTACGTGTCTGCTCCGTCTCCATATATTGGTGTTTTGCTGTACGTGTCTGCTCTGTTTCCACATATTGGCGTTTTGCTGTGGGTGTCTGCTCCGTCTCCATATATTGGTGTTTTGCTGTACGTGTCTGCTCCGTCTCCATATATTGGTGTTTTGCTGTACGTGTCTGCTCTGTTTCCACATATTGGCGTTTTGCTGTGGGTGTCTGCTCCGTCTCCATATATTGGTGTTTTGCTGTACGTGTCTGCTCCGTCTCCATATATTGATGTTTTGCTGTACGTGTCTGCTCTGTTTCCACATATTGGTGTTTTGTTGTGCGTGTCTGCTCTGTTTCCACATATTGGTGTTTTGCTGTGTGTGTCTGCTCTGTTTCCACATATTGGTGTTTTGTTGTGCGTGTCTGCTCTGTTTCAACATATTGGTGTTTTGCTGTGTGTGTCTGCTCTGTTTCCACATATTGGTGTTTTGCTGTGGGTGTCTGCTCTGTTTCCACATATTGGTGTTTTGCTGTTGTTGCCTGCTATGTTTCCACATATTGGTGTTTTGTTGTGTGTGTCTGCTCTGTTTCCACATATTGGTGTTTTGCTGTGGGTGTCTGCTCTGTTTCCACATATTGGTGTTTTGCTGTTGTTGCCTGCTATGTTTCCACATATTGGTGTTTTGTTGTGCGTGTCTGCTCTGTTTCAACATATTGGTGTTTTACTGTGGGTGTCTGCTCTGTTTCCACATATTGGCGTTTTGTTGTGGGTGTCTTCTCTATTTCCACATATTGGTGTTTTGCTGTGGGTGTCTGCTCCGTCTCTATATATTGGTGTTTTGCTGTGGGTGTCTGCTCTGTTTCCACATATTGGTGTTTTGCTGTTGTTGCCTGCTATGTTTCCACATATTGGTGTTTTGCTGTGGGTGTCTGCTCTGTTTCCACATATTGGTGTTTTGCTGTGGGTGCTTCATTTGAGACTGTTCAAGATCTACTCCTTTCTTGACATTGTACAAATGTAGTATTACTTACGCTTTACATGTACAACAATACTACCATAAATCACTGACCTTGACATCATACCATAAATCACTGACCTTGACATCATACCCTAAATCACTGACCTTGACATCATACCCTAAATCACTGACCTTGACATCATACCCTAAATCACTGACCTTGACATCATACCCTAAATCACTGACCTTGACATCATACCCTAAATCACTGACCTTGACATCATACCCTAAATCACTGACCTTGACATCCATCCTCTGGGTTTTGATTCTCAATGTGCTTGACAAATGCATTTGCAAGTTTCATTAATGTACATGTTTATTATGTTCTAACCAAGATAAAGTAACTGTTACTCATGTAAAAGAGCAACTACCAGGCAAACAGAATGGGAGACAAACAGTCAGACAGCTTGATCTCTTATGATAAATGTTGCTTTATAATGGTATCATAGGTGACATAAAAATAGTGGAAGCACACTTCGTTCAACATGTCTGAGCAGTATTTGTAAAAACAGATTTTTTCATAAGGAAATAGATGACATCTCACATCACTTAATTAACAGAATTTATTTTAGATCATGCAATTGTTCAATAAACATATACAGGCAATGTCATGTAAAACAATGAACAATTAACAAACATATAATCGCTATTTTTAAAACATTATATAAGCCCCTACTTTCTAAAATAAATACAATGTAAATAACAATTCAAAACAATGTTCCCCTCTTGAATTTCAAGATTTGAACTACTTATGAAGACATTTAGCTATCCCTTGGCCTTGACCTATTCACCTAAAAGTTAATAATGATGAACATGTCAAAGTCATAGATTATTATCAGTAATTTTGGATTGGAGTAAGTCTATAGACAGACAAACAGATAAACAAACATATTTGTGAAAGCCATATACACATGATACATGTACTAAATCTTATTTTTCTAAGGAATTATACAAAGGAGAAAACACAAATTAGATTAAAAGAGGCATTTCTTGTAAATAAATAGATTTTAACTGCATACCTTACATCGCATCCCTTATATAGCATATCTTATGAATATGTTCATGGCAAAAAAGCAAGATGTGATTGTCAATCATGAATGCCCGGTTGGCAGCTTTGTCAGTTTAAAAGCTGCAAAACTATCATACTTTTTCAGTCTAGGAATAACCCAGTTGTCTTTTGACCCTTAAACGTTGAGCAGGATGAATTACTAAAAGTTAAAGATTACAACAGTAAATGCAAATGAATATCAGCATTATGTTTTGGCTGAATGACTTTTTCATCCGAAGCAGTTCAATTTCACTTTCAGTATTAAAAATGTCACCATCAATTATATACCACAGTTAACTATATATCCCATTACAGATTATACCTTCATAAATTGCAAATACATGTTCTCAATACCCATAGTAAAACTTCCAATTCCTGGATAGGAAAAACCGTCGTATTAAAAGCAACGCAATAGCACATCCGATCAGAAAGATGAGAACAGTGGAGAAAGTAACGCCTGATTGTCTCTGTTGAGGATTATCTATTTCCGCACTTTGTCCCACTCTCCCTGCAGGTGCTTGGGAAGGGATATGACCATCAACAAGACGTTGTCGTAAAATTGTTTCCTCTGCAGGTTCATTGATAACTCTGTCCACAATCTCATCAATGTTTTGACTAGAAGATTCAGTTTCTGTTATAGAGGCACTAGCCTGATTGTCTGCTGCACTTTCATTTTCAGATTCAGAGTTTTGGTTTTTAGACTCAGTGCTCTGGCTTTTTGGTTCAATGTTCCGGTTTTCAAAGTCAGTACTCTGGTTTTTAAAATCAATGTTCTCGTTTTCAGACTCAGTACTCTGGTTTTTAGCTTCAGTACTGTGGTTTTCTGGTCTTGTTTTTGCAGATTCATCCAATTTTTCTTTCACAGGATTCTTTGTTTGACTCTCTGTCTTGTCCTGCTTTTCTGCATTGTTACTTCTCACTTTGCTATCAGCTCTACCTTTATCTACACTCCTTGACTCTGTAGCAGGTCTGCTTTGTTGGTTTACATTTGCCATATATGGATTCATTTGCCATGGCGGCATGAACAAATTTCCTCCCTCCCCAAGCTGACCAGAAGCAATGTTCTGCATAAATCCAGGAGGAAACATGGCTGGTATAAAAGGGGGTGGAGGAGGAAAACGTGGAACACCTGTAGCAGAGTTTGGTTGAGGCTGAGGCATTGGGGGAAATCCTGGCATCGTCATAAATGGAGGTGGAAAGGGAAACCTGGTGAACGGCATCTGTCCATAGGGAGGAGGCATCTGAGGGGAGAAGTGGGTAGAGGCAGTAGCTTCCTGGTTGGCAGAGCTTTGTGTGTTTTCTTTCTGTTGATCAGTTTCTTTCTTGTCTGTGGTATCTCCATTTTGTTTCTTTTCTTTTTCACCCTGCAAAAATATGCAACTTCACTTTGAAAAATAAACTGAATATCTTTCTGCTAGCTTAACACATCTCATCAAGATTTTTAAATCTTTCGAGGGTGGAGTAATATAGATTTAGATGCTTCAAAATTTATAAAGTCCTTGAATAATGCTGAATTTTTCATATTTACAAATCTGCAAATAGATAAATTCCCTATATACCTGAAAATTAATTTGAGATGCCAATTCTTTTGCCTCCTGCTTGGTTTTCTCAGACTCTGCAGTTACAGCTTTCAGAATGTAGTTGATGCCGCCACATGTAGGACACTTCCAGTCCAGTGATCTACAAATGAAAAAAAATTACAAATGATTGAGGTACTAGCATGAACATCATTAGAGTGACATATTTTTGAATTGTGAAACACTTACGCATTAGTTAGTTCAGACCAACTCAATTTTATTCAAATGGTATACTTATCCATCAAATAAGCTACAAAGTCAAGGTAAACAATACTGTCCGCGCGGCTCACTTCGGAAACTGAATAAACACGATTTTGACTACTTTATGATGCAAAAATTTAAATGAACTTGATACCATTCAATAGATCTCGCTTAGTCGTAAACTTTGGTATATGTTACATGATAGTGAGTACACCCAATCAAACTATATAGACAAAACAAGTTTTAGATGGGCCATTTCACATGCTAATTTTTCCCGTGACGTCGTGACGCTCTCCATAGGCTCAATGTTAAACTCGGCAATGTCATGCTAAAATTTAACATTAAAAACCCCCAATCTAAAACTTATTTTGTCTGTATAATAAGATTGCATAAACCCTCGACCATGTAACATATACCAAAATTTACGAATAAGCAAGATTAATTCAATGATATAGATTTTATATTTAATTGTTGCATGACAAAGTTATCAAAATCTCGTTTATCCAGTTTCCGAAGTGAGACGCGTGGACAGTAGACTCGATGTGACAGTCCAAAACGAATGTCCCACCAAGAGTGGTCATTCTCAGACTTCATTGTACACCTGAAGGCAATACCTCTTCAACAACTTGATCTGAGTCTTAACACGATATATCTGTATAATTTTGATCCATGAAACCTCCAAAGAAAAAATGCCCATGGATGGAAGGACCAAGTAATGACTGAGTGCAACAATATATGCCCCTACATAAAATGGTGGACCGGCATACAAATAAAGGCTTAAACAAGACTGACAGGTACACAGCTAGGGTGATTCTATTATAACCCCCAAGATTTTGTTTATATAAAATATACCTTTTAGCTAGTTTCAGTCTTTCTTCTTTCGGATAGTCCAAAGAACCAAGAGCTCCTGCTCCATGGGTCGGCATGAACCCTATGATGGCTAACAGGGCTGTACGAACTGTGACAAACATAAGGAATTAGTCATTAATGAGAACATCTACGCTACTGACCATTTATAAGATTATATATTTTCTAAAGCTTAAATTTGCAAAGTCTAAATCTTCAACTTGAACAATTGTTCATACCATCATGTTCTACACTTAATCAATTAAAAGTAGACTTAAACTACAATCTATTAGACATTACCAGACATCATTTTTTTTATAACTTCACTCAGAATTTTCAATGTTCTTTTTCTCTAAATTCTCATGCCAATTTTGTATGTAAGGCCATGCAAAAAAAAATTTCTGGTTCTCAGATAATTGATCTAAAAAATATGGGTAGGTAGGTAGGGTTTTTATTTTTTGTTTTTATTTTTTATTTTCCGAAAACTACTTAAGCACAATTTTTTATTCAGATATTATAGAGACTGTGATCTATAGTGACTATATTTGTTGTAAATGTTCACCATACTCAACTCTTCTCATTTTTACAGTGCCAAGAATGCTTCAGCCCAGTCTGCAATTTTAAAATTCACCTTCAAGCTGACAATCACCCATTCCTCCCCCCCCCCCCCCCCCCGGTCGCCATTTTGCATCTTGTGTACAATAACAAAGTACAGTATTTCCCTCCACAGAAGTCAGAGCACCTAAGCGTCTTGGTCGTGTAAAGTCTTAACAAAACCGACAAGCGCAGTTAAAACGTAAAGCGCTGTACTGAAACAGACATTTCTACTTTTCGTTTGTACAGAAATCCCTGTTCTATTAATAGAAAATTATATTTATCAGCATGAGAAATCTGGCGGGCGGCGGCTATTTTTTTCCCTTCCCACGATAAAATCTTCTCATCGGGAGGAATTTTGAGCGCGCGGCGGTGTCTGAGAACCAGGATTTTTTTTTTATATGGCCTAAAGAGATTGAAAATGCCAACATCAAGAGTTTCATATGCTTATTGTTTAAATTGCTATCTGTACCTAGCCAAAATTCTAATAGCATTCTGACACAATCTTCTTTAGCATGACATGCATCAATTAAGACACTTACTGGACCATGATGGCTGCCAAGACTCCGGATGATGCCCTGATATACTCAAGCAAATCTTTTTGAAAGTTTCAAAACGTCCATTTGGCTGTCAAAATAAAAATCAAAAATCAAAACTCTTATCTGAAGACATTTGTTCTTTTGGTTATTTTAAATAAATCTATGCTTCAATTTTGTTTTTTTTTTTTAGCACAGGAAAGATAAAAAAAATACCTCCACTTCTGATGTACCTATTACAAGGCTAGATCTTCATGTTTCTAGTGGTACAAAATATTTTGAACTTGTGACCCTGACCCTGACAGAGTTCAAACAGTTCTCGAAAAAATCTAAACCTAGGAATAATGCTTTCAACTGATAAGTGATAAGCCTTATACATGTTCTATATATTTCACATCATTTAGAGTTCTTTCTGTTATATTCTTATCATTGTTACTAATAGTAAGTTAACATGATTAAGTAAATACATTGAAACTAGACTGTTCAGGAACAGGTATGTCACATAATTGCACATTTGACCTTGATTATGTGACATTGACCTTGAACATGTTGAAGGTGACCTTGACCCTCATTAGCATCCAGTCTTATCATGCTTGACCAAACTACTAGTTTTACGGAAACATAGCGTATATATAGTAAATTATAGCCATTTATGGGAAAACTAACTACAGTACCATACAGACAGACAGATAGAAAAATAGATAGACAAATGGACAAAATGATGCACTCAACATTTGTTAGAACCATTTCTGTACCATATATATCGTTTCTTTGACTAATCTGTACATTTTGTAACATTCTGTAAACAGGAAATCAGAATAAAGAACAACTACAATGTACATCATATACTTACTGTGAGTAAGATAATACTTACTGTGAGTAAGATAATACTTACTATGAGTAAGATAATACTTACTGTGAGTACGATAATACTTACTGTGAGTAAGATAATACTTACTGTGAGTAAGATAATACTTACTGTGAGTAAGATAATACTTACTGTGAGTAAGATAATACTTACTGTGAGTAAGACAATACTTACTGTGAGTAAGATAATACTTACTGTGAGTAAGATAATACTTACTGTGAGTAAGACAATACTTACTGTGAGTAAGATAATACTAACTGTGAGTACGATAATACTTACTGTGAGTAAGATAATACTTACTGTGAGTAAGATAATACTTACTGTGAGTAAGACAATACTTACTGTGAGTAAGATAATACTAACTGTGAGTACGATAATACTTACTGTGAGTAAGATAATACTTACTGTGAGTAAGATAATACTTACTATGAGTAAGATAATACTTACTGTGAGTAAGAAAATACTTACTGTGAGTAAGATAATACTAACTGTGAGTACGATAATACTTACTGTGAGTAAGATAATACTTACTGTGAGTAAGATAATACTTACTGTGAGTAAGATAATACTTACTGTGAGTAAGACAATACTTACTGTGAGTAAGATAATACTAACTGTGAGTACGATAATACTTACTGTGAGTAAGATAATACTTACTGTGAGTAAGATAATACTTACTGTGAGTAAGACAATACTTACTGTGAGTAAGACAATACTAACTGTGAGTAAGATAATACTTACTGTGAGTAAGACAATACTAACTGTGAGTAAGATAATACTAACTGTGAGTACGATAATACTTACTGTGAGTACGATAATACTTACTGTGAGTAAGATAATACTTACTGTGAGTAAGATAATACTTACTGTGAGTAAGACAATACTTACTGTGAGTAAGACAATACTTACTGTGAGTAAGATAATACTTACTGTGAGTAAGATAATACTTACTGTGAGTAAGATAATACTAACTGTGAGTACGATAATACTTACTGTGAGTAAGACAATACTTACTGTGAGTAAGATAATACTTACTGTGAGTAAGATAATACTTACTGTGAGTAAGACAATACTTACTGTGAGTAAGATAATACTTACTGTGAGTAAGATAATACTTACTGTGAGTAAGATAATACTTGGAGGTTTCATTGGGTACTCAGGAGGTAGGATAATTCTTCCATGGTAGATTCCCCCGTCAAAGTCGGAATCACTTGGTCCTCGGATCGTAAAATGCCATTCGAAGAGATTATCCTGTAAGTTCAATATTGGAATACACATACTTCTGAACTTTTTTCTATAGTTTTCATTCATTCATTAATTATTTTTTAAAGAATTTTTCATCATTTTCAATTACATGTATATGAAAAACCTAATGAATATCAAGGTTGTTAAGTGGAAAACTGCAAGGTCTTAAAATCTAGTCTATAAAGGAACAAATGAGGAAGGATACATCATGATAATCAAAAACTTACATCCAGAGGCTGTGCGTAGTACTGTTCTGTGGGCTCACTCAGCTCCTGCGCTTCCTTCATAAGCCGTTTTACAGCTAAAACCAGAAATTACATTTTATGAAATAATTCATACATGTAAGACATAATGGCACCTGATGTTGAAATTCATTTGATGTTTGCTCCTTGGTTAACATGGTTAAGAACAAAGCATATACATACTTGCTACCACTGCTGCTTACAAATTATATGTGGCTATTACATTCGTAAATAAAAATAAAAAATTCATTAAGATACAAAAACAATTAATGTTATATTGCTAAGACTTTTTACTCATTCACAATCCTTAGTAACATAGCTTGCTTCTAAGGTAATGTACGTTATCTACAAAAAAAATTATCATTATGATTTGATAAGGACTATTTTAAAGATATTGTTTTATTGAATATAATAGACGTCTTCATATTCAGAAGCATCAATTGAGAACAGTTAAGAATAAAAGTTTTATTGAATAATTAAAGTTAACATGCCAAAGTGTTTGCTTGTTCTTAAGGTCTGTGAAGTATGACACCCAGTGGTATCGCAAAAACTAGATACACTTTTTTATAAATCATTTAATTTTATTATGTAAACCTCATTTTCATTGGTTGAAATTTTTTAAGGTGACATGATACCTGTGTCAACATGAACTGAAAGTAAGTGCATGATAACATTGTAAGCAATGCAAATTCAAAACTAGAAATTAAGGTTTCAAAACATAGAAATGAAATTATTGATTTATCATTGTTAAACATTTTTTGTTGATCAAGGTACATTTGTATCCATTTGGTCTCCAGGCAAGGCACATCTTTTTCCATTGTAAAAGCTTCATTATAATGTAGCCTTTGGAAAGGGATAACAATTACTGTTTTACACATTATGTGTCAGAAGTTTTCTAGGTTTTGTACACTGATTCTTGTCACCATTTCTTGCTATTTGTACTCCTTAAATAGAACAAAATCTACACAGATATCATAAAACTCAATAATTCTCCGGGATTCAAGTCTTGGTTAGTATTTATGTATATATATATATATAGTAATTTGTTTTACATATCAACCAAATTAAAGCAGCATGCACATTCCCTTCGGATTCTGCATTGATGATAAGTGGACGTACGCGTTTTTGATGACATAGTGAGGACGGTGTGACTCACTGCCCGGCCGGGAGAAAGATGAAGACACACCAAATCCCTAAGGATGAGGCGAGGGCATAGTAGAATCTTGAGCACTACTTTGAGTTCCAGATAGAAAAATGCAATGATCGCTGTGCGATATAAGTCCCCTACCAGCGGCATAAATTTATGACTTGCATCTCTGTTCATCAGTTCATCTTCTGCAACAACAGCCAAGAAAAGTCTGGGAAACTGAATTCACGAAATTTGCTAAGTCCAATGGCCATAACTCTTGTGAAAATTAGTCAGTCTAAATTAAACTCAAATCTGCATCACACTATAATGTATTCACATACAAAAAATCAGCTCATTATCTGCAATAACAGGCATGAAAAAGTCCAGGAAACTAAAAATTTCATGAAATTTGCTTAGTCTAAGGGCCATAACTCTTGTAAAAATAGGCCAATGGAAACCAAACTCAAACTTGGTCTGTATCACACTGAGATGTCTTCATTTACCAAAAATCAGTGCATTATTTGCAATAGAACCAAAGAAAAGTCCGGAAACTGAAATTTTCATAAAATTTGCTAAGTCCAAGGGCCATAACTCTTGTAAAAATAGATGAATCTAAAGCAAACTCAAACTTGACCTGTATCCCATTGAGATATATCCACATACCAAAAATGAGTTCAATTTATTCAACAACAGCGGAAAAAAGTCCGGAAAACTGAAATTTTCATAAAATTTGCTAAGTCCAAGGGCCATAACTCTTGTAAAATTAGGTCAATCGAAAGCAAACTCAAACTTGATCTGTATCACATTGAGATATATCCACATACCAAAAATGAGTTCAATATATGCAACAACAGCGGAAAAAAAGTCCGGAAAACTGAGATTTTCATAAAATTTGCTAAGTCCAAGGGCAATAACTCTTGTAAAATTAGGTCAATCAAAAGCAAACTCAAACTTGACCTGTATCACATTGAGATATATCCACATACCAAAAATGAGTTCAATATATGCAACAACAGCGGAAAAAAGTCCGGAAAACTGAAACTAAGAGTCCCCTTCGGCGTTGCCGGTAGGGGACTAAAAATATCAGTAGAGGGTGGGATAGATCAACAGTCCAAACTGAGGCATTATCCAAGGTTGGGATGTTATCCATCCCACCCGAGACTGATGTTCTATCCGGAGCTCAAAATGTGGTGCTTGATTACTATTCTCGCACATTGAAACCTTCAATTTCTTCTTGTTGACTCATCAGAATGACTGAACTTCACATTAAATGTATGTGCATGAGAAATAGCGTACGCGACAGGATGTTGTCTGTGACATCATAAAGCAACGATCAATAAAGTGCAGGATCAGGGCCGGTACCGTGCCGGATCGAATTTTAAAGCACTATGTTGCGGGATTACGATCCTCCGATAGACCAGAGTGTTCAATGACTGGGCTTATAGGGTTGACCCTTTAGCTCACTCGGTAACGCTCTGGCATTCCACGCCAACGATCCTGGTTCAGAGTAAGTTTACTTCAACTGGTAAAATTCGGCATCAGCCAGTATCCAAGAAATATGCGAGAAATATGCTTAAAGGCTTAGAGAGTAAACGTGGTAAGCGGTAAGAAGGGAAACATTGATATAGAAGCCGGGTAGTTGGGGCGAGTTACACTGGTATACATATACAGTAATGAGTGACAACAAGTTGAACAACTGTAATTTTGTTGTAAATTTGCAGTCTAAGGAATTTTAAATTGTTTGAGATAAGCTGGCGCTATACCTGGACTTCTCATGCTGTACTGTCCCTGCATTTTCAAACTCACTTTTCACTCTAATGCTGCAATAACTGATTTAACTGTAATTACATACGTGTACTTTCAACAAACCAATCAACTGTCAAAACGAAACCGAAAATAGAAAAATCCGGATTTTGTCCTTGGGGGGAAAAAAGTCCCCCAAAAAAATCAAATTATGAATGAAACATAGAAATGATGGAAAATGTTAGTTTTAGTAGAAGAAATGAATTCTGACAAATGGAAAGATCATCCAACGACAGATCAATGGGCTATTTTTGTTATTATTTAACCAGACCAGTTTGGGTTTTCATTTTATGCTGAACTTTTAATGTCCTGCAAAGAATTTTCAGCGATGTTTCGATTTTGATCATTAAAATTCTGAACAATGTCAAAGGTCTTAACAGCCAAGGAAATTTTCGTTTTATCTCCAAGACTACAGTTTTTGACCAAAAGTGTTCTTTATATTCCGCTAAGATGTAAATCTAAAGTAAAGAAGAAATGGGTATGTACTGACTTTCTTTTATAGTTTAACCCTCTGGCTGCGACAACCTTTTTCAAATATCGTTACGTCACTGCGAGAAATTTTGACGTCACGCAGCAAAAACGACGTTCGTCCTTCCCGCCAGGCTTAAAAGAGGTGTTACGCTGCAGGACAGGGATGCAGCATTAACAAATCGATTTTTTCATTTAAGTTCCATAAATTCAGTAGATAAAATTGATACATACTATGTTGTTTAGGAATATATTTGGATTTACAATGGGAAATGAAACGGGAAAAGATTTCCCGAGAGATGTCAAAAGCATCTGAAACGCAACGAAATATGTAAAAAGGAACTGTATCTGCAATCTCAAATTAAGCCGAGTCAAATAATTCATCTTTGAATCATACTATAGTACATGTATTTCATATCTTTCTTACAGAAGACGATGGCAGAATTTTGGTACAAGAAATCTTTGAAACTTTTCATGGAAATTCTTACTAGATTTTGTAAAAAAAAAATCTCACATTTTTCATCACTTCGTCCTTTTAATATTATTAAAACTTCAATTCACGACAATTCATCTCTTTATTTCCGTTTATTATGTGTATGCTGTGTTTATGTCTTTTTTTTTTAATAATTTGTAAACAGGAAAAATAAAGAAAATAAGGGGGGGGGGGGAGAAAATACAAAATTACAGACAAAAGACTTTATACATTGTGTCTTTAAGTTTTCTATCTATGACGAAAGTAACAAAACCTCCTGGATTTTTTTACAGTTTGTGTGAAGTTCTATCTAATACACACAATTTGAATGATAAATAAATGACAATTTTTTTTAGAAAAACTAGATCGTTTGTATGCTATCATTTGCCCAATTTCCATTTGTGTCGAAATGAAAGTTAAGGGAAAAATCGTCTCGTACTTCTCAATCTTTATAGTTCCGCCTTATCTTTGTCTAATAAATTTCAGTTTGAGAAATGTTTTTAAACTCTATCTGGTTAATTTTGCCTGTTTGTATGATCCTATTATGCTTTGAATCACTGACACAATTAGTGTCAAATTGTACACACTTTTATCGTCTCTTTTATGGATACACTGATACTCGATTACATAATGGAACATTTTTTTAAGTCGTCATATATGTATACCGTTGTTTTCTGGTATCCTATAGTTTTTTTTTATTTTCGACAAATATTTTCGAAAGAGCGTCTGAAATTACCTTTTTTCTTGCCGATTTTATCCAGTGCAAAAACGTAAATAGCGATTTGAAATGCAAAGAAGGAGCCAGGAATCTTTAAAAAAAAAAAGAATTCAAATGATGAATACATGTACATGTACATTAATGCCTATTTCGGACTAGTTCACAGTCCTGTCCCAGCCACTTTGTATGTATGTAAATCATCTACTATACAACTGTGCATACGCAAACTCTTCTATCAATTCAAAATGAAACAAAATTGAAAATTTGATGCAGACAAAATTTATGGTACCTAAACATACTTTGCAAAACTTATTACAATGTACATAAATTATACAATGTATGATTTAAGATTGCATAATTGAATTGCATTATTTTTATCTATTTTTTTTCATTTCACTCACACAGAACCACAGGAGCTAGAAACCAACATAGAACCACATTGTAAACTAGTTAATTTTGTAGCTAAATATTAATGTGCTATCCTGTATAAATAAAGGAAATAAATAAATAATACAACCCTCAATTATGTACGTTTCTTCGTGCTCCTTTAGTACAGGAAGATGCGATTGTAGACACACTATCATGTCGATTTTTTGTTTTGTTTTTAATCATTAATGTGTACTAAAACATTTTTTTTTACATTTTAACACTTTCCCTTCCCCTCTCTTGATCTTAATGTTTTTCGTGTCATGCTGTTGTCAGTATACCATTGCATATGGCAACTGTCAGACTTAGAATTTAGATGTAAGGTTTTTTATCCTGGGATTTTTTTTGTTGAGGGAGGGGACATGGTTCTCAATGATGTTTAAAAAGGGGGATCTTCTGAAGGAAGTTACAAAGAAGGTGAAATCTCTAGATATAGTGTTTTTTAATGCTTTACAACGGGAAATAAGCGGCGTTTTTTTTTTCAAAGGATGTAGAGACAAATCGCCTGTTGTCGGCTAATAATGGGGCGGGGGGTTAATCAAATACGTCTCAGAATTAGGAAGACAGAATTTTCTATGACTAAACTGGAGAATCAGGAACATGTCAAAGTCAGATTCAGTAGCATATCCAGAGACTCAACTATCGAGTGCACGTGCAACTTTTGCTGGGATGACTTGCGAGACCAGAAGTGATGAGGATATGGACGGGTATTTATATTATCCATGTATATAAGACTCCTGCTACAATATATGACTAAAAAATCAAAACAAAATTCGAAGAGAGTTCTTAAGGTCAAGGGAGAAGGAAGACTATTACACATTCACGTATAAGCAATATTTCGAAAAAAGTAAATAGAAAAGATAAACTGCAAAATGATTGTGATCGTCAAAAATTCTTTTCTGAGAGGGGTTTCAGAGAGAGAGAGAGAGAGAGAGAGAGAGAGAGAGAGAGTTTTCTGACTTGCTCTTATTCTAAACATCATAACCTTATTCTTTATACATCTAATGGGGGAAAAGTTATCGTTCTTGCTGACCCGGATTAGGAGGTCTTTTATCTAAAGATCCCTTTCCTCCTTTTGCCTTATTTTCCCTGATCCTATATATTATCTGTACAAGATTTCTCCAAAATCTCCGTCTTCACAAATTCATACAAATTCGCAAATAAATGGACTGACAATGTTATTCATGTTGATTTTTTCATAACATGGAATGTAAATTAATTGAAACAATAATGTCGGTATGAACAATTATATTTGTTACAAGTTTCTTTAGTTTGAATATCATCCATTTTCGTGCGTTATTTAGTATTCGGTTACCAAAGATAGTAGAGCTCCTTCATCTAAATATGCATGATTGTATTACATGCACAAATGTAGTTTAACCATTTTATTTCCAAAAGAAATTGAAATTGGATAGGGGTTTAGTTATTCTAAAATTATCAATGTCCTATCTATGCAATATTTGGTTGTTATTCAAAATATCATGAGGCCGAAATAAAAATTGTCTTTATAAAATGTTAATAATCTATCTAAGCAAAAAAGGAAAACATACCACAGAGAATTGAGAGTCTTGATCTGTCCCCATGCATTTCTCATAAATTCTGAATTTCTGATTTACATGTATGCAAACTAAGAAAATTTTAACAATTTTAACGGTTGCATGACGACCCCCCCCCCCCCCCCCCCCACAATTTACTTTGAGTGTAGATTATTCTTTCCGCCTATCATTCGGCGGAAGTTTCTTAATTCTGGTACAAGGAAGAATACTATCATGAATGATTTTCTCCCTTACACAACTATGTTCATTTTACAGATTATCATGGAAATAAAATCAATATAAACAAGTGTAAAATATGTTGAAAAAATAAACAATTAACATGTGCTATTCTTAATATCCCTGGCCAATCATTACTCGTCCTTTTCTGTTATAGACTCATCTGTCATAGTTTTGCAAAAAAAAGTGTTCAAGTTTAATTCAAAGTTTAAAAAAATATCATGTTTTGTGCAAAATTTCATATCTGGTTCCATAAATCTATTTAGAGATACGGGAAGATGAATAAGAGAAAAGGAAAAAAGTATACGTAAACGTTTTTAAACATTTTAACGTTCCAGTCAATAAACGGACGTCATTCACCTCACTCGTTCTCGATAATGCGTGCAGTTATTTATAAAATAGATATATCTTTGAACAAAGGAGGGTTAAAACTAAAATTCACTCGCTCAAAGTTTTCAAATAGAGAAACTTCATTCGATAAAATTTCGTTGCAAAGTACAATAGTTGACAAAATTGTAGAAAAATTCGTTTTACCTAAGATAATTAGAGAAAGCAAACTTGAAATATTTTATCTATTATATGGCTAAAATCTCAAAGAAATATCCTGTTTGATCATTTAACTAAAGTTTTTCTACTTGATTTTATTCCCAAGCAACACGCGGTTGAATTTGCGATGATGACGTCAAAAATACGAAACGTTTACGGCGGTAGCCAGGGTGTCTCATTTATGGCATATTTTTGCATATATAAATTTAACGATAAATCTTACTGGGTATTTATTACCATCAGATTGTAGATGATAGTTTCCTGCTTCCATTGATACCAAATTTGTCAAAATTCATCAAGAAACAAGCGAATTAGAGGAGTTTTAATGCCGAAAACTAAAGAAGGACACATATGACCCCTACCGCAGCGAGCGGTAAAAGGACACATATGACCCCTACCGCAGCCAGAGGGTTAAATACTACAAATAGTTGATCTACTAGAGATTCAGCCTTCGAAGATTGCACGGGATAAGTCAAAATAGTCTGATATGAATATACATGGGTATTGTGAGAGAGATGTCCGAAATATCTCATCCAATACCAAGCATTTGATCGATGGCTTAAATTCTGGATGGATGCAGATGGTGAAACCAAGCCACTATTCATCCAAATAACCATCAAAGACAAAGTATTTGGTCAGATATTTTGATCTAGTTTATCAGTATGAGTGTCTGAGATTAAAATATGACAGGTCCTGGATTTAAATCTGAGAGTTTCTCAGTATGTACATAGGCAAATCCAATAGGAGAGCACAGCTCAGCTGTAATCGTACTTTGATTTATTGACATATCCCTTATCACTAATTTAACATTTATTCAAAACAAAATTCTAACACTTTATTAAACGTTATGTATATTTCATTATTAATTGATGCCATCTAGGCGTCTACCCCACGGAGTGATGTAGTGTGACGTAGTAATTAAGTTGTTCAAGTGTCACACTAGACAAAGTTCAATGATGAACTGCACTGCTGTCTGCAGAAAGATCTTTAGATGAGCGAATTCAGGCATTAGTGGATTAAATATTTGATATTTAGGATGAGGATTTTATCCACTTGTGTCTCTTTAATCAACAGTAAATTTATCTTTGCTTCTTATGGCATCATAATACCAGAAATATACCAGAAATATTTTGAGTATCAGAGAATTTGGAGCCAAGCTGAGGTTAATTATGTAAATATCGATCAAATTTTTGCTTATAATATGTACCTTTTCTGCAGCTGTACTCAGTTTTTGCGTTATTCTAATTACTTCCAAAAGAAGCAGGATAATTTAATTACTGAAGTTTGTGCAGAACCAGAGCTACCCACAATATCATGTAGATATTATGTCATCTTAGGCATAAGAAATCCAGAGCACTGCAATTTTTCTTTCTTGCCTTGTCATTTTCACAAAGAATATACATAGATAATCAGGGATTTTTTTAGGGTCTGTAGGGGGCCGAAATTCGGCCCCATTCCCAATGCCAAAAAGTGGTACTTTTTCCCAATTTTAGAAATCCATCTACTTCCTCCTCCTCCTCCTCTACACCAGAGATGTTGAAATTAACCGGTCCGACCGGCAAAACCGGTTTAAAATTGAAATGACCGGTTGGTAACGCCAGCTCACCGGTCCGAATGACCGGTAAAAATTCTGAGGATACGTTTTCATTTTTTTTTTCATATCTATCCACTGCATAATATTTAAGGAAGTATTGTCCATTTAAATAACACAGTTTACGATTTTATCACAGTACAGGCTTTCTACTCTACCTTGATGAAAAAGTAGGAAAAAAGTAGGAGTAGTCAATGAAAAAAAAGTAGGAGAAAAACAGGAAAAAGTAGGAATTAATAGGGGAAAAGTAGGAAATTTTCCATCACTTTTAGCGACAATTTTCAGTAAGTACGACACACAAATCACAGTAAGCAATGACTGTAGACTGGTAATGTTCATCTTTGAGGAAATCACAGAGGGAAATAAGGACAGATTGATTTTTCATGTAAAATATACAGAATGGGCGAGCGAAGCGAGCCCGACTTTTTTTAACAATTTTGAATCAGATGTTGATAACAAGTGAAGCAAGTAATTTTTTACTTTTGAGATGAAAAAGTAGGAATAGTAGGATGTTTTGAAGAAAAAGTAGGAAAAAATAGGATCAAAATAAAAAAGTAGGAAAAGTAGGAAATAGTAGGAAAAAGTAGGAACAGTAGAAAGCCTGACAGTAGGATAAATATTGATTTCCGAACATGACATTATCATGGTAGTCATTGACTCATACATGTATGTGACATTGTCCGATTTAATTAAAAAATCTCTTTTCATCGATGTATTTCAAAAGAAATCTGCTAAATGTCACTTATTGTCCGATAGGTTGTCGACAACACATCTTCCGAAAGTCTTGAATTTGAAGAAGTTTAACATTGTTACATCAAAATACACAGAATGTTACGCATATTTGCAGTAATGAGAGCTGCCATTAGTAGTAATTTGCAAATTTTTCTGAATTATTAAAGTTTGAAAACGGAAAGTCCGACTTGTTAAAACACAAGACCATGCACATGCTCATTTTTTTTCAAAGGGATGGGATGGGATGTTCCTTTCTGTTTTTTGAGGATTCATTAAATTCGCAAATATAAATCGAATCAGCAATTAAACTCTTCTGACAAACTACGTAAGAATAGTTGCCATAACTCAAGACATTAGACAAAAATTCGCGGATCGTCGATAAAATCTTAGTCTTGTCTCAAACCGTTGGTTCCCTCCCTCGTTGATTTCCCTATCAATGCTTAGACTGCCTTTCTACATATTTCTATTTCTTATAAAAATCTCCATTATTACTATAAACTATTGGCATATTGTTTTAATAAATAAAAACATTCAGAGAGACACTACGTATTTACGCAATGGTTGATCGCACGGCGCAACGTGTAATTAAAGTTCTGCATTTAATTTCGGTGACATGTGTACATTTATCGATTTATTGAAGGGTGCTGGTGCCGAAATAAAAACCAATTCATTCATTCTTGTTCATCTCGAGAACTTTATCTTCGTAAAAAGTCTCTCTCTCATTTTGGTGTTCATTCAATACGCATGTAGATATATATACGCGATGGACTCATGAATTGACATTAGATATAAAACATGCAAGTTTAATAAAAAAATTAAAGATTGAATAAAAGATTTAAGATATTCTTTCTTTTTTTTATATAAAAAAGGTCCTGAACAAACGGACAGTACAGTTGGACATGCAGACAGACGGCACAATATTTAAACATGACTGTCTAAAAACAGGATATTTCATTGATAATTTAATCGTATTTGAATTAATCAAACTGAATACATCATTTTCATAGTGTAATGTATTTCATAATATACAGTATATACATGTACTGCAGAAATTAACTTTTTTTTTTTTAAATGTCGGACCAGTTAAAATTCTTTCGGACCGGTTGATTTAGGACTAGTACCTGTCCGAATGACCGGTTCATTAGAAAATATTTCAACAACTCTGCTACACACATGCGCACTTGTTCAAAAGTCACTTCTTTATACTTCCGGTGCGAGACAAAATTTAGGTACCAAAGTGTACAGTAATGGCGGTATGTAAAGGGAGTAGATAAGGGGTTAACGTTAATTTTCATCTATTTTACCTTTTTTGAGACATTTCTATCTGAGTTCTCTTTGCGAACGGCTGCTTCTCGGCCGTTTCTCGGCCATTCCAGCTGTGCTCTCTACTATTTTGGAAGAATATGCTCTTACCAATTTTAGAGCTTACTGTTTATCATATCTGAACAATTACCCTCCAAAAGGATTCTCAAAAGATTTTTTACATGAAATCTTATTAAGACAGACAAATAAATCACTTTAAGTTCTATTCCATAGTTGCCCTAAACCACATGAAGCTCATTATGGTTTACCATCATGGCACAAAATACTTTGACAAGCAGACTCTTACAAACTGAGCTACCTAGCATGCCTAATGGCCGGATACCTCAACTGTCACAATATGATGCATGAAGGTTTAGCAATTTCTCTAATAATAAAGGAGGGAGATGTGTAACAGCTGAGGTTTAAATACTGAAAGTAGTACACCTCACTCCTAGTAATATTCTTGGTTAGTGTGATATCCGTAGAATAGAATAGCTCACCTGGTAGTAGTTGTGTAAAATGTAACTTCCATTCAAGACCAAATTTTAGGTGTCCTAGTTGAATATTTCTGATTTCTAACTTGCATCCATCAAAGTTGAAGGGATTTTCATGCATGCAAGATGAGACGTCACACCTGATGTGCATCAAGATCATTTTCAAGGTCAAGAGGTCACATATTATTATTTATTGTCAAACACTCAGCAGAGGACATATTATGTTCTGGAACAGTCTAATTTATAAAAAGTATACTCTAGTACATTCTGAATGTATAAAAATGTTGTGTCACCTGCGAAGCATAGGAACACTTAGGGATCACTTTGTCCATCCATCCATCCGTCTATCTAGCTGTCACACTCTGGGTATCACATCCCTTAACTTTATACTGGTAAGTGATAGGGCTTTTGCATTTCATATGTGTATACCTTGTGACAAGACCTTTCTATACATACCGTAATTTTTTAACTAGTGACCATGGCCTAGATATTTGAACTGCTTAAAAAAATAAGATTAGCTATATCTTTTAAATGGAAAGTGATCCAGGCCTTTGGTATTTCACATGTGTATTTCCTGTAACAAGACCTTTCTACACATACATGTACCATTGTTTTTTACCTTGTGACCTTGACCTAGATATTTGACCTTCTTTTCAAAAAAATTAATTTGGGCCATATCTTTTGATTGATAAGTGATCAAATGTTTTGATATTTCACATTTGTATTTCTTGTGACAGGACTTTTTCTATACTTACCATATTTTTAACCTCGTGACTTTGACCTAGATATTTGACCTTCTTTTTAAATTAAAATTAAAATTAAAATTAAAATTAAATTAAATTAAAATTTAAGATGGGTTATATCTTTTGATTGGTAAGTAGTAGGACTTTGATATTTCACGTTTATTTCTTATGATGAGACCTTTCTTTTGTTACCAAATTTTTTACTTAGCTACCTTGACCTACATAATTGACCTTCTTTTCTGAAAAATTTAGATTGACCAAATCTTTTAATTGGTAAGTAATAGATCTAACATTCATTTGACAAGACTTTTCTACTGACACCAATAATTTTGACCTAGTGACCTTGACCTACATATTTGATCCACTTTTTTAAAGAAAATAAAGCCTGTGTTTGTGAAACACGAATGCCCCCGGTGGCATCTTTGTTAGTATGAACACTATTTTCTGTTAAGTACATGTATGTGAGGTCACTGGGTTAAAAGGTCAAAGGTCAAGGTCACGAGGTCACAAATTTTGGTATCAATGGAAAGGTCTTGTCAAAAGGAATACACATGTGAAATATGAAAGCCCTATCACTTCCCATTCAAAAGTTATGCCCAATGTTAAAGTTTTTGAAAAGTAGGTCAAAGGTCAAGGTCAAGGTCACGAGGTCAAAAATTTTGGTATCAATGGAAAGGTCTTGTCACAAGGAATACACATGTGAAATATGAAAGCCCTATCACTTCCCATTCAAAAGTTATGTCCAATGTTAAAGTTTTTCGGACAAACAAACAGACAAACAGATAAACAGACAAACAGACGGACAGGCCAAAAACTATATGCCCCCGAATCTTTGATTCTGGGGGCATAAAAATACACTTCGAAGACGACACAAGCATTCCTTGGGTTGCTATTTTTAGCTCACCTCGACGAAGTTGAGTGAGCTTATGCTATAACCCCACGCGTCCGCGTCCGCGTCCTCGTCCGCGTCCGCGTCCGTGTCCGCGTCCGTGTTGGCGTCCGCGTCCGGTTAAGAAGTTTGGGGTAGCTCAGTATCTGACAAAGTACTAATGCTACAGTAACCAAACTGGCACAAGTGATTCATTTTTGGATGCTGAGGTGAACCCATGCATCGGATGCAGCATCTGACCTACATTTTCGGCTTGAGTGACTTGGTTAAGAAGTTTGGGGTAGCTCAGTATCTGACAAAAACCTAATGCTACAGTAACCAAACTGGCACAAGTGATTCATCTTTGGATGCTGAGGTGAACCCATGCATCGTATGCAGCATCTGACCTACATTTTCCGCTTGAGTGACTTGGTTAAGAAGTTTGGGGTAGCTCAGTATCTGACAAAGTACTGATGCTACAGTAACCAAACTGGCACAAGTGATTCATCTTTGGATGCTGAGGTGAACCCATGCATGGGATGCAGCATCTGACCTACATTTTCTGCATGAGTGACTTGGTTAAGAAGTTTGGGGTAGCTCAGTATCTGACAAAGTACTAATTTTACAGTTACCAAACTGGCACAAGTGATTCATCTTTGGATGCTGAGGTGAACCCATGCATAGGATGCAGCATCTGACCTACATTTTCCGCTTGAAAGACTTGGTTAAGAAGTTTGGGGTAGCTTAGTATCTGACAAAGTACTAATTTTACAGTAACCAAACTGGCACAAGTGATTCATCTTTGGATGCTGAGGTGAACCCATGCACCGGATGCAGCATCTGACCTGCATTTTACGCTTGAGTGATTTGGATAAGAAGTTTGGGGTAGCTCAGTATCTAACAAAGTACTAATGCTACAGTAACCAAACTTGCACAAGTGATTCAACTTTGGATGCCGAGATGGACCCATGCATCGGATGCAGCATCTGACCTACTTTTTCCACTTGAGTGATTTCGCTTTTAAAAGCCAATATTGAGCAAAGTATAAGTGCTACATGTACCAAACTTGCATATTGGATGTATCTTTGATCAAACTTTCATAAAATGACCTTGACCTACTTTTTCCGCTTGAGTGATTTTGCCTTTAAAAGCCAATATTGAGCAAAGTATAAGTGATACATGTACCAAACTTGCATATTGGATGTATCTTTGATCAAACTTTCATAAAATGACCTTGACCTACTTTTTCCGCTTGAATGATTTTGCCTTTAAAAGCCAATATTGAGCAAAGTATAAGTGATACATGTACCAAACTTGCATATTGGATGTATCTTTGATCAAACTTTCATAAAATGACCTTGACCTACTTTTTCCGCTTGAATGATTTTGCCTTTAAAAGCCAATATTGAGCAAAGTATAAGTGATACATGTACCAAACTTGCATATTGGATGTATCTTTGATCAATCTTTCATAAAATGACCTCGACCTACTTTTTCCGCTTGAGTGATTTTGCCTTTAAAAGCCAATATTGAGCAAAGTATAAGTGATACATGTACCAAACTTGCATATTGGATGTATCTTTGATCAATCTTTCATAAAATGACCTCGACCTACTTTTTCCGCTTGAGTGATTTTGCCTTTAAAAGCCAATATTGAGCAAAGTATAAGTGATACATGTACCAAACTTGCATATTGGATGTATCTTTGATCAATCTTTCATAAAATGATCTTGACCTACTTTTTCCGCTTGAGTGATTTTGCTCTTTATAAAGCCAATATTGAGCAAAGTATAACTGCTACATGTACCAAACTTGCATATTGGATGTATCTTTGATCAAACTTTCATAAAATGACCTTGACCTACTTTTTCTGCTTGAGTGGTTTTGCCTTTAAAAGCCAATATACATGTACTAAGAAATATGTTTGAATTGAATTTTGCTGTCACGAGGTGAGCTTTGTAATCTGTGATTACCTATGTTTTCAATTGGAGATTAATCTGGTAAGTATATATAAAGGCATTTTCATATGGATCATGATCTGCATTATTATGGTACCTCCGTAGGCAAAAGTAATTAAGTCACATAATGGATAAAATGGCAGTGTAAATCAATTTACCATGTGAAAGGATGTGTTCCAAAAAACCAAAGGAAAGATTGTTATATTTGGTTCCAACTGACCATGTAAAACAAATTGATAATGTGCTTGACTGAGTTCTCTTTCATTATAATTTAAAAAAGAGAACTGTTTATTTTTTCTCAGTACTTCTATCAAACCACTGAACACATTTTATGTGAAACTTCAGTTGTTGAGAAAGGTTTGCATGGTTGCTTTATATATAAAATAACAAATATTTTCCTCGCTTTGTATGAAAGTTTACTAAATTTAGCATAATATGCAAGCGCTGTCTATTTGTTAAGATCCAAATTGGAGAAAAAAATTCTTATTTCCATTTTTTGAGTATTGTTAGTCGCTTGCTGTTCCATACTGTTCTATTGTACATTGTAAATTCATGTATAATTAATGATGCACGTTTTTGAGACATTTCTATCTGAGTTCTCTTTGCGAACGGCTGCTTCTCGGCCGTTTCTCGGCCATTCCAGCTGTGCTCTCTACTATTTTGGAAGAATATGCTCTTACCAATTTTAGAGCTTACTGTTTATCATATCTGAACAATTACCCTCCAAAAGGATTCTCAAAAGATTTTTTACATGAAATCTTATTAAGACAGACAAATAAATCACTTTAAGTTCTATTCCATAGTTGCCCTAAACCACATGAAGCTCATTATGGTTTACCATCATGGCACAAAATACTTTGACAAGCAGACTCTTACAAACTGAGCTACCTAGCATGCCTAATGGCCGGATACCTCAACTGTCACAATATGATGCATGAAGGTTTAGCAATTTCTCTAATAATAAAGGAGGGAGATGTGTAACAGCTGAGGTTTAAATACTGAAAGTAGTACACCTCACTCCTAGTAATATTCTTGGTTAGTGTGATATCCGTAGAATAGAATAGCTCACCTGGTAGTGGTTGTGTAAAATGTAACTTCCATTCAAGACCAAATTTTAGGTGTCCTAGTTGAATATTTCTGATTTCTAACTTGCATCCATCAAAGTTGAAGGGATTTTCATGCATGCAAGATGAGACGTCACACCTGATGTGCATCAAGATCATTTTCAAGGTCAAGAGGTCACATATTATTATTTATTGTCAAACACTCAGCAGAGGACATATTATGTTCTGGAACAGTCTAATTTATAAAAAGTATACATTCTGAATGTATAAAAATGTTGTGTCACCTGCGAAGCATAGGAACACTTAGGGATCACTTTGTCCATCCATCCATCCGTCTATCTAGCTGTCACACTCTGGGTATCACATCCCTTAACTTTATACTGGTATGTGATAGGGCTTTTGCATTTCATATGTGTATACCTTGTGACAAGACCTTTCTATACATACCGTAATTTTTTAACTAGTGACCATGGCCTAGATATTTGAACTGCTTAAAAAATAAGATTAGCTATATCTTTTAAATGGAAAGTGATCCAGGCCTTTGGTATTTCACATGTGTATTTCCTGTAACAAGACCTTTCTACACATACATGTACCATTGTTTTTTACCTTGTGACCTTGACCTAGATATTTGACCTTCTTTTCAAAAAAATTAATTTGGGCCATATCTTTTGATTGATAAGTGATCAAATGTTTTGATATTTCACATTTGTATTTCTTGTGACAGGACTTTTTCTATACTTACCATATTTTTAACCTCGTGACTTTGACCTAGATATTTGACCTTCTTTTTAAAATTTAAGATGGGTTATATCTTTTGATTGGTAAGTAGTAGGACTTTGATATTTCACGTTTATTTCTTATGATGAGACCTTTCTTTTGTTACCAAATTTTTTACTTAGCTACCTTGACCTACATAATTGACCTTCTTTTCTGAAAAATTTAGATTGACCAAATCTTTTAATTGGTAAGTAATAGATCTAACATTCATTTGACAAGACTTTTCTACTGACACCAATAATTTTGACCTAGTGACCTTGACCTACATATTTGATCCACTTTTTTAAAGAAAATAAAGCCTGTGTTTGTGAAACACGAATGCCCCCGGTGGCATCTTTGTTAGTATGAACACTATTTTCTGTTAAGTACATGTATGTGAGGTCACTGGGTTAAAAAGTCAAAGGTCAAGGTCACGAGGTCACAAATTTTGGTATCAATGGAAAGGTCTTGTCAAAAGGAATACACATGTGAAATATGAAAGCCCTATCACTTCCCATTCAAAAGTTATGCCCAATGTTAAAGTTTTTGAAAAGTAGGTCAAAGGTCAAGGTCAAGGTCACGAGGTCAAAAATTTTGGTATCAATGGAAAGGTCTTGTCACAAGGAATACACATGTGAAATATGAAAGCCCTATCACTTCCCATTCAAAAGTTATGTCCAATGTTAAAGTTTTTCGGACAAACAGACAGACAAACAGATAAACAGACAAACAGACGGACAGGCCAAAAACTATATGCCCCCGAATCTTTGATTCTGGGGGCATAAAAATACACTTCGAAGACGACACAAGCATTCCTTGGATTGCTATTTTTTCAATTGGAGATTAATCTGGTAAGTATATATAAAGGCATTTTCATATGGATCATGATCTGCATTATTATGGTACCTCCGTAGGCAAAAGTAATTAAGTCACATAATGGATAAAATGGCAGTGTAAATCAATTTACCATGTGAAAGGATGTGTTCCAAAAAACCAAAGGAAAGATTGTTATATTTGGTTCCAACTGACCATGTAAAACAAATTGATAATGTGCTTGACTGAGTTCTCTTTCATTATAATTTAAAAAAGAGAACTGTTTATTTTTTCTCAGTACTTCTATCAAACCACTGAACACATTTTATGTGAAACTTCAGTTGTTGAGAAAGGTTTGCATGGTTGCTTTATATATAAAATAACAAATATTTTCCTCGCTTTGTATGAAAGTTTACTAAATTTAGCATAATATGCAAGCGCTGTCTATTTGTTAAGATCCAAATTGGAGAAAAAAATTCTTATTTCCATTTTTTGAGTATTGTTAGTCGCTTGCTGTTCCATACTGTTCTATTGTACATTGTAAATTCATGTATAATTAATCACTGGGTGAAAAAACAAGTTTACGCAATGCGTAAACTATATGGAAACTTTGCGGAAACCTGAAGTTTCCATATAGTTTACGCAAGGATTCCGTCGCTGAAACTCAAGTTTACGCTTTGCGTAACCCGACTACCCGCTCAAATTCCAAATGGTTTACACAAGCGTAATCTTGTAATTTCCATCAAGTTTCCGCAACTGAAACTTAAAGGCACCAACTTGCGTAATCAATTGAAACTTCAGGATTCCAGATAGTTTACGCATATTTTACCTTGCGTAAACTTGATTGCCGTTTTATGATATAAAGGTTCTGCTTGTGTAAACCATATGGAAACATGCGTAAACTATTTGGAATCTGAATCAACACAAGTTTACGCATTGCGTAAACCATTTGGAATCTTTCAATATCAAGTTCAGGCTAGCGTAAACCATATAGAAACTGACATTATAAAAGTTTTCAAATGTGTAATCTTGTTGAAACTTGCGTAAACCATTTGGAATCTGAATAAACACTGGTTTAAGCAGTGTGTAAACCATTTGGAATCTTACTATATCAAGTTCAGTCTTGCGTAAACCATTTGGAATCTTACTTGAGTCTTGCGTAAACCATTTGGAATCTTACAATATCAAGTTCAGACTTGCGTAAACCATTTGGAATCTTACAATATCATGTTTAGACTTGCGTAAACCATTTGGAAACCATGTGTATAAAAGTTTCCAAATGTGTAATCTTGTTGAAACTAGCGTAAACTATTTGTAACCTTGATGTTCTAAAGTTTACATAGTGTGTAAATTGCGAGGAACTAATGCTTCAAGTGTGATTACAGAATAAACCAGCAGAAGGTTTTGAAAACCATGTACTGATGTAGAAACTCAAAAGTTAATGAGTTTTTAATGCATCCCCAAATAGCAAGAATATCTCGATATCAGCAAATTATTTTTCATCTACATTGCCTTATGTTACTGAAAAAAGACCAAATAATGTAGAATGAAACAAGTATTTAATTTTTATATTAATAATCATGTAATAAATTTATATATCAAAATGTAGCAAGAAACACATACAAAGGAAAAGAGTAGCCTAAAATCATTTTCCTATTTTTCCATTTTGTCTAGATGTGAAAACTATTTTCAAAATCTGAGTAAAATAAAAGACACTGTTCTTGGACATAATTTCAAAAATCATGAAGAGGAAAAACAATATATGTTTATGAAACATTAATGTACTTCTGTCATCTACAATAATAGCTGTAGTCTGAAAAGTATGCAAAACTTCCAGGCAAAGGTCACTAGGTCAAGACAATTGGTATCACTAGGAATTTTTAGAATGGTCTTATCACTAGAAATTAGCCGCAGAAACGGCCAACGACACTTGGATATTTGGTTGGTAGGGGTGTGTTGGCCGCAGGAAAGTACATTGAACAAATCTGGGACCCAAATTTAGGATATGGCTGGCACGAATCGGCAAATTTTCTAGGGGATTATTGACTGTGTCTCACTCGAATAAAATAAAACTAAACGATCGGCAATCATATTTTACCTTGTTAAGCTTTAATATCAATGATACGGCCGGGATTCTACTTGCCTCCGCTTCGTCTCTTCGAATTCAAGCGCCATGACGTAAGTTTACACTCATGCGTCAGGTCAAACACGTGACACCTCGATCCATATGAATGGACATTGTTATGGAAACAACCTCGTGGTGTCACGTGTTTGACCTGACTCATGAGTGTTAACTTACAACATGGCGCTTGAATTCGAAGAGACGAAGCGGAGGCAAGTAGAATCCCGGCCGTATCATTGATATTAAAGCTTAGCAAGGTAAAATATGATTGCCATTTGTTTAGTTTTATTTTATTCGAGTGAGACACAGTCAATAATCCCCTAGAAAATTTGCCGATTCGTGCCGGCCATATCCTAAATTTGGGTCCCGGGTTTGTTCAATGTACTTTCCTGCGACCAACACACCCCTACCAACCAAATATCCAAGTGTCGTTGGCCGTTTCTGCGGCTAACTAGAAATATACCGTCAAATGAACAATGAAAGCCCTGTAACTAATCATTCAAAAGTTATGTCCAAGGTTAGTTTTAAAAAGAAGGTGGTCAAACTCTAAAGTCGAGGCCAAAATTTTGGTATCAGAGAGTAATGAGACAAGATTTCAACATTTCTCTTCAATTTGGCCTTCCAGATATGAACATGACACATCCTTGGGTTCTGGGCATCAACTTTGTGACTATACATGTATTATCTAAATTTATGAAAGGGATTAAAAGTTATAAAACATAAATGATTGTATGATAGATGGACAACAGACCGGGTAATTCCTATTAATCAAGATATAATTCCTTAAATTCTGTTTACATGTGATATATGTCCCTTAACAACATTGATTATATTATGCATGTGTTGAAAATTGATTTGATAACTTCAAAGTAAAAAATCCACATAATTTCAGTATGTTACAAATTTGTAACCATTTCAAAAGTTTGTAACTATTGATGATATTGGTCTGCTAGCCACACAAATTGTGCTGAGGTTAAATTTCCCTGAATTAACTGCATCAGCTCATGAATCTTCTTTAGATGCTGAAAATAAATGCAAAGTAACAATTTATAAATACATGCAACAATACAAGAGAACAATAATCATTAAATACCAGAATTCTCTGATGAGACTGAAGCTCTCCTGGTTGTTTGCTTAAATAAATCTAAGTAACACCCATTTTCCAGGACCCCGGGGATCAGGGTCTAAAACAAAATACAAGACCAGAAAATGATTGATGTAATGGAAAAGAATTACTCTCTAGTCTCTACTAATTATACTTATTGAGAATTGGTGCTCATAGAGTTTGGTGCTCATAGAGTTATATAGGGGAAAATGACCACACCCATTTTCCAAGACCCTGGGGGTCAGGGGTTCAAACAAAATACAAGGTACATATCTACTGTCCTGTTCATTAAATACAGAGCACCCTGTTTTGTATATTTTCTCAGCCGTCTTAGGAATGTTCCAAATATTTATTGTCTCCGTAGATTGAACTCCTTTAGTCGTCACAGAAAATGTGCATGAACTCACCTTTTCCACTGTATTTAACCTGCCATACGAAAAATAAAATGTCTACGGGAAATTCCCATGTTAATTTCAGCCTGCCACCATATTGTTCTCTGTACAAACAATGGTAAACATTGATGTCATGGTGTCCGGCATATTGCATTTTAGTCGTTTTTACTATAGAAAATTCACATAGACATTATATTTTCCGTCGTATTTTTTAACTAAGCAATGCACAACCAAAAAGGAGGCATTTTCTGTTAAACTAAAATAGTTCGATAGACTGGATATCAATTTTTAAGTTGACAACATTATACTTCAGAGAAAATCGCCAAAACAGGGTGCTCTGGATTTAGTGAACAGGACAGTAGATCAAAGACTATGAATAATGAGAAATCAATTATCTTTCAGTTACAGCAGTTATGGATATTACATAGAATTCTTTTATATTCGTGCTTTTCCACTTGATAAAGGCCAAGTGGCCGAAAATTTGTGGATATGGAGTGTTCATTGTTATTAGGGCTGTGACGATTCACCACGGTTCTCGATTCACCGTGGTTATTGATTCCCCGCAGTTCTTGACGACGGTTCGATACACAATACAAGAAGAGGCCGTATGGTTCACTTATGGCTCGTTTTCGGCATTTAGTTTTATCTTTAAAAAATCAACATGGTGATGCTCGACGCCGAGTCGTCGAAGATTATCTCTGAGTTTTGTTTTTGTTTTTTCTGGTCAATACCATACTTCTCGAATCATTCAAATTATGAATGATCTTAATTTGTTGTTGTTTTAATAAAATATCTGATGAATTACAGAAATACCTTCATATCTTATATCTAGATATGACGACGACAATGAGGGTATGGCATTAGCTCTCAGGACTTTTTCGTCCCAGCAAGCTAAAAATGTTGTATCGTGATTCGAATCATATCGTGAGTAAATGTAGCAATACATATCATATCGTAAGCCCTAATTGTTATTTATTAATTATAACTTGATACATGTATAACCAAAAAAAATAAATAATAAATAAAACCTATGTTTGTGAAACATGAATGCCCCCATTGGCATCTTTGTCAGTAAAACTGATGAAAAGTAGTTTCACATTTGAGGTAAAGGTCACAAGGTCAAATTAAGTATCAATGGAAAAGTCTTGCCACATGGAATTCATATGTGAAATATGAAAGCCCTATCACTTACTGACTTACCATTCAAAAGCTATGCCCAAGATTAAAGTTTTTCAAAAGTAGGTCAAACTCCAAGGTCACAAGGTAAAAAAATTTGGTATCCATGGAAAGGTCTTGTCACAAGGAATACACATGTGAAATATGAAAGCCCTATCACTTACCATTCAAAAGTTATGCCCAAGGTAAAAGTTTTTCAAAAGTAGGTCAAACTCCAAGGTCACAAGGTAAAAAATTTTGGTATCCATGGAAAGGTCTTGTCACAAGGAATACACATATGAAATATGAAAGCCCTATCACTTCACATTCAAAAGTTACACCCAAGGTTAAAGATTTTTCAAAAGTAGGTCAAACTCAAAGATCAAGGTCACAAGGTCAAAAATTTTGGTATCCATGGAAAGGTCTTGCCACAAGAAATGCACATGTGAAATATGAAAACCCTATCACTTACCATTCAAAAGTTATGCCCAAGGTTAAAGTTTTTGCGGACAAACAGACAGACATACAGACAGACCAAAAGCGAACTCTGTAAAGTATGATTCAAATCGAACCGACCAAGCACGAACCGAGGGTAACCAAATTTCAGTTAACCGTGACAGCCCTTACGAAAACCCATCAAAGTATCATGTACGTACTGTAATGTACTTACTGCTATCTTAAACTAGATAACATTTTCATTGCAAACATGGCACAGGTTCATGCCAGTCATCCTCTACCTAGTGACAGCAAAATGATGACCTGTAAAGTGTAAATAAAATCAGATTTCAAGCTTAAATACTTTGTCACATTCTAGAAAGATTAGACCTACCTGAATCTATAAGTAATTAGAGAGGTTTAGTTACAAGTTCTTTCAACGTGTACGTATGACGTACATGTACACGTCACAGTTTGACGTCACAATCCGAAGACGTCGTTTAGTTACACGTACGAATCGGAGTAGGTATAGGTATAGCTATGTAGTAAGGTGTACGTTTAGCTTGCTTCTTTTAAATCAGTTTAGTCTGCGAGAAAAATACATTGAGATTCGTAAAACCTCGACGCAAGGAAAGTTAGAATCCTAAACGTGCTTTATAACACGGAAAACTGGAAGTTCGATCAATGACAAGTCTGGAATTTTTCAAAGAAGTTACCCGTTCTGTCGTTATGTGTAGAGCGTCGTTTACACGTCCATAACGTGTAGCTATACGTCACGTCGTTACGTCATTTGAACAAAGATCGCAGGAAGTGATGACGTAATACGTACACGTCACGCTAAAACTTGTAACTAAACCTCCCTAATATTAAGTTGGTGTGCATATAAGTGTAGATTTCAAAGAACAGACTGATTTTTATGATTGAAAAGTATAATATTGAAAATATTGGTTGTATATTGCATTTTATCATGTCACAAGGGGGAGGGATTGTATAAGTGTGTTTTGACATCAATTTTGTATGACAGACAAGTACATGTATATACAAATCTCAAGTACACAGAAAAAAGAGAATCTGTTACCAATTAAAAAAATTATATTGGCATACCATTGATCCTTCATGTATATTGTGCAGCATCTTTTACAGAAAGGGCATCCTTTTCGAAGCCAAAAGTCCAACATACCAGTGACCACTGAGTATCATCATGTACATGTAGTAAGGTGGAGATCCATCAACGCTACAAAGAGGAATCCAAAATTAAATTTCAATGTTTCAGATCTAAATTTTTATATAATCAGTCTGAATGTTTCCACATAACAATATTTCCTCCAAATTGGCTAGAGTTATCTCCCTCCTTGAACACATTGAACTACTACCCCATTGGACTCTTCGGAACTAGCCATGCTAACTGTTCGTGTTCTTGAATAAAGATACGCCCCTTGTTATTGAAAAAAATGATGACACGATTTATTCAAGCGATTGGTGATGAATAGTCATTCTCTGAAGTGCTGACACATCAAAATATTCAAAACAACACTTATTATGATAAGGAAGGGTAACATATCATGCATCTTCTCAAGACAAATGCACAAAACCACTGGACCACTGAGAATCGACCTTAAGTGTCCTGATTAGCATATGAAGCGAAGGTTTGAAAATAAAACGGACACGCCCACAGAAATCTGCCAAAGACGCTGGCGTAAAATATTTAGCAATACCTTCTAATGTTTCATAGATATGTCAATTACTTGATTATGTAGCACAATTGAATGAAAACTATCGAAATATGTGTGCTGATTAATTGGCTAGTGATGACAAACTCTCAAGAGACATAAATTTTGAATGCTCACTCGACATGCTAGATGGCGCTCAGAGAATTGTGGGAAATATAAAATTTTTGATTTGAGATCCAACAAGGGGGAGCATATTATGTACGCTTGTTTTGAAGAGATTGATATTGCAATACGCATTGGATCAACCTATCATGGGATCGGCCGAGCCCGGTGTCTGCCCAGTATTCCGAAGGTCCGATAAATCGACGGCCCGATAATCCGAAGGCCCGATAGTCCGAAGGTCCGATAGACCGAAAGTACTGCATTCCAATATACAGAAGGATCCATAATCCTAAGTACCTAAAAATCGAATATCCGATATTTCGAAGGTCTATTAGAACATAAGTTTAGAGGTCGGATAGTAAGAAGGCCTAATGGTTCTATGGTCCGATAGTCCGAAGGTTTGAAAGTCCGAATGCCCTGTACATATACATGTAGATATGAATTTGATACAAGATATCTGACTGTACAATTGAAATTGATAGATTTAGAAATCTAAATGGAGGGGAGGGGGCTGAAAGAGATATTATCAAGGAACTTGAATTGAATATATACCCAAATGAGTTAAAGAAGATCCTGACGATAATCTCAACAGCACTCACAATAGAGCACCAAGTTGAGCATCGACAGACCCCTAGCAAGCCAGAGGTGGGACCAGGTGCCCGGGAGGAGTAAGCATCCCATGTTGGCTAGCTATCAGTTCAGATTTTAAAAGGTAACAAAATAAATCATAAAGAAATGATATCATCACAAGGAGCTGTTGTTTGAAATAGATCTCTGCAATCGCACGTAAGTAAAAAAAACAGGAGGGGGTGCAGTTCAACAGCGCAAATGGTCCTAAACAACTAAGTTATTTAGGAAGTAGTGAAGAAATATTTGTAACAAGATCTAACTAACTGTCACAATGTGGCAAAGATATGGCTATACTGCGGAAAGCCATCGATCAGTATGTCGGAAATATTAGTTGTCTGTTTAAGTCAACCAAAAGAAAAAAAAAAATAACGAGGACGTCCTTATTCATTGGAATTTGAAAATGTACGAATACATTTATCAGTAACACATGCAAAACACACATTTTTTTTTATTTCTTTAAAGATGTAGGTTCTAGAATTTATACAATTATCATACATGCAACGATATTGCCTGGGTAGGCGTATGCGCTATTAAATTAGTGAATGAATGTCAACCCGAAATCAGATTCCAAAAATAGCAACGCCAACGCTGCAACGCATGTCGGGGTTTAAATATTTCTCACAGACGCACGGACAGCGCCATAATATAATATGTCCCGTCTTATGACGAGCGTATAAAATCACATTCAATCAAAAAGCTTACAAATGACAAATATGGTTTAGGAATTTTATTGGATATTCGGACTATTGGGTCTTCGGACTATCGGGCCTAATACCTATAATACTTAAAAAAGCTAAGAAATAAAATTATGAACAATTTCTTTTTAAATCTGAAATTGGTTTGCAGCTATGAAAATGCTAGGTGGCCCTAAAGACCCTATCCGTTTTTCACGTCCCCCCCTCCCCCCAACTCAAATCATATCCTGTATCCACCCCTGAAGAATGGTTCCAGGATCTTTTGTCATGTTTGTACCTATTCCTATTTGTACCAAGATTTTTCGTACGGGATCTTTCGTACCTGTTACTGAGATCTTTCGTACATATTGCAGAAAAAAAAAGATTATGTTTCTGCTATATAGAGCTGATTTACTTGAGCTCCTCAAAATTTGATAGTGGGATCTTTCGTACTTATGTCTGGTGTTTGACCATTGTCGGCAACCCACGCTTGGTCATGCAAGCTCACCTCCCGTGGGTCATAACGACAGAATTTTCGCTGGATAGCATTACAAAAATCTAATTCGAGTACTTGTCGGTTAATTTGTTATCGATAGCAAAATATCATCTATTTTATTTTTCCATCAACAAAAGATGACCTAAATAATCATGATAATGTTGACAGTGATTAATATTTGTTAATTTTAGGAGTTACAAAACAATATTGCTTTCATAGTGGCTTTAAATGGCTAATTCACTGACAAGTAATCGCATCAGATTTTTGTAATGCTATCCAGCGAAAATTCTGCTGATATGACCCACGGGAGAGCTTGCGTGACCGAACGTGGGTTTCTGACGATGGTGTCAGGGATGAAAATTCGTTGAAATTTTCAGGGGCCAAGTGGGCTCCTAAGTCAATAAATTTAGGCGCCCACATCAAAACGATTAGCCCACATCAAAATGTATCTAAATTTACATTTTCAAATTTAAGCCCAAACCCCCTTCTCTCCTTGTACAGTGTACATGTCGAGTTTATTTCAAGTACAAGTACCCTTAAATAAATCAATAAATACAGGTAAATCCAATTATAAACATATTACGTACACGTCAGTCGGTCTCCAGACAGTGACTTTATGCGCTTTTGGAAACATTAGTTAGTTTTGGTATATACATTTGTACTGATCTAAAATTACAGTACGTCTTTACAAGGAAATAAGAGAGATCTATTCATTTTCCGCGAGAAAGCGAACCGAAAATTTGTCAAATACCCATGAGTTTTTGTTTCCAAACGTTAGTTACGGCAACTATGATACAAGAAAATAATAAAGATTGGAATTCTACTGTCGCCAAGTGGGCGATAAGAAAAAATTTTCTGGTAGTCCACACTGAATTTTTAGTCGCATTGGCGAGCGGGCGAGTGCTTATTTGCATCCCTGGGTGTTTGACTGTCTCACAAGTTTATTGGAAAATCATCTATTGGTACGAAAAATCCTGATAATTGGAACGAAAAGTACAAAAGAATTCAACACGAAAAGACTAGAGTTGTAAAATCAGAAAAAAATTTACTATCAATTATCGGAAACTATCGGAGGAGTACATCGATATCAGAACCAGACTTTTTTACTTTAAAATTGTTATATGTTTTGTATCTTCAGAAGGAGAATACTCAGGGCGTACGTATGCAAGTAGATCTTGCAAACAAAGGTATTTATCTCGAGGTTTGCTTTAGACATGATAGAAAGGGGGCCTAGCTTCCTTTTTCTAATTCTATCAAAGCCAAAACAGTCCCATGCTGCGGACTTAGTACTGCTGGGATGTGGATAAATCTGCTCCTCCTCAACCGGTAACTTTGCCAAAGCGATCGCGTCTAGTTTTTAGTTTTGAATTATAGCAAAGACTTTTCGCACTGAGATCATTTGTGTAACTTCAACAGCGTTAATCGATTTTCGAAATCATTATCGATAGTCAGCACTTTTCAAGATTCAGCAACTATCATTACAACACTAGAAAAGACAACAATATGAAAAATCCTGACGCCCTGAAGAACATGTATCTTTAAGTTTACCCATATCCTTCCCATGGCAAAGGCCGAAAGGGAAAGGGGGGGGGGGGGTAGCTTGCAACAAAGTAAACAAAGATTTTACCTGATACATGTTCCTTTTTAGGAGGAAGTAATCATATAAATATGTCTAAATATATAAAAAGTGATTCAAATAGTCCACAGGATCGCCGTAAAATAAAAGCAAGAACAAGAAAAATCAGCGCGTGGGTCGAACTGACCAAGCCGGCGTCTTTATTTTAGGAAATGCACGTTAAAAAGTAAATATTAATGACTTAGAAATGCATCTTACCATTTATCGCCATGGGATTACCCAAGTAAACATGTTTTGTTTAGTTTCTTCGTGGGAAAACAACTTTCAACCCGCTTCTGAGTTTCCTCTGTATACAAATAAAATGCTCGCCTCTGATTGGTCAATATTTGATTTGAAATTGTGCTAGCGCGAACACAGAGCCCGCTGTATTTTTCGGCGTTTTTTTCCTTTTTTTTTTTTTTGGATTGTTCTGTTTTTTTATTTCATATACATATATTTTGCCATAATGAATGATTTTATTTTAAACCTCGACAGTGGCGGGTTCAGGGGGGGGGGGGGGGTGCGGAGGCATCCGCCCCCCCCGGCACTGACCCAAAATTTTCCAAAAAGCCCTATATTTTGGCCCATTTTCAGTGAAAATCGGCAAAATTCGCCCTTTGACCCCCCGACAAAGGGGGCGCTGGATCCGCCACTGCTCGAAAAGAATATAAATATTCACTAGGCCTAGAGGTGATTCATGAGCAGGTGATTTTGTGTTTCCAGCTCGGAGATCCAGACAATATTCAGTGGCGGATTCAGGGGGTGCGGAGGGGGCGCCCCCCCCCCGGCACTGACCCCAAACTTTCCAAAAACAGGTATATTTTGGCCCATTTTCAATCACAATCGGCAAAATTAGCCCCTTGACCCCCGGCAAAGGGGGCGCTGGATCCGCCATTGATATTGATCGAGTATCAGTAGCGGAACAAGCGCTCCTTTTGCTGGGGGATCAAGGGGCGAATTGTGCCGATGTTGTCTTTTGTTTTTTCTGTAAATGGACCAAAATGTACCTGGTTATTTGAAAATTTGGAGTCAGTGCCGTGGATAGACGTTCTTCCTATTTTTTTTTTTCACTAGTATATCTACATATTTTTTTAAGTTGCCATCTTGATATTTCTATGTTGTTTATGATAAGGAGAGGGCTTATGTAATGTTGTTATAACTTTTGCCCCATCCTATTTCATGTTATTATGAAATAAAATATGTTAAAACTAAAACATTTTTTTTTTCTTGGGGGATGCAAGCCCAGAATAAGGCTTGGTTGGTTGTCCCTTGGAATCAAAATATGTACAATTATTTACGTTCATAGACTAGACTTGAAGTCTCGGGAGGGACTGGACCAAACTTGAAAAACTATATCCACCCCATATATTGTATTTTATGATTGAGGGCGAAGCTGGCCCAATCGGCATTTCAAAGCTCAATTGATGAAAAAAATTGTGTGAGAAGACAATGAATTCTTTTCGACGAATTGTCCTGTTTAAATTATATTGTATTTATATACTAATTTATGACTGAGAAGTGTCCCACTTGTCTTGTGTTTCATCAATACCTCAGAAAGTCACAATAGGGCAGACCTTTTTCGTGTTTATAACTTCATTTTAAAAAATACAAGTTGTCTTCTTGTGTGATGGTGGGAGCCGGGGGATGGGCCTAGGGGTAATTTATTAATGAGATCCCGGATGGATCTGCAATCCCCCCTTTCATATTTAAGCGTACAGACGATCGTACATGCATTCATGAAGGATCGAACATGAAAAGCAAAGTAATCGATTATCAATTCTCTCTCTCTCTCTCTCTCTCTCTCTCTCTCTCTCTCCTTAAACATAATGTAAGACTAGAGCAGATATTAATGTCAGCAGCGGATCCTTAGGTTCATGAGCGATCAAAAAAAAAAAAAAAAAAAAATCACTGTAAGTTTGACAAATAATTGTTGATAATACAAATATACATAATTATTTTGAGCTTCAATTAATTTATTTCTTTATCTTTCCCTGTAACAGTTCACAGAAAAAAAAGTTTTGAGGAAATGCACACTCGGGTGCCGATCCAAAACATGCTGTCATGAGGGCGCGCAAAAGTGCCCCTACAACCCCCCCCCCCCCCCCCCCCCCCCCCCGTGCGACTCTCATATCCATGGGTACGCAGCGTGAACCCTTTTACGTCACAGGATTTTGGACTTCATTAATTTAAGTGTTTCTTTAAGCTTTAAAAAAAAAATTTGAAAGTTTTTAAGGGGGGGGGGGGGGGGGGGGGGGGGAGTTTATAGGGTATAAATTTAGGACACTCAGGATTGAAACCATCCATTCAACTACAAGAACATCATATAAAGTTCAGTGGTCATTTTTATCTGCATTTGATATTTTGCTAGGGGCCATTTATCAACACAAAGGGGAAAGGGTGGGATATATAGAACAACTCGACGAAATTCTTAAAAAATGGCACTCGCCTATAATTAGAACATATCGATATATAGTCTTGTATTCTCGTGTAAAAGTAACTGACATGCGGATGCAAATTACACGGGTTAGTGATTGTGTACTTGTCAAACTGTAAAAATTTTCAATTGTCTGGATACCTCTAAGCACAGAACTGGACACTTACATGTTTCAAAGCAGACCTTAAAATAAAATGAAATGAAATGAAATGAAATAAAATATAAAAAAAAAATAAATAAAATAATAAAATAAAATAAAATAAAATAATAAAATAAAATAAAATAAAATAAAATAAAATAAAATAAAATAAAATAAAATAAAATAAAATAAAATAAAATAAAATAAAATAAAATAAAAAGAAACATAAGAATGATATGCTGATTATAAATAATTTAAGGAACAAAAGAAAAAAAAAGGACAAAAAGAATTGATGAATAAAATCGCTTCTTTTATGATGTAAAAGTAACTGACACGCGGATGCAAATTACACGGGTTAGTAATTGTGTACTTGTCAAACTGTCAAAATGTTCAAATGTCCGGATACCTCTTTGCACAGAACTGGACACTTACATGTTTCAATTTAAAAAAAGAAAAATAGGACAAAAAGAATTCAAGAGTAAAATCAGCTGATAAAAAATAATTTTTTAAAAATAGTCATTTATATTGTAATTTAATATACTTGCATATTTCTAGATAATAAGTTAAAAACAATTAAATATGAAGAAAGGAAAAATGAAATAAAATATATATCTAAATTATTGGAAAAAAGGAAACATACCATGCATCAGTTACCATATTCACACACACACCCTCAGAGAGAGAGAGAGAGAGAGAGAGAGAGAGAGAGAGAGAGAGAGAATCTTAATAACCCAAAATGGTAAATAAACAGTTTTCAATGTATATTTTCCTAAAAACAATATGCGTCTTAGTCTAAAATTGTTTTAACTAATTATATAACTATCTAAATAAATAAATAAATAAATAAATAAATAAATAAATAAATAAATAAATAAATAAATAAATAAATAAATAGATAAATTGATTAATTAATTAATTAATTGATTAATAAAACACAGTCGTTTCTAATATAAATACAATAATATAGTGTTTTTATTTTATTTAAATAAATAAATAAATAAATAAATAAATAAAACACAGTCGTTTCTTATATAAATGCATTAATATAGTGTTTTTATTGTATTTAAATAGATAAATAGATAAATGAATAAATAAATAAATAAATAAATAAATAAAACCCAGTCGTTTCTTATATAAATAAAATAATATAGTATTTTTATGGTATTTAAATAAATAAATAGATAAATAAATAGATAAATAAATAGATAAATAAATAAATAAATAAATAAATAAATAAATAGATGAATAAATAAATAAATAGATAAATAAATAAATAAATAAAATGAGGAATCATAAGCACAAGTTTTACAATTTATCAATATATGACAGAGAAGATTTTTGGATTATGTAATAGGCAGGTAAAATTTTGTCATTATAATTTTGAAAGTTACCATATTTATCGAATTCGATTGGTCATTGCTACGACCTTTATATACCTCAAATTTGATTGACAGGAATAGCTAGGTGAGGTAGGAGTAGCTCATTAGCATAATTGATTGACATGTATGGGTGATGTAGTGGTAACTCATTAGCATAATTAGGATTACGTACTGTGTTTTTATGTCATACACCGCTGAAATCATTTGAACGCCGCTATTATCACGCCAATCAAATCTACTGCACTCGTGAAGTGACAAGGTATTTGAAAACCAAGCCAATGACGTTATCTCAGTTTAATAATAAAAATAGGTAGATTTTCAAAAGTAATTAATCAAAGTAAATTAAATAAATTCACATGTAAATAGATTATAAAATAATTAAATAAAAAAAAAAAAACAAATTTATGAAAATAAACAAATTAATAAAAAAATAAATAAAATTAGTGAAAATGATTAACAAGGAAAGTATACAAATAAAAAATAAATAGAAATAAATAAATAAATAAGATAATTAATAAATTAATAATAAATAAATTAGTAGAATAAGTTTAAATAATAAATAAATTTAAAATATATTAATAAAATAGATTAATTAATAAATACATAGATTTATTAAATAAATAAATGAATAAATTAAATAAATGAAAAAAAAAAATAAATAAAGAAAAAAAAATAAATAAACAAATTATATATTTAACTAAAAAAGTAAATAATTTAATCAAAATAAATGAATTAATAAAATAAATGAATTAATAAAATAAATGAATTAATAAAATAAATGAATTAATAAAATAAATAAATTAAAATAAAAAAATGATTTTAAAAAATTGAAATAAAATTAATTAAATAATAAAATCAATAAACTAATAAGATGAATGAATAAATAAAATTAATTAATTTGTAAAATGAAACAATTAAATAAAAAAAATCAATAAAAAAAATTAATTAATGAAATAAATAAATTGATAGAATAAATAAAATAATAAAATTAATGAAATTGAGAAAATAAATGAAATTGAGAAAATAAATTAATTAATAAAATAGATTAATAAAAATGAATTAATTTATTGATAAAAAAATTAATTAAAATAAAATGAATGAATTAATTAAATAAATTGATAGAATAAATGAATTTATAAAATAAATAAAGTATTAAAATAAATAAATTGATAAAATAAATAAATTAATAAAATAAATAGATTAATAAAATGAATAAATTAATAAAAATTAATTAATCAATAAAATTAATTAATCAATAAAATTAATTAATTAATATATAAATTAATTGATAAAATAAATACCTTAATAAAATAAATTAATTAATGAAATAAATTAATAAAATAAATAGATAAATAAAATAAATTAATGAAACAAATAAATTAATGAAGAAATAAAAAAAAAAAAATTAATGATAAAAACTTTATCAGGTTTCCGCAACTGCGTAAACTATAGAAGTAGTAACATATCAAGTTTCCGCAACTGCGTAAACTATTTGAAAAGTTAAATTAGGTTTCCGCAGCTGCGTAAACATATTTAACAGGTTTCATCAGGATTCCGCAACTGCGTAAACCATTTGTTCCAAGTTTACATTGCGGAAACTTGTTGAAATAAAATGGAAAGAAATTTAACAGGTTTCATCAGGATTCCGCATCTGCGTAAACCATTTGTTCCAAGTTTACATTGCGGAAACTTTATCAAGGAAAATTTATCAAGTTTCATCAGCGAAAACATTGCGTAAACTTGCGGAAACTATTTGCCAGTTTACGCAATGCGGAAACTTGTGGAAACCTGAAAATATCAAGTTTACGCAAGTTTACGCAGTTGCGTAAACCTGTTTTTTCGCCCAGTGAATGATGCACGTTTCTGCTAAGTTTCATGACAAGTCAATTATTTTTACAAAGTCCTCATAAGCGGTATATAGATCCACTTGGACCTCTTGTTGATATTTTTATTTCGTTGTTCATTTCCGTTTTAGTGACTTGCTGACAATGTGATTGAATGATGAGATTTGGCAAATGATAATCCACTTGTGGTTTAGTTATAAATAAGTGGTGAAAGCTGTTATAATATACTGGTATATAATACACTGCCATCCATAAGTTGCTGTTACCGATATATAATACACTGCTATCCATAAGTTGCTGTTACCGATTATAATACACTGCCATCCATAAGTTGCTGTTACCGATATATAATACACTGCCATCCATAAGTTGCTGTTAGAAAATGAACAGTTTTGAATTTATTGCTGTATAATTCTGAAGATGAATCTTATAGAAATCATTAGATTCAACTTTGACTCAAATATTTGCATTTTTTGCATTTTTTTTTTTTTTTTTTATTCTTTTTTATATAAAAATGACATTTTTTGTTTCCAATGAAAAACGCTTTAATTTACATTTTCGTTATCACAATTCATAATTTTGAATCATGTAAAGTCATTCATTATGGATCTTTCAAGTTCAGAATGGAAAATTAGGATAATCCTATAAAGACTTTTAAAAGAATGATTTCCTTCTTTGTATATAGTTATTTATGGATGACAGTGTACATCTGGCAAATGTGATTAAATAAAAACTATGAACGACATTATGCAATGCAATTCTAAAAGCTTTATTATTCTGATCATGATTAGATATACACTTTACAATCTGTATCCAGTGAATGTTGAGTATTTGTGAATGTATCCATCCGACGTCCCGTCAGAAGTTATCAGGTAAACTCTGTCTCCCTTTCTGAGGTGGGCAACGTAGGACTGACTAGGGAAGTACCAAGCAGGAAAATTCCTAGCATCCCCATACAGGACCGCTTGGTTTTTGCCATTGACAGAAATGTAGGTGGATATATATTTTCCTTTACTTATCATCAATGACCAATGGAAGGCATACACACCGTCTACCGGTGCCGTGAAGACTCCAGTTTTAGGGTCATAGGCATTACCGATATTGGTTCTTGTACTTCCAAACACCACCTTGGTTTCACCCCTAATTTTTGTTAGGTCTGATCCTGGATAGGCACTGAAGGCCACCATTAGTTTAGTCCATGGTTTTTCTAAAATGTCCAGAAAGATTATACATTACCAATCGATAGTATATCCCTCCCCCCACTAGAAGCGCATAATAATTATTATGAAACAAAGGAGGGGATCTCCAACAACACCAGGTTGTAGCACCCACAGCAAAACCCCAAAACACCCAATGCAAAAACACAAAGCAGACAAGCACAAAAAGAGACGTGCAAGGGACAAGGAACGTCAACGCACAACACAGAAACATCAAACACAAAGGACTACACATAAACCAACGAGACCAATGGGTAACCGGTGCCGACTTAGGACGGTCATCTGCCATGGAAATAGCAGAAGGTATGGGTATCCTGGATTACGTGCGCACAACCCTCCCATTTTTCCGATTACCCAGAGGTCTCGAAGAACGTACAATTGTGGTGTAAAACAACCTCCTCACTGTCAGATGACCACACACAAACAAGACCGCAAAACGCAGGGGCCCAAGCAACACAGATGAATATGTAAATGGATATAAAAAGAGGGCCTACGTAATACAATCCGTGCTCTGCCGCCGCGAGCTTATGTATGTTATCACCCGAGGAGTCCGACTGACATTCAGAGAGGACAGGTGGTCGGGGCCCTGTATTCTCTAAAGAGGTTTGGACAGGGCCCGTCATGGAGTCCCGTCGTCACAGTCAGTCAGAGTGCAAGTTTTAAGAATGCGCTTGTACAAGACTGTAGATTGGTCAAGTACCAAGCCTAGTGTCCGTCTGGTGACATTAGGATCATACCCACGGTATAAAAGGCGTTTAATGATTCTGACGCATTTTCGATAATGATGTTGTCTATCTTTGATCCTTCTTATCTTGTTAATAATGTCACCATAAAATGCAGGTTGTGAAATACCCAAAGTAATATACTCTGTTGCCTGTATTGGTCCGAATTTCAGAAGAAGTTGACAATAATTTTTGTAAAATTTCCAGAAAGTCTTTACTAGTTTGTGAAAGCGAAAACCTTGTCCTAAAAGTTTCTTGGTAATTTGTAAATTTCTACTTTGAAAATCCAAAACATCAGTACATGCTCTAGCATACCGGATGAGCTGTGAAATATAGATACCATAGGAAGGTTATCTAGGAACATCACCGTCAAGCCAGGGGAAATTTACTATGTTAAATCCAAAATCATCTCTTTTGTCATACACACTTGTATGGATCTCTCCATTAACAATTTAGATATTTAGGTCCAAAAATGGTGTTTCTGTGTTTGAAACGTTTGCCTTGTTTAAAATCAATTCTTGTGGATAAATAACATTTTTATATTTCTCAAAAACAGGATTGTCGATAGCAAGAATATCATCCAGGTACCTAGAAGTACCAATGAAACATTTCACATCATCATTTTTTCTTTGTTTTTGAAGATTTTGAATAAATTCCTTTTCATACGTGTATAAAAATAAATCTGCAACAAGAGGCGCACAACTAGTACCCATTGGAATCCATACAACCTGCTTGTAGAGTTTCTCACCAAATCTTACATGAATATTGTCCAAAAGGAAGGACAAGGCAATACACAGGTCACCACATGTCCATGATTTGTATGATTTGTAATCTGTGACGGAAAAGAAACCCTTCGATTCAGAAGTACAAATATAAGTTTTCCCCTCTCGATCAAAACACCATTTAATGAGTTTTGACAGTCGATCATTTATTTTGTCGCGAGGAAGTGTGGTGTACATATTAGAAAAGTCGTATGAAGATATCGTATTTGCTTCAAAATTTCTTGATTTCATTTTGTCAATCACATCCCCTGAATTTTTAATAGACCAAAAGAAGTTTACGCCATTCCTGTTCATGACAGTTTCACAGTATTTTGTCACGTGTGCCTTTATAGCCGTGAGTGCTGACGTCAGATTTCTAGACAAAATTGTTGTTGATCAGTTGCTAGAATTAGCTATGTAACGAAACTTGTAAGGAGACTTGTGAAGTTTTGGTATACAGTATATTGTAGGGAGATCCAATTTAGAAATAGGGATGTTAAAAGAAGAAATTTCATTGTTATGTTTGTTCAAAATATTGGGAACACTTTCGTTGCTTTCGATATAAGTTTTAGTAGAGGAAAGTTCCGAAACTAATGTTGATATGTAGTAGCGTTTTCAAATAATTATGGTGTTGTTGGCTGCTTTGTCTGCAGGCGCGAAGACATATTTTTCTTTTAAATTACGTGACTTGGATTTGAAATATCTTTCAGATTTAGAAATTGGATTTTCAAAAAGTTGAGGATTTTTGTGGTAGTTATCTATTCGAATATCGGTAATATCCAAAATGAGGTTTTTCCAGTCATTCAGAGCATGCGATTCGACTCCTTCCGATTTACACCATCGTTTTGTATAGGTATCTAAAGCTTCCTTTAGCACTTCGCGACATTTAATAAAATCTATCTTGGATGGGATTCTATACTTAGGTCCTTTCTTAAGAAGACCACGGAGCTGCCTGTCTTTGATAATTGAAAAGTCACCTGTAATAATATGACCAGCTGGTTTATATAGATATGCAGACGTTGCACATTCTCAAGAAGCAGGACATGATTCAAGTATTTTAGGATTTTGTGTAACTTTGTTGTACATGTAGTTAAAAACGAAATTTCGAATAGGTCTCTTATATTTGTAACAAATAAGAGGAGGTTCTAAATTTTCAAAATATTGAGGAATGGCACTTTGTACGCGATGATCCCGAAAAATATTAGAGATGTTCAGAAGATCGAATCCTTTGTTAATAAATGGAATTTTTATGAATCGTCTTTTAGGGGAGATGTTTTTAACCAAAGGATATAGTTTATTTTGTGCGAATGCAACAATGATATTTAGCCTGAATCAATCAGTGTTTCTTAAGAATGCAACCAGTGCTTCATCCAAGATAGATTTTAATTGAACTGCTGGAACTGAAGAGAGAGCATGTAGCAGTTCATGTCTGCCGCCGTTGCGTGCAATGATCAGTAGATCTTTGAGGGTACGATGTACTCTAGCACTTTTTCTGAGTTTTTTGTTTCTCCTTTTACCGTGAGACCTATGCTTCTATGATTTCTATTCTTGATGGAGGTCACATCCAAAAATAGAGAGTTTCAAAATCATAAACAGAATAAAAGTTTAAACAGACAAATTTCTATCGCTGTAGATAGTTTAAAGTGAAAAAAAGTTGAAAAGTTAAAATCGATGATATATTCTATAAATGAAGAGATGCGATAATAATTAAAGCCCATCTTAGAACCTCGATCATTGCGCTAAGCATATTGAACTAGTATTTAATTGGATGTGTGAAAAAAAATGTGAGGGGGATCTAGTTTACTATGCAGGTTTTATTAATAAGCTCTTTCATTCCTTCACTTTGAATTAGATTTTGTTTTTATGATAACCCTACCTGGTCTGTCAGGATTAAACATGTTCCTGTTACAGACATTGGACATACAGTGTTTGATCATAGAGGCTTGCTCTCTCAGAATGACGTGAATCAATGTGTCGGTGTCTTTCTCTGTTTTACCACAAACAATGACCAAGAAAGGGAAGCAACTGAGGAACAGTAGACACAGCATGATCTTGAAAATAAAACCTGCAAAAGGAAGAAAACTTTGATAATTTCAATAATATGCATTAAACATGAGCTGTGATGCCCTCATCAGTGGAATATAATGGGGTTTCCTCTTTCTAAAAAATAATGCTTATATTTGTAACAAATCAGTAGATCTTTTAATCTATTTGTAACAAATCAGTAGATCTATTAATCTCACATAATTTAATATTAGATATTAAACAATTTAAATATATGTATACTCGTATAGTTACAAAAATTCACATACCTTTGACAGAAGAGGCTGAGAACTATAGTATGTGTTTATCCTAGAACGGATATCCTTCAGCTCCTTACTTTAACTTACCTTTATATACCTATATAGTAACTTTATTGCATGTACAACCTGTTACTAAATTAGAGAATCGGATACCTTTTTTCGTGATATTTATTATCTTTCATCTGTTTACATCAACAAATATTTGGGATTGTTAGATTAACAGATTGTTTAACATGACATTTAGATTTTGTAAAATTATGTATGCACAATATAGTATGTGAAATACAAGTTGACAGAAGATTCAGTTACCATGCAATAGTATTACAAGAGAACAGAGAATACCTTATTTTAAAATCTCCCTCTGTGAATAAGGAAGGGTAAAGCACAAATTTCAACCGAAGTTATTGATTGCGCCATTTTGTGTTTAGGCACTAATCCTTTTGGGAAAAAAATTCGGCTATCTTCGCTCGCTGCATTGTATACTAGTATTTGATTAGATCCTTAGCTTTGCTCTCTGATCTTTCTGCTGATGTCTTTTAATTTGAATTATAAAGGGAGTTGAAAATCTTGGACGGTCGAAATGTTCTGCTAAATAATATGAATTTGCAATGGAAATTCTAAATTTTTACGATCTTTTTTGGCAGAATTTGAAAAATTTCGCTGGCTCGCTTTTCAAGCTTTACATTATTCATTTTAAATGTACAGCTTTACAGATATATCCCTAGCTTATTTAAAAAAATCATTTTTAAAAATATGCATTGGCATTGGAAATAATACTCAAAATACATCGATGTTATACATGTATAGATAATTATTGTTTGTCTTCTTCATTTCAACCCTGAAAAATTTTAATCAATTTACCACGAGACAGTCTCTCTCCCAACAGCTGCATTTCAACTACTTTTTTTTTCACGAAATAACATTGAACTTTCTGCATCGAATTGCGCAAGTAACGTGTGGGGTGTTTTGACAACTCCCCAAGGATTAAAATGCGCCATGGGCAGGAGGTACAGGGATTCTCGTTATATCGCAACGATGAAGTGATATTTTGCTGTCTTTTCCGAGGAGAAAATATCAAATATAAAATATCTTTTCTCCGTTGCACTGTACTTACAGGAATCCTATATATAACGGTCTTCTTGTAACGATCTTTCTTTACTACGACACCCTTGACAACTGTATGACATCTTTTAGCTGAAACAAAGTAAGCCGCGTAATTATATAATAGAGCTAGATATTGATTTAAATTAATTGGTTATGTTTTTTCTTCAGGCTAGTGAAATGGGTAGAAGACTAAACACAGATATAGCTCTACAGAATTTTGACATGTTTTATAAGCCTGTTTATGGAGAACTATGGCCGTCTTTGAGAGTATCTTTACTCACGTCCTCAAAGTACTGTGCCCTACTGAACACTTACCACACCGAGCAGGACAAAATTGAAGAGAAACTCGTAAATTTAGGATGTCAGAATGGAATGGCGATGTTAACTGAAGCTTTCATTAGATTGCAGTCTAAGAATTTATCTGGTGAAGGTGACAGGTATTTTATGATGGAAGAAGTTGACCTTGATAGTGTACCGAGTCGTCTGAGTGAAAAGATGATAGACGACGACGAGGAAGAAGATAAAGAAGAGGATTTGATACGAAGAGCTGAGAATGAGCCAATCAGAGAGAAGAACACATCTTTATTTGACTTTGTACCCGCAGATGAAGTCTTCACAGAGAAAGAGAAGCTTATAAAAGCGGAGTTTGAGAGCAGTGTATATAGAGGCAATAGTTCGGACGTTCCCATAAGCTTTGTACAAGAGAACAACACAATTCTGCCAGAAAATTTAAAGTTTTACATTTTCGAAAAAGGAAATACCAGCTATTTTCCAGCTCCCAAAATGAAATATGGAAATCAACTAGGTAAGATATCTTGTTATTCAGTCATGGAATAATACAGTACAACGTAGGTATTTATGTTACAAATGTAAAGCTAGTGAAACGTTGAATAAATTCATTGTAAAAAAAGTTTTCAGACTTAAGAAAAAGTTACGTTTCTCTTCGAAAATGGCATCAATGAATTTAGGAATTCAGAAATTTTGCACAAGTAGAAATATTGAGGATTGCAAATAATGAAATTGTACGCGATGTCGCAATACGCTATACATGTCCCAAGCCGTGTGCTGAACAATGAAAACTCTAACATATTGCAAAAACTTAACTTTTGTAGGCTATTACATGATGGATGCAGCGTCATTGTTACCTGTGATTGTCCTTGACATTAAGGAAAAAGACCGAGTCCTTGACCTTTGTGCTGCACCAGGTGGAAAAACACTTGCCATGCTACAAACTCGCCTAATAGGTTGGTTTTAATGAATTTCTTGTCTAAGCTAGCATTTATAGAAAGTGAATGAAAATAGAATTGCGAAAATGTATGTTTAACATAAAATTAAGATAATATGCCTGATATTTCATATTTAAAGTAAAATATTTATTTTTTAAAGTACCAATAGCTCAATTATCTGAAATCATTCAATCATTTCATGGTGAACAATATTGCAATTGTCCTCAAAATTTCAGCAGTCAAACTTTTTTCCTAAATGATATTAGAGCATTTATCTGTACAATCAATCAACTATTTTAAATGTCATGTATTATAATTACCGTCCTTTCCAACAGTCAGTCTTTTACGTATATTTGTCATTATGATCATATGTTTTAATGATTGTAAAATTTTCTTTGCAGGTGAGTTAGTATGTAACGATTTATCAAAGAGCAGACTAAATCGTTTACAGAATACATTAGAATGGTACCTTGGTGAAAGAAACCCCTCATACATAAATATATCCAATCAGAATGCTGTACATTTTCAGGACAGTGGCTTTGATAAGGTATAATTAATAAGACACACCTGCACCTTTAAGACTTACAGTACAGAAAGTCTATAAATACAGGCCCCCAAATTTTCGAGAAATTATTTTAAAAGCAACTTTAAGGTAAAATGATTTTCAGAACTGAATTTGGATTCATTTCTTGCCAATTAAATTAGAGAGAGTCTAACTTACCTCCAAATCATCAAGAAATGATTTGATTTAGTAACTTGAAGGTAATAGAAATTGGTTTTAGATTCATAAGTTAATTATTTTACTTTTACTTATCCTATCTAGAGTATACCACGTTTATGTAGTATAAAAAAGGGGCGGGATCCTGACAGACATCTTCACCTATTGCAATTTTGTGAGAACTATATACATGTACTTTCGATTTTATGACTAAAATCATGAATTTAAAAAAAAAATCTCTCTTACAGACCCACCCCTCCAAGAAATTTATCTATCATCATGAATTGGGACTTTTCATAAAATTATGGTTATAGAAAAAAAAACAAAAATGTATATTATTGTAATCATATATTAATTACGCATTATAATTATCACAACAGGTGCTGGTTGACGTCCCGTGTAACACAGATAGACATGTGGTTGCTGTTGAGGAGAATAATCTGTTCAAACCCGGACGCCTCCATGAAAGACTTACTTTGTCAACCACACAGAGAAATCTTCTTGTGTAAGTACATTAAATAAATGATGTATCCTGGAACCTTAACCTCAGACACGGAGGAGAGCACTGGGTAACTGTGTAGAAAATATGTGAAAAAATGGTGTGCATATCCTGATTATGTTCAAGCACAAATTTCTTCAATGTATTGTAAGCCAAAAGTTTTGAAGAGTACATAATTGTTTTTGTGTCCCCTGCGAAGCATAGCGACACTTAGGGATCACTTTGTCCGTTGTCCGTCTGTCCGTCTGTCTGTCTGTCTGTCTGTCTGTCTGTCTGTCCGTCTGTCTGTCACACTTGGATGTCACACCCTATAAAAGTGATTCCTGAGTGTCGCTATGTTTCGCAGGCGACACATGCATTCACTGGAATGATTTTTTACATGAGCCCCCTCTCTTTAAGATGAAAATTTAAAAGAAGGGACCAAAGTATAAAGCGTATTATTCGTAAGTAAATTGAAGTCAAAGCTTGAAGAGCGTGCAACCAATGTGTTCGAAATTACTGAAAATTTTGGAAGGGGAGATGTTAATAGAGAATGAAAAAGACTTGTCAGAAAACAACATCGCTCGCCCTGTAGGGATTTGATAGTATAACTACAATTTTCTTTTGAATAGTGTGAGAAGACACTGTTAACAATGGCTAAAGATTAAAGTAAGTCAATCTCATACGTCAAGGTCTGGAGCTTAGAAGTTTTAAAACAGCAATTCTCTGTAAGAACCAAAGAATTTCAAAACATTTTGGCACGGCATGTCATGGATTTTTGAGATTTTTGGTATGGAAGTTCAATATGAAGTACTAGTATGTAAATCAACCCCAGTTTTTTCAAAAAGGTTGTCGTTGCCATGGTAACCGTGTCTGAAGTTTCAAAAATCGGGAAAATCTATAGGACAAGGCAATTTTGTAGGCTTCGTTACCATGGAAACAGGTACATTTTAAATCTTAAATTGCTTTGATTATTTTCTTTTAATCCTTATTATTACGCATATTTGTAAAGTTTTTTACATTCATCTCGGGTGCCTTATGTATACAAGATGAAAAATTGGGCCGAAACAGGGTATCAAAAGGCTTTGTTTGGGGCACTCAAAGACCCTTTTTTGCATGTTTTTACTGTTTTACAAGGTTGAAAATTTCATAAAAGCACCAATTTTTGAAGTCCAAATTGTAGTTATCCAATTAGTATCATCTTTGAACTCTACATGAATATGAAAAATTAATTGGGCTAATTTGTCCTTTTATATGCAAAGCAGCATCAAATTTAGTTGCTATGGCAACAATCGGCTGAAAGGTTTCAATACGATGAATTTAAACACAACCTCTATCAAACTATCTACGCATGATATTGGAACAGAAGTTCATGTATTCCTCTATCAAAGGCGTTTTGATATAAAAATGACCTTGAAAATATTTCAAGGTCATCCACTGAATTTTCAAGGTCATTAAACTTTAAGTGGCCAGATTTGACGAAAAATCCTGATTTTTCATAAAATGAAGGTGTCAATATATTAGAAACCTTGAAATATTGAACTTAACAGTTATTTGCCATAAAATGATAAATGTATCACTTATTTCTTAGAACTATTGATTACGTTTCTTCACATCTTCGAATATCTAAATTCTTGGTGAGTATGTTGATAAAAAAGGGACGAAATCTGTATTTTTCTTGTTTTTTTGACGGAAAAATATTTTCCTATTGAATAGCTGCAATTCAATAAATTCTAAGATTTGTCTTTCTTATATTCATGTGCTTTCATAATATATATGACCTATGGAAATATCTAAATAAAAAAATCACTAAAATCGGTAACAAAAAATTTAAAAATCAATATTTTATGCAAAATTTGAGTCTTTAAGTATAAATGACCTTGAACATCAAACCAGTGACCTTGAACATTTTAATTGTTCTTATGTAAAAGATACAAGTCATATATATACATGCATACATTTTGACAATCTTATGTAACTCTAAAGAGGAATAAAATCAATTTCAAAGATAATATGAAACAAGCAAGAAGGTCTAATGTTGCCATGGCAACGGTCTTTGACGACAGAATTTAGATAAAACTCTGAAATACCCACTCCAATTTTTCGTTCATTTTATTTGTCAATAAACATACATTTCCATTGATGAAAATCACTAGTCTCCTATTGGTGCCTTTTGTGATATTTAAGATTGAAAATGGTCAAAAACACACTAAATTGGCCCTTATTTTCACCTCTATTTTTCGCTTCATTTTGACTTAGTTTGGCTTAATACAATAAGCTTCCTGTAGTAAATATCACATAACTAAGTGTACTAAGTAAGAATGGAAGTAAGGAAGAACAGATTATATAAAGATGAAGAAGCTGTTACAGTGGTATCCATGGCAACGAAGTCTCTGGAGCTGGCTTATTTCATGGTCCCAAAAGTGCTATAAATAGAATGACCTCGTTACCATGGCAACCAGAGGTCACATTGGATGAAAAAAGTCATTTTCATGGTCAGTACTCAATATGTACCCATTATACCGAAAATCATCAAAATCCATGACATGCCGTGCCGAACGATTTTGGTCCTTACAGAGAATGGTTATTTAAAAGGACTCAAATGAACGGTCTTGTCATGTCATTATTGTTCATGAGACAAAGCCTTTGTTAATATGTATAAGTAGGTCAAACTCCAAGGTCAAGGTCACTAGGTCAAAAGTCAAGGTCCCAAATGAAATGCCTTGTCATAATGAGGAATCCATATGTGAAATATCAAATTCCTAATGCTTATAGTTCATGAGATATGACCCAGGTATAAGTTTTGTCCACGCAACCGCCGGCGCCGACGATCAAGATGTGACATTAGCTCTGGGAACATCGTCACGGCTCGCTAAAAATCGGGGTGTTTAAAAGAAAATGGTGGAATCAGTTTGTTAAATTGTCAAATTTGTTGTGATACTGTGTAAATCAGATTTGATACTTAAAGGTATTTTTAAACAGAGAGGAATAATTCTTGTTTTAGGTCGGGTATAAAGGCGTGTTCGCCAGGTGGTTCAGTCGTTTACTCAACATGTACCCTCTCTCCCGCCCAGAATGACGGAGTTGTCCAAGCAGTGTGTGAGTACATATGGAAGGAGACGGATATTGACATAGCCGTTGTAGATTTGGATTTTATACCAGCTATATGTGGCGACATCTTCAAATTTTATAAAGGATGTAGATATGGACAAATGGTGATACCGTCACTCTCCTGTAATTTTGGTCCCATGTATTTTTGCAAAATAAAAAGATTAAATTGATGAATATATGCTTATGTATGTTTTGCTCAACTACATGTAATCTCAACAGCACGACCCATTAGTCATACCATGACACAAACATTTGGAATCGTCCTAGTGTTCCTGTTTTGACACTTAATGTAGGAACAATTTACTTCCACTAACATGCAAGTAAGACCACAACAAGTTTTTCTTTGTAAAGCGTGAACGGGCGGGTAGGTTTGAATGGTATTTGCAAAAAACAAAACTCAAACAGTCTATTTCCATATTTTTCCATCCCTATTCGCTTTCTTCAAGACATAGGTGTAGTCACAACCATTTTCATTGGTATTTAGTCTTAAAATGGCTAGGTAACCCTAAAATAAACTAAAATAAACTGCAATGACACAAAAGGATAATTTTGGGCCACAGGGATTTATTTCGCTAATACCGGTTGCTCTATTTACTTATGTGTTAAAGGGATCTAACTCGGCGTTTAACAAAAAATCGACAAGTCATCGTTAAGTCTTCAGAAATAGGCTAATCAATGTCAAAACCTATTTTCTTTGGTATATTTCGATAGATTAATTCATACTGAATCTTCATACGAAATTTGAAATTAGTACCTCCCTTACAAGCCGAGATATGCCCAATACCGCTCTCTTATGAGCGCCACATTTCTAGGTCGGACAAAAAGGTGTCCGATGATAATCAGGCATCAGTGATCAACATGAGGCACCGCTTGACCATTCATTGATGCGAACATCTCAAATACATAACATTGCATGAAAAAGTCCAATATATGCGTAGTACAATTTCAAATAAAGTCTTTTCTAACGACTTTGAAATGAGAAAAGCGTCGGATTTAAGTGAGATTAGATTCAACATGTGTAGAGTTATGAATGACATATACGCGCATGCAAAGAGGTAGCTGTATGAGGTGTTTTCATATACCAGCAATGTTTGAGATGGTACAAAGAATGTGAAGAGGAGATATCATGCAGTTGTATGTCTTTGAAGTGTTCGGACCTATAAACGATCAAGCAGTAACCAAATTTTGACTATACTGCTTGATTATCACCGGACACCTTTTTGTCCGACCTAGAAATGCGGCGCTCATAAGAGAGCGGTATTGGGCATATCTCGGCTTGTAAGGGAGGTACTGATTTCAAATTTCGTATGAAGATTTAGTATGAAATAATCTATCGAAATATACCACAGAAAATAGGTTTTGACATTGATAAGCCTATTTCTGAAGACTTAACGATGACTTGTCCACTTTTCGTTAAACGCCGAGTTAGATCCCTTTAACACATGTATAGTATATAGAGCAACCGGTATTAGCGTGATAAATCCCTGTTGTTTGTGCAACTTTATTTGCCTCCCTACCATGAGATCCTACTCTGACTATAGGATATTTCTTACGTTTGCTTTTGACATTCGTTGTTTGTTTTAACAGTTAGGTAGAAAGTTTTCCATGTTAATATTATAAAAGGGTTTGCATTTCTTCGTTTTCTTATTTGCAAGTAACTAGAGCATTTCCCAATGCCAAGCATTGGTGCATTGAAAAAAACAACCATATTTACAAACAAAAAGTTGTAAACTAATTGTCATGATTGATTAAGAAGGTAAATGACAAATATGGATAATGACCATATCCAAATACACAGTACAAAATCGATAATTCAGAAAATCATAAACCAAAGGCATAAAAATTCAGGATGAACAATAATCAAAGCAAACAAAGAAAAACCTCCACCATATGAAAAGAAGAGAACTCCCAAAATGGGAGTGAGACCAGGTGCCCAGGAAGAGTCAGCATCTCCTGCTTGCATGCAACACCCGTCGCTTCAATCCGGTTGCTTCCATTTTGGAAGATATAAAGTATAATGATTCATTCATATTAGGTATAAAGTGTGTTCCAACATAACCATATTGCCTCCAAATTGACCAGACTTTTCTTCGTCCTTGGATTACAATTTTTGCACACTTTATTCATTTATTGTCCTACTTTAATAATTTCTCTGATGTTTTCCATCGTATTCATCGATATCTTGATGAGAATTACAAACAATAAGATATTTTAAATGAAGAGTCAAAAGGTTATATAGTTATGAAATCTCTTCTGAATTTATGAGTGCTATTGATATTATCGTCAGGATCTTCTTTAACTCATTTGTGTCACACGTATGCCCTTTGCCGTGTGGAGCTCGTAAAAAAGTTCCCCGCGAGGGGTTTGACAGTAAGTGTTTTGAATATATTTCCCTGACATTGTCGCCATAGCATTTTTTATATAGACGTAACGTCAGACGGTGCATGAATTTTACATATTGTTTTCATTTTCGTGCTGAAACATCGACGGCAGATGCGGCTAGCCAACAGGGGATGCTTGCTCCTCCCTGGCACCTGGTCCCACCTCTAGCTTGCTAGGGGGTCCGTGTCCGTCGATGCTTAATTTTGTGCTCTATTGTGAGTGCTATTGAGGTTATCGTCAGGATCTTCTTTAAATAATTTCTGACAATCCATGTATATTTTTTTATAATATCAACGTTTTGCATGATAGAATAAACATCAAAGAAGTACCTTACACTTATTCACTCTCAAAGTCGAGAAGGCAAGATCATCGAAACGGTTGCGAACCCCATTCCGAAGTGAAGAAATGATGCTATGAAGTAAAGAGTGTAACATTTGTACCAGTTGGTGAGTATCACTGCTGGTGGACCAGGAGTCCCGGAGTGCACATCCAGCCAAGTCCTATCAACTTCAGCTGATCGTTTCTTCAAACGCATTCGAAATTTTCTGTTCACAAAATTTTCTAGAAATTTATGAAAAGTGGGTCATGTACTGTAGCATGACAAATATGGACAATGACCATATCCCAATACACAGTATGAAATCAAAAAATCGAAAATCACTAATCAAAGAGTGTAACATTTGTACCAGTTGGTGAGTATCACTGCTGATGGACCAGGAGTCCCGGAGTGCACATCCAGCCAAGTCCTATCAACTTCAGCTGATCGTTTCTTCAAACGCATTCGAAATTTTCTGTTCACAAAATTTTCTAGAAATTTATGAACAGTGGGTCATGTACTGTAGCATAACAAATATAGACAATGACCATATCCCAATACACAGTATGAAATCAAAAAATCGAAAATCACTAATCGAAGGCATACAAAATCAGGATAAAACAGGAACCAAAGCGAACAATCAAAAACCTCCACCACGTGGAAAGAAGCGATCTTCCAATGTGGGATTGAGACCAGGTGCCCAGGAAGAGTCAGCATCCCCTGCTTGCATGCAACACCCGTCGCTCAAATTCGGCACAAATATCACATCAGGTTACTTCCATTTCGCAAGATACAAGTATAGTCTGTGTTTGGATGGTTCAAATGGTCTAAGACAGAATACCATCCACCATTCTGGACAATGGAACATCATAGGGTATGACGAGTTCCCCGTATCGACTGTAAGACTCCCTCAGTGCCGATGTTAGTCGATCACAAACGTATCCCTGACTAAGAAGCTTATCTGAAAGACGCCTAGCTCTCAGAACGAGATATGATTATTTAATTGCTACTTGCTCTGGCATAACGTTTCAATTGAGATATGGACTCGACATAAGCAGGTGATGAAGGGATGTTAATTGCTACTCAGAAAAAGGAAAGTTTGTGATGCTGAAACTGAAGTCATAGAGTGAGCATGTGGCCATCAGTGTCAAAGGACAGCATTATGTCCAAATAGGATGCTGAATTATTTGTCTCGTAGTTTCTTTGACTTCAAGCTCCGACGGATAGACCCTGCTAATCATACCCCTCCCATCCTGCTCATTTTGGTAATGTTTTGGACGTAACATTCACAGTCTTTGGCAATATTTAATTGTTTGGTTTGTGGATCACTAACGGGTTACATGTGCGTACCCGAAATGTGTATGTCTGGTCCATGCTTACATTAAGTATTTTAGATTCATCGGGATAACACCATCACTTTACGTCTGTGACATAGTCCCCTCCAAGTGCGGTGTCCGAAGTCCGCGAACATGAAAAATGTCAATTAGTCTCACACTATTTGGCTATATTGCATTGTTTAAATTGAGGATCACTGACGAGGGTTAAGTATCCGAAACGTAATGTCTGGTCCACGCTGCAAATTTATCTGTCCTTAATTGATGCTATTGAATTTGAAGACGTTTAACATTGGTATATAGACACAAACACATCTATGAATTAAATGTAATTTTCCTACCTAGATTGAGGAGCACTGACGAGGGTTAAGTGTCTGGTCCATGTTGCAAATTTATCTGTTCTTAATTGATGCTATTGAATATGACTTCAAGACGTTTAACATTGGTATGACACAAACACATCTATTAATTAAATGTAATTTTCCTAAATGGTCGACACACATTTGACATACAGTTTTTGATCATAGAAGCTTGCTCTCTCATAATGACCTGTACAGTGGATTCAGTGTCGCCCTCTGTTTTACCTCGAACCATGACCAAGAAATGGAGGCAACTGATGAATAGTAAACTTATCATTCTCTTAAGTAGATTTAATTCTGCAAAAGGAACAAAACTTTGATAAATTCAATAATATACATCAACCATATACTGTAATTGATAAAGTTTATTAGAATAGAAGACTCTCACATTGGTGGGGATTCATTGACGATGGGGAGCGCCCCTCTAATTGTTTTAAAAAGTGAAATATTTGTGAAAATCCTCACAAGAATTTCCCCTATTAATCTCACATAAAGACCAATTTTAACATCAATACATGTAGTTACAAAAATTCAAGTACCTTTGATAGACGAGGAAGAGAATCTTCAGTATGAGTTTATCCAATGAGTTAAAGAAGTTCCTGACAACAATCTCAACAGCACTCACAATAGAGCACAAAGTTGACCATTGACGGACCCCTAGCAAGCTAGAGGTGGGATCAGGTGCCCGGGAGGAGTAAGCATCCCCTGTTGGCTAGCCGCACCCGCCGTCGACGTCCACGCACGAATTTGAAAACAATATCTAAAATTGTGCTTTGTCCTAGGTTGTGTCTATATAGAAAGTGCTATGGCGACCATGTCAGGGAAAGACATTCAGAACACTTACTGTCAAGAATTAATATTCAACCTTTATATACATTTAGTAGCCAGTTTTCATGTACAACTGTTACAATTTGTGATATCACAAATTCGAATTTGTGATATCAAAAAATCGATTTTGTGATATCACAACATATGACGGAATTTGTGATATCAAAAAATCGATTTTGTGATATCACAAATTCTATTTTTTGATATCAAATAATGGATTTTGTGATATCAAAAAATCAATTTGTATTAGCCGGCCCGTTGTACTATTTATTTATGGGGCGCCGTTTTACTATTTATTCCCTATTTTTTGATATCACAAATTTATTTTTTGATATCAAAAATTTATTTTTTGATATCACAAATTTAATTTTTGATATCACAAAATCGATTATTTGATATCAAAAGATTTTGTGATATCAAAAATTACAATTTGTGATATCACAAAATAGATTTTTTTTATATAAAATAATCGAATTTGTGATATCACAAAATATGACGGAATTTGTGATATCAAAAAATCGATTTTGTGATATCACAAAATAGAATTTGTGATATAAAAAAAATCGATTTTGTGATATCAAAATATCAATTTGTATTAGCCGTTTTACTATTTATTCCCTATTTTTTTTATATCAAAAAATTGAATTTGTGATATCACAAATTCGATTTTTTGATTGGATACTAAATATAAAAGTTGTCGTCCACCCCCGAGACCTTCCATTTGATATGTCACACGGTATACTTCTGATACCTTTGTTATTTTGCACCTGATGACCCCGAACCACCCCCGGACAGTATTGTGCTCCTAAAGACCTTTCATTGATATGTCACACGGTATACTTCAGATAACTTTGATATATTGCACTTAATGACCCCGAACTATCCCCGGGCTGCAATGTAGGATGCACCTGGTGGAGCCCGGGGAGAAGGGATGGTGAGTAAGGGGGGAGGTAATCAGTAGAATAACTTGAAGGTCATGACTGCTCAGTATAAGGTCAGATCTGGACCGGACCCGGTGACGTCATTACGCCACACCTACGCCACAGGGAAAGTGTAGCGTCCCATGTTAGGTATCTGTCCCAGAACCCGCAGAAATACATTTTGTATACTACTGCAGTGATTGTCATCAGTTTAGTGTCTGACTTTCGTGCGTGTTCCGAGAGCGGCATTGATATAACATGCCCAGTTTTCAGAGTATTTTTTCCCAAAACAGTAACCGGGTTTTCATCTCTGTTTTTCCTCTGGGTTTAGTATATCATGATCTTCATCGCCGATTTATTAACGGTTCCTGTTAACGTTTGTGACTACAATCATCTGAAGCGCGTCGTGGCTTTTTAATTCCAAATCTTAACACAATTTTGCTTGAAGCCCCGCTAAAGTTTCTGTGACCTTCCAGTCTCTGCGGCCAATAATTGGGTTCAATATTGTGTTTTCATTATGTGTGATTGATTGTGCATATCCTACGACATATACTTTGAATAGTCGTCGTAGACCTTAAGCATGCATTTTTAAAAGTGAAAATATTGAAAATATGCAATTTCAATGAAAACTGTACAATGTCATTGTACATGTATAGCTCACTCATTGAAAAGTGAATGAATATTAAAAAGTGGTTGAATTTGAATATTTGACAGTGATTGAATATTGACAGTGTTTGAATATTGAATAGTGATTGAATATTGAAAAATGATTGAATATTGAAAAGTGATTGAATATTGAAAAGTGATTGCATAATTGAAAATGATTGATAACATATCTTTGAAATTACATTTATAAAAAAGTGAATTAATTGTGAAATAATATGATTAAAGCCGTGACAGAAACTGCCAATACATGTGTTCTTGACTCATTTCTATGTAGATAACCTTGGTCAAACCAATTTTAAGATGAGCTTATGCTATACCCCCGTTGTCCGCTTCCGCGTCCGGTTGAAGTTTTTGGGGTTAGCTCCGTATCTGACAAAGTATAAGTGCTAAATGTACCGAACGTGCATAGTGAATGTATCCTTGATAAGGCTTTCATAAAATGACCTTGGCCTCATTTTTCCGCTAGAGTGAGTTTGCCCTTAAAAGCCAATATTGAGCAAAGTATAAGTGTTACATTACCAAACTTGCATAGTGGATGCATCCATGAAATGACCTTGACCTACTTTTTCCGCTTCAGTGATTTTGCCTTTAAAAGCCAATGTTGAGCAAAGTACAAGTGCTACATTTACCAAACTTGCATAGTGGATGTATCTTTGATCGAACTTTCACAAAATGACTCTGACCTTCTTTTTCTGCTTGAGTGATTTTGCCTTTAAAGGCCAATATAAAAGTACAAGTGCAACATGTTCCGAACTTGCATATTGGATGTATCTATCTTTGAACAAGCTTTCATAGAATGACGTTGGCATACTTTTTTCTGCTGGCTTACACCGAATTGTACACTATCATTCTTTTGTTAGCAACTCAATTGAGCGATATGGCCTCCTTGGGCCTCTTGTTTTCAAATGTGGTATTAGTTGCAAAGAAAAATGTATCACAGAAACTATAAATAAACTGGAAAGACGTATTATGGGCATGGAAAACAGTTCATGAAATGGACAAGAAATATGGTAAACCCGATGAGATCAATATTGCAAGCATGTCACTCTGGCTGAACAATGATATCAAAATTGGGGAATTGCACCTTTTTACAAACATAGGTAATAAAGGATTACGAAAATCACCCTAGCATCCTAGTAGGATCATGAGTACTTCCTTTCTGTAAGCTTTTGCGAAACACTGTGCAGCCATTGCAGAGGAGAAGTCGAAAATGCGTCAGCCAATCAGAGCCTCGGCGGCCATATTTGTTCACCGATCGACACGAAAAACACAAACTTGGTAGGGGACCTTGAGTACTTGCTTCCTGTAAAGTTTCGTGAAATTCTGTGCAGTGGTTGCAGAAGAGATGTCGAAATTGCGTCAGTCAATTAGAACCCTCGGCGGCCATATTTGTTCACCGATCGGCTCGAAAAACATAAACTTAGTAGAAGACAATTAGAACTTGCTTCCTGTAAAGTTTCGTAAAATTCTGCACAGCGGTTGCAGAGGACACGTCAAAAATGTGCCAGCCAATCAGTGCCCTCGGCGGCCATATTTGTTCATTGATCGACACGACAAACACAAACTTGGTAGGGGACCTTGAGTACTTGCTTCCTGTAAAGTTTCATGAAATTCTGTGTAGTGGTTGCAGAGGAGAAGTCGAAATTGCGTCAGTCAATTAGAGCTCTCGGCGGCCATATTTGTTCACCGATCGGCCCGAAAAACACAAACTTAGTAGAGGACAATTAGTACTTGCTTCCTGTAAAGTTTCGTGAAATTCTGCGCAGCGGTTGCAGAGGAGACGTTAAAATGTGTCAGCCAATCAGTGCCCTCTGCGGCCATCGAAAAACCCAAATGTGGTAGAGGACCTTGAGTACTTGCTTTCTGTAAAGTTTCATGAAATTCTGTGCAGCGGTTGCAGAGGAGAAGTCGAAAATGCGTCAGCCAATCAGAGCCCTCGGCGACTATATTTGTTGACCGATCGGCTCGAAAAACACAAACTTGGCAGAGGACCATTAAAACTTGCTTCCCGTAAAGTGTCGTGAAATTCTGCGCAGCGGTTGCAGAGGAGAAATCAAAAATGCGTCAGACAATCAGAGTCCTCGGCGACTATATTTGTTGACCGATCGGCTCGAAAAACACAAACTTGGTAGAGGACCATTAAAACTTGCTTCCCGTAAAGTGTCGTGAAATTCTGCGCAGCGGTTGCAGAGGAGAAATCAAAAATGCGTCAGACAATCAGAGTCCTCGGCGGCCACATTTCTTGACCGATCGGCCCGAAAAACACAAACTTGGTAGAGAACCTTGAGTACTTCCTTTCTGTAAGCTTTTGTCAAATTCTGTGCAGCGGTTGCAGAGAAAAAGTCGAAAATGTGTCAGCCAATCAGAGCCCTCGGCGGCCATATTTGTAGATCGATCGGCACAAAATACACAAACTTTGTAGACGACCTTTAGAACTTGCTTCCTGTAAAGTTTCGTGAAATTCTGTGCAGCGGTTGCAGAGGAGAAGTCGAAAATGCGTCAGCCAATCAGAGCCCTCGGCGGCCATATTTGTAGATCGATCGGCACAAAAAAACACAAACTTTGTAGACGACTTTTAGAACTTGCTTCCTGAAAAGTTTCGTGAAATTTTGTGCAGCGGTTGCAGAGGAGAAGTCGAAAAATGCGTCAGCCAATCAGAGCCCTTGATGGCCATATTTGTTTTTCGATCGGCACGACAAACACAAACTTGGTAGAAGACCTTGAGTACTTGCTTCCTGTAAAGTTTCGTGAAACTGTGCAGCGGTTGCAAATGAGAAGTCGAAAATGCATCAGCCAATCAGAGCTCTAGGTGGCCATATTTGTTGACCGATCGGCACGAAAAACACAAGCGCAGAGGACCTTGAGTACTTGCTTCCTGTAAGGTTTCGTGAAGCGGATTAAGAGGAGATGTCGAAAAGGTAAAAAGTTTACGCCGGACTACGACAAACGACAGAGGACGGACGAACGATGGACGGCGCATTAGGACAATAGATCACTTGAGCTTCGCTCAGGTGAGCTAAAAGAAACTCTTGTTTAATACTTTGATATGAAATACCTTGTCATAAACCATCTGGATTGATAATATGTCTAATCTATGTAGTTTTCAAAGTTAAAGGTCTTAAAATTCAAATTTGCAGCATGGACCGGACATGTACGTTTCGGGTCCTTAAACCGCGTCAGTGACCCTCTATCTAAACAATGTAATATGGCCAAAGAGTGTGAGAGTAATTATGTCTAAAATGTATGCTTTAATATAAGCATGTAAACCGAGAATTACACAAGTTATCACGATTTACTTTATCAGGTTTACCGTCCCATCTGAAATTAAAAATAATTCTCTCCATACTATGAACTTATTAGTAGTTCAACTATTGATCATATTTTCCCGATTGGGGTTATATTTCTTTTCCTCCACTGTTTTATGATCTTCGTTCTATTCTGGTAGTTCAGTTTACATATATATATCCTAAATCACCATCAAATATTGAATACCTAGTAACTGGAATCTATTTTGACCCCATTTAAGATTCAAGTTATGAAACACCTTCTTTGTACTATATTTTCTGTTTTCTATCCATACAACCTGTGTTTTGTCAAAGTTCACTTGAAGTCCAAAGATTTGTTCAAACCAATGCAAGAAAATTAGAGATTTTGTTCTGATCCGTCTAGTAACAAAGCCGTGTCATCAGCATATAGCAATGTCTTGTATTCGAACCTATCGATACAAAAGCTTAAATTTATTGTCTTTTTCGTTTCGCATCAAAATTTCATTACATAATATGAACATGTAGGAGGAGATCGGACCTTTACCTGCATTCCCTCTCATTTAAGAACAGAAAAATTTGCAGCATGAACCGGACATACACGTTTCGTCAGTGATCCTCAATACAAACAATGGAATATGACCAAAAAATAATAAATTCTGAAATGATCGTCTCATTAAGACTTCTCGAAAAATTGAAATTGTAAAATTCTGATGCCCTTTTCTCGGGAAAGTCCCCAATCACCTTGTCATGAACTGGAACAAATGTTACTGCTATATGATACCTGTATATTGATCGTAAACTAAACTATCGTTAACCAATGAGATTGCTGTATTTAGGGATATAGCTTCCGAATGTTTCACGAGCTTCCCTGTGGGTTACATGCGATTTGTTTTTCTTCCGCGAACGGGTAGCTTTTTGAAAAAAATTGCATTGAAAACTCAAACACACACTCAAACAAGCAAAATACCCAGATGTTCATATTATATTCATAAACTACATCTCAGTAAATTATCTTAATTATGTAAGCCTCTCGGCCTACAAATCATGTACTTCGCGTTGTGTATTTTTTACTTAGTCATTTTGTAACTGAATAAAAATCCTTGTTATAAATTTCACCGTTTATTAACATACGAAAGTTACATGTTGGTTATAGCAGTATGAGAATGAATCTGTTGAATCTGACATACAAAATCATGCGCGCAGTATATATTAGGAGCCTGGGATATTTCACAATCAGGTGGAAATCGCCATCAAAATTCATGACTAAATTGGAATTCAGACGTATAAACAAAGTTGCCTAAACTTAGAACAAATCCTCGCCATTTCGTCTATTGCACCCAGACCTGTGACAGGCGAACTACTATAGTTTCTGTTGCTGTCAAGTGACCTAAGAACACCTCGTATTGACAGACATAAGGTTACACACTGGCGGGAATGACAACAATTTAGCACGTGATCGTAAAGTTAACGTTTGAAATTAGAGTTATCTTCTCCTAGACGATTGGAAATATCCCAGAAACAAAATAAATGAAAATTAATTAAAGATCAAAATACTCAATTTGCATAATTATTGTGGGGGAGAGGCCATATGGTTACAATACTCCCCACTTAAGAAAATAACCAAGATTTTTGCGACCTTGATCAACAATCAATCAAATCATTAACCTGGATAAACTTCTAAACATCCATCTTAAATCTTGAAAGGCATTTTATCAAATACATAAACTTAATTTCGGTGATACTTGGTTATTTTCTAAACCCATGGCCTTGATACCACAATAATGAACCATTCAACTATTTACCACCGGGATCACTTGGAACATATTAATCAAAAACATAGAATAAAACGCATGCAATAAAAAGTATTGATATTCAGTTCCATTGTTCATCAGAAGTGACCCGGTCATTTTCATTATAATAAATGTTCAATCAAAATGTTCATAACCTGTAAAAGAAACACATTTCCAAGGCCAATCGCATCATAGAATCAAATATCATTGTATTAATATACAAATGCATGCATCAAACATCAATGACCTTTCATCAAAAATTGCAATATTATTATAACATATGACATTATAAGCATTACACATATACTCTGCTTTTTCACTAAATAACACATCACACGGATTCACGTATTTTTCTTATGGCCATCTTTAAGGTATGACATCATTTTCTTTGGTTCTTCCCCATCTATGGTTCGTGTCTGGTCCTTCTTCGTGAACTGAATAACCTCCGAGGAGTGAAACGAATAAATTGGACCTCGATGCCATCGTGAAATTAATTGTTAATCATCGCGCGATCATCATCGGTTTCTTCTTTCGTTTTCGTCTTAGGATCACGGTCTCGTCTTCTTTGTCCGGACCCACTTCGTCTTTTCTCCATTCTCGACCTCCTTTGACGCATCTTGGCATTTGTGACGTAACCAAGATCTTCCCGTAATCCGGATGACGCCATGCACCCAGAAAAACGACGGGGTATTCATATTCTCATACAATCAGCGTCTTATTAGGAAGGTCAACAAGTACAAAATAGTTCATATTCCTCTTTTCGCAATGACCGATTTCACTCTGCCAATATCAGCGAAAAGTGTTCGTATGTTGTAGTGACGGGCTGGTTACACATCCGGCCACACGGGTAACATCGTGCACAGGTTCACCTGACGTCACAGACTCGGGTTTCTTAATCGGCTTCGTCTTCTTAATTTTACGTGTCTCTAAGAATTGACCTGCACGCTCTTTCGTCTCCTTTTCACAGCAGGCGGTGTATTAACAAAAGATCAAGGGTTAACTGCATATCTGGAATCTTATTTACAAGTTTATTATTCAGCACTGCAATGTATATATCACTCCCAGCAATAAATCTATCATGATAGTCTACATCATTGTTTCACTGTTCAGGTCGCATATTGAGATTAATTGTTCATGGCAGTTAAGTGACACCGGGCTTTTCTCTGTACCTCTAATTGACTATAATTTCGAATTTACAAAAAATGATTTTGAAGCCTGTGTCAAATCTTTTAAAAGAAATTTCCAATTTTTTCCATGTCTTAATATTTACTGAAGTTTATTTAACTGAAAATGCAGGCATTTTTTTTTATCAAAACTGAAACGAATTAATAAAACGATATTCAGACAAGCAGCTCTTTTCATTGTTGTAAGACGTCGTCAATACATGTCAAGTCAATAGTCTGCGTGCAAACTAAACAAAAACAAATAACAGCTGATGCTAACAACCCGATTCATGGGACGACCGTCAAAATAAACTCCAACACCGGGAAAAGGGCAACAAAGGTCAATATCGTTAACGCTCTAATCTGAGGTGAGAATTGTAACACGATCACCAGAGTGAAAGCCATTCATAAATCCTGCACTTAACCAGCGAGATCCAGTTAGAAATTACAAACAAAGAGCAAATATTTTTACGATATACACAGTGACTTATCCAGGGTTTCGTTTTATATCGATTTCTCTATCTTTACCGAATAAATTTACTTTCTCGGATTCTGATTAATCTAAGTTTACTTAGCTTTTTTTTCATTTTATTTTCATTTCCATATTTCCCTCCCTGTCTTAAGATAAAAAAAAAATGCATCTGTTTTTTTTTAATTTTCCTTTTACTTATTCATTTTAAGGATCAGGTAACTGAAGTAGCTTTGATAAAAACTTTTTTTTGTTTCATTTAGGATGCAGATATCGTACGGTTTTGAGATGTCATATATTTTGTCATTTCATATAGGCTTTGTATGAGAAGCAGTTGGGGATCAGAGGACGGGGTACTTTCAACAGTTTTATTTTTGGAAGCCTTGTTCGTCTGTAAGAAACCCTCTTCCGGTTTTCCGGAAATTTCATCTACTTCCATTCGTTCCTCCTCGCAGTTTTGTTCAGGAGCACTCGGGGAGCTCTCTAATGGAGAATTTAACTCAATGTTCGTATCATCGCCCATGTCGGTACTTGTCTCGGGCATGGCACGAGTTCTAAGTCGTCTCCGAAGTTCCATAAGGGGAATGTCATCTTCGTCAGACGAATCTTCTCTCTCTTGAACTCTGTGTCGTATTGCAACGTCTTGAGGGACAGCCTGTTCCTCATCACTGTCTGATTGTTCGGGTGGGACTACGTACGTCGTTTTTCGCAAGATGTGTCCTGCCGAATCTCTCGGAACTTTCCATTCATCAATCTTCGCCGGCCGAAGGTGTCTAGCATGTGTCTTCGTGGTATTGCCATCTAGCTGATTTTTCACAATAAATGAAAGCGGGCCTGTTTGATCAATAATCCGGAAGTACGGTTGCCACTTAGCATCCAGCTTGTTATCCCTCCTGTGATTCCTAACGTACACAGGGTCTCCTATCAGGAAATTTTCTTCTGTACTGTTTTTGTCTGCGTACTGCTTCTGTTTCCTTTTCGCTTCTTTCATATTTCTGTGAACTAAAGTAAATGACTTGTGTTGCTGCTGAAGAGCTATTTTGTGTAAATCTTCGCCCACATATCTGCGTCTTGGCTTTAAGATGGTGTCCAAGGGAAGTACTACGTCTCTGTTATAAAGGAGAAAATATGGAGAAAACTTTGATGACTCGTTGACATGAAACCTAATGGCGGCAAGTGTTTGATTCAAATACAAGTCCCATGTTTGAACGTCTTCTTGGATATTCTTAGACATGACGTCATGGAGAGTACGGTGAAATCGCTCCACCTTTCCGTTTGCTTGGGGACTGTAATATGAAGTTTTGATATGATGAATGTTCATTTCATCCAAAGTTTCCTGTACTTTTCTGTTGACGTTTTCTGTTCCATTGTCTGAGATAATTTCAAGGGGACAGCCGAATCTTGGGAAAATTTCTTCTAGGATCAGATGCACTATTCGTTCTGCAGACTTGTCCGGCACAGCAAAAGCCTCTGGCCATCCTGAATAAATGTCAATGAAGGAGACAATGTATTTATTTCCAGACAGTGTCGTCGGGTACGGTCCTGATAAATCCAGACCGATCTTTGCAAAAGGGTAAGGCGGTGTTTCGGTTTCCTTAATAGGTGGCTTTGACTTCCTTGAGCTTCTTGTCTGACACGTGACACATTTCTCCAGATATCCATGTATTTTCTTGTACATGTTTGGGAAGAAGTACTTACGACGAATAGAATCGTACGTCTTATCTACAGCCATGTGTCCGAGTTGATCGTGATACTGCCTGAGGACGACTGTCTCCATTTCTTGAGGAATATACAGTCTTAGCTTGGGGTCCTCAGAGTCAGGTTGAGAGAGATAATAGAATAATCCTTCCTTGTCTTCAAAATAGTGTGTCTGTTCAGCCTTTGTAGCTGTTCCTTTCCTTAGTCTATTCTTAAGTTTGACTATTTCTTGATCTTTTTCTTGTTCCTCCTTCAAATTGAATTTCTCTGGTAAATCTGATACCGCTTTCGTGATCTCATCGCGATCTTCGACATGACAACTTGCAAAGTCTCTTGGATTAAATTCATTTGAATTGATGACTCCTATCTCAAACGCTCTATCATCTATGTCTGGCTCGTCTTCGAATTTCTTAGATTGTTTTGACGTCTGTGGATGCGGTATCCGGGACAAAAGATCAGCACAGTGATTGTCTTCACCTTTGACATACTCGATCTTACAGTTGTATCCAGCAATGCTTAGAGCCCATAGCTGTATTTTCTTATTTTGCATCGGTGAATCTAAGAGATACTTCAAAGGCTTATGATCTGTCTTGATTGTAAACTGAGCTCCATGTAAATAGTGATCCAACTTCTGAAGTGCGTAGTGAATCGCAAAAGCCTCTTTCTCTATTGTCGACCACTTTATCTGAGTATGACTAAGTTTGTGTGACAGGAAGTAAATAGGTTTCTCGTCTCCTTCGTCGGTTTCTTGAGTAAGACACGCACCAATACAGTTGTCACTAGCGTCTGTGTATAAGACATACGGTTTGTTTGTATCTGGGTATGCAAGGAGTGGTACTACTGTTAGACTTTCCTTAAGATAATCAAAAGCTTGTTGACATTCCTCTGTCCATTTGAATCTGGCATATTTCTTCGTCAAGTTGATAAGTGGCTCTGCTATCTTCGAGAAATTTGGTACAAATCTCCTGTAGTAACTGCACATACCTATGAATCCACGAATTTGCCTTACATTCTTGGGAGCCGGCAAGTTTTTGACCGCTTCTACTTTCTTTTGATCTGGAGCTATGCCATCTTTGTTGATTACGAAGCCTAAGTATTCTGTTTCCTCCTTGAAGAAAGCGCATTTCTTGAGTTTGAGCTTAAGATTGTGTTGTCTTAATCTGTTGAATACTTCCTGTATGTGTCTTATGTGTTCCTTGGGGTCGTCTTTTGTAAAGATTAAGATGTCATCTAAGTATGCAATTGCAAATCCTTCACATCCTTGTAAGACGATATTCATAAGTTCTTGAAAGACAGCTGGAGCATTACTCAATCCAAAAGGCATTCTATTAAATTCAAAAAGTCCTCGATGACACGCGAAGGCTGTCTTTTCTTTGCTTCTTTCATCCAAAGTCACTTGCCAGTATCCATGTCTTAAGTCCAAGGTAGTAAAATATTTTGCGTTTCCTATCAGAGATAAGATGTCGTCAATCAAAGGAAGAGGAAAAGAAATCGGTTTAACGATCTTGTTGAGAGTTCTAAAGTCGACACACATCCTGTCACTGCCATCTTTTTTCTTTGCTACAACTAAAGGAAATGACCAAGAAGACTGTGACCTTCGAATGACCTTTGCATCTAACATCTCGTCTATAGCCTCATCTATCACCTTTCTTTTGTTCAAAGGTGTCCGATATGGTCTATTCTTGATCGGATGATGACTTCCGGTATCTATTTTCATCTGTACTGTCTTTGTTCCACCAAGATCTGAGTCTTTCTTAGCGATAAGGTCTTTGTTTTTCTTCAGTAACTTGATTATTTCTTGGCGCCTTCCGTCGGATACATGCAATTCCTCGAAACCTGATTTAATTTCAGTCTCTGGCTCATCAACTCCCATTTGTTCTTCATCGTCTAAGGTTAAAATATCTTGAGGGGTCAAAGTTCTAGCCCTCCCTACCACGCTTCCTCTCCTTAGACGGTAGCACTTATTCGTCTCATTAAGAATTAAGACAGGTACCTTGAATGAAGACTTGACAGAATTCACTGATTCCTTAAGTGACAGGCCAGGTTCATCTAAGATACAACCGGGGTCAAGGTTCGTAACCTCAAGAAGTCTTGAGTTCGATAATCGGAAGCCTTTCTGTAACTTAACATGACATATAGTGGCGGTCTGCGGTTCGATCGTTGTCTTTTTAGCTAACCTTAAAATCGAGCAAATATGAGTGTCTTCGTCGAGCTTCACGTATGTTTTTCCTACTTTTAGCATTCCTAAGTCGAAGTAAAGGCGCACTCCATATTCCTTCAGCCAATCTCGTCCTAAGATAAAATTTTTGGTAAGCGTCTCTACCACGTAGAAGTTTTGAGACATTCGCAGTCCGTTTATTGAAAATTTCAAAGTTGTTCGTCCTAAAACGTTTATCGGCGCGCTGTTCGCTGCTCTTAAACTCTTGATCACACGCGTTAATTTTGGTTTTGGTGATAATCGTTCAAAAATGTTTCGACTCATAAGGGAAACTTCAGCGCCCGTATCTACCAAAGATCGATATCTCGAGTTACCAATCTTAATGATACAAGAGCTTGGGTTTCCAGCTATGTTTAAATCGGAAACGGGTTTCTTACTCTTTAAATTTCTTTTAGAAAAATGTCTGCTCTCTCCAACGGCTTCCTTTTGAAGAGAGCTTTCAAGTTTCCCTGGTTCCGCGCACTGCTTGAACGCCATTGAGACCTTGTATTTGAGTAATTCAGAGCCCTGTATCTATCCGGATTTCGGCGGTTTGGGCAATTTCGTCTAAAGTGACTTTTCATGTGACAATTCCAGCACTCTGTGGTCTTAATTTCTGGTGGATTTTGACTTTGCATTTGAAATGAGACCTTTCTTGAACTCTTAAAAGGGACTTTATCTGGGGATGATTCGTTTTCATGTTTATTTAGGGAACATTTACGTTTAAGAGGGGGTTCTTCGTTTTCGTCTGTTTCTGGGTCTGAGTAATCAATGGTTGTTTTAATGTTTTGATTATTTGCACGCAATGGACATTCCCAAACTGTGTGTCCTTTAGAATGACATTTGTAACACAATTTTTCAACTGTCGTATCTTGATTCAGGGTCTCTAATAGGATACGCGTGTTTTGATTCTCACCGGTATTTTGACATTTATTTACGCGCATGGTTAATTGACTGTTTAGGTTACTCTCGCCGTAGCTTGATCGTAAATTTTGATTCTCTACTAAATCTGAATTTGTGTCATTAATTAGTGGTTCATTCTTTTTATTTGATCTGAGATTAAAACGCTTTCGTAAATTGTGCTCTTTTATTGCAATTTCTACCGCTTCCTCGTAACTTTTTGGATCACACCTCATGACTCTCATTCTCAAGTAATCGTAACACAATCCGTCACAAAAGATATCAATTAATTGTTTCTGAACTAACTTGAATTCTCCTTCATCAAAAGGAGCAGAATATGCGTCTTCCGCTAATTTTAGCAAACGTTCAGAATACAATTGTACACTTTTTTCAGACCTTTGTTTAATATTACGGAGCTCAGTCATGGCTCGCTGATTATCCGTAATTTCAGCATAGCGCTTTTTCATCAACATTTTGAGATTTGACCAATCAGGGGTTCCGCCCTTTGACTCAATTTCGTCTAAATAACGTTTCACAAAATCTCCAACTGTGCCAGTACAAGTCATTAAAACAACTCTCGGTATGTCCGTGTTATCAAGTCGAGCCATTTGCGCATACTTTTCAATATCTTTTACCCACTGTTTAAATTTTGAAGAATCACCTTCAAACGGTTTAACTACCTGAAGTAACGGTACAGAAATTGCAGTTTGAAGACCCTTAACTTGATTTGCAATCCATTTGAAAGCATCTTCGCCATTTTCCGGAATTCTACCAAATCCAAAGGTACTACAACTTTTACCCTGAGACGAACCAAAACCCTCAGAACTACCTGAACCGGAATCCTGACTAATTCCCGTCTTTTGAATCGTCACTTTGTCGTCAACGTTAGTCATATTTACTTGAAAATGCGTAGAAAAAAACTTAATCAATTAACCTTATTGTTTAGATCAAAACTTCAAAAATGATAAAATTACATGGTCAATCAAAATGAGGATACGCACGAGAAAAGTAAATGTGTCCTACCTGAAGTATACATAATTTCAGTGTAATGTTCATCACTTGTTTGCTGTTTAATCCTGGTTTCGCGTACAAGTCCATCCTCTGCATTCAAGGCAATAAATCACGTATATCCCCACGATTCGTATCATTTAGCGTCACGGCACCAAATTAGATATTGTAAGCCTCTCGGCCTACAAATCATGTACTTCGCGTTGTGTATTTTTTACTTAGTCATTTTGTAACTGAATAAAAATCCTTGTTATAAATTTCACCGTTTATTAACATACGAAAGTTACATGTTGGTTATAGCAGTATGAGAATGAATCTGTTGAATCTGACATACAAAATCATGCGCGCAGTATATATTAGGAGCCTGGGATATTTCACAATCAGGTGGAAATCGCCATCAAAATTCATGACTAAATTGGAATTCAGACGTATAAACAAAGTTGCCTAAACTTAGAACAAATCCTCGCCATTTCGTCTATTGCACCCAGACCTGTGACAGGCGAACTACTATAGTTTCTGTTGCTGTCAAGTGACCTAAGAACACCTCGTATTGACAGACATAAGGTTACACACTGGCGGGAATGACAATCATTTCTATTACATCAATTTAGCACGTGATCGTAAAGTTAACGTTTGAAATTAGAGTTATCTTCTCCTAGACGATTGGAAATATCCCAGAAACAAAATAAATGAAAATTAATTAAAGATCAAAATACTCAATTTGCATAATTATTGTGGGGGAGAGGCCATATGGTTACAATTAATATGACTTAAAATGCCCATACCACAATCAGAATTAGTAGATAATAGTGATTTGTTCAAGATAATGCTCGTATTATCCACGTCAATTCTAGAGAGATATTTTTCACAAAACTCAGTCATATTGATAATACACTGTTTGTTTGTTTGTTTGCTTGTTTGTTTTGTTTGTTTTTATGCGTGACGGGAGGGTACCTATCAGAAAAAAGTCCAGACGTAAAATCCAAATATTCAATTACCATGGCCTAAGGTGGACTGGCGCTTACGTGTCAACAATTATAGCTTCCGGACAATAAAATCAATATGTTAGTTTCTAATGTAAGTAAACTTAAAACTCTCACTCATTATGAGTCAAGGATGCCACCTATTAATTTTGGGACCCAAAGGACAAAGACAAGACTTTCGTTTAATGAAATAGTTTAAGGGTCATAACTGATTGTGTATTGCACCTATCAGCAGGAAATTCGATGTACCCCATGGATCAATGATATACCCTTTTCATTTTTGGTGCAAAGGTCAAGGCCGTTGCATTCTTAAAACAAACAGCCTATTTCCATATTTTTCCATCACTAACAACTTAACAAATTTCATTGCGTATTCAGTCTTTAAAATAGACAAGGAAATTAATGAGATAAAAAAGACCCTGACGACAATCTCAACAGCACTCGCAATAGAGCACCAAATGGAGCATCGACGGACCCCTAGCAAGCAAAAGGTAGGACCAGGTGCCCAGGAGGAGTAAGCATCGCCTGTTTGGCTAGCCGCACCCGCCGTCGATGTTCGTGCACGAAAAAATGAAAACAATATCTAAAACATGCACTGTCTGAGGTAATGTCTATATAGAAGGTGCTATGGCGACCACGTCGGGGAAAAATGATTAAACACTTACTGCCAAACCCTTCACGTGGAATTTTTTTAAGAGCTCCACACTGCAAAGGGCATAAGTGTGACTGAAATGAGATAAAGAAAATCCTGACGACAATCTCAACAGCATTCATAATAGAGCACCAATGGAGCATCGACGGACCCCTAGCAAGCTAGAGGCGGTACAAGGTGCCCGGGAGGAGTAAGCATCCTCTGTTTGGCTTTTAACTAAAATGACAAAAAACAAAAGGAACATTTTATGCCACTTTTTTTGCTTCCATGAATTGCTGCTTTCTTGTTTTTTTCTTCCGTTTTCTTATATTCATGTCTCTCTGTTGTTTTTTTAACGGATAGGTAGGGTTTTAACAAAAAACAGGTTTGGCCTAATGTTGCACCTGGGCTTTAAATACGGGCAATTATTTCTAAAGTGCTTACATTTCTTCGTTTCCTTACTTGCAAGTAGCCAGAGCATTTTCCAAAATTTTGCAAAATATTGACGAATTTATAAAACGACCATATTTGCTGTAACATACAAAAAATTGTAAACTATCATGATTGATTCAGAAGGTAAATAGATAGAATTTATCTATTTCTTTATTAAGGCATAGAAATACATTTGATACCTACATAAAGAAATAAAGCTGATATTAATCCCATATTTTCATTCGATTTTATTAAAAACAATTCCTGAATTTCAAATCTCCCATCTCTAGGAACAAAGTACATAATGATAATGATATCATAAACAAAACGATAAAAAGTTACATAAGACGTGAGGTCCTAACGAGTAAGCATCGCCTGTTCGATGAACAGTATAATTCTTATGTAAATAGATAACTCTATAAAAGGGAAATTTCAATTCAATTTATATTATGCACGACTTTTGATTCAGATTTCTGAAATCCAATGTTATGATCGAGAACCAAAATTTACATTCTGACTAAAATAATTGATAATGCATGTACATTAATTAGCAATTTAAAAAAGCAGCACAAACCTTAATCTATTTGCTATATGATACAATATATTTCAAATTTAGATGTGACACACATAATTATCTCAGTTCACTTATTTGGGTGCAAAAGCCACAAAATTAAGAAATCTAAATCAAAAGCGGTTCGATGAACTTCACTGTAGTTTGTAAGTCCCTATTGTACTGCTTTTGTATTGTTCTGTCCGTATTGGTGCCACATTTTCTGTCTCTATATCACCAAAAGCTTCCTCATACTCATCGGCATGGACACGGGCCTTCTGTAAAGAAGGATGAAGTTTTCTCTTATTTCGTATATTCCAATAAGTACTCTTTGAAACATTTTTTAGTTATAAATGTCTAATTATTGAATTTGAAGAATTTAAAATTCACTCCCTTAATTTCGGAATATATTGGCCAGATGTACGTTGATCAAGGTTTGAAATACGGTACGTCACGCCCGTTTTATATTGCGTGTGCGTTCTGCTGTTTTCAGTGCCGCTTTGCCTTGTTGGAGATATTTTCCTGATTCCTGTGCTCTATTTCGAGCGATGCACTCTGACCGATCGTGATGACAAGACTATATGTACGACTTTGTCTAAATCTTGTTTTTGTTCTGTTTTACTTGATGCCCTTGATACGCTTTGTTAGATGTAATTTTGCACGTAGTGTGTGTCGCTATAACTATCATGTACAACTGGATATTGTTCGACATATATTCCTATCTTCAATCATCTTGTTACTTCTAGATTACAATGATAAGTAGATACAAAAAAAACTTTGAGACTGATGTTTTTACTACTACTATCAACAGGTCCATTTTTGAGGATAGAACCCATTGTTGCTTTTTAGGTTAATAAATACAAAACTAGAGGGAAGATCAGTTGAGCAGAAACACTTGCAATGGATACCCAAAACTAAAACTCGTTTAGCAATAGTTCTTCAAAATTATTGAATGCTTTTTTTTATTCCTGTTCTGCGTCCTCATTCTTGTAGGGTTTGAATCCAAAAAACCATGAAAATAAACAAGGAAGAAGTACCCATCAGTTATTCAGTCTCAAAGTCAAAAAGGCAAGGTAAAATTACTCAGCGTCTTCTGATTGCATGCAGCACCAACTCCATGGAAACTTGTCATATTCGGTTATTGTCTTGTTTGGTTATGTTGACAGCCATTCAATCGCAATCTAGAATGTCACAGATCATTCTGGAAAATCTCATATACTTTTATAAGATCTCCGAAGCGACCGACGTCGTTGTATAATATCACCCTGAACGAGTACCTTACTTGCAAGCCGTCTGGCTCTAACGATGAAATCGTTACATTTTGGACATGGCCTGGTGTACCGAATTAGCCGAGAAACAAAAACGCCATGAGCAGGAGAAGACGGAATGTGAAACTCAAGAAAGGGAAGTTACTAGTAGTTATGAGTAAGTTGAAATCATCACGCTTGTCATCATACAGTGAGATGTTCAAATCGCCGTTTGCGTAGACAGAAGCAGGACGCGGATTTGTCGCTCTCGGTTGTTTTCTTCATCTCTAGTTCATAGGATAAATTTCATGTAGGTGATCCTTAAAGTTCGGATTATTGATGGACAACACGTAATCTAGGTAAAATTGAATTGAGATACACGGTGCTTTCGCCCAGTGGAAAGCAAGATCTGGATGATGAAGTCAGCTTCGTACTGTATGAATATAAAAATAGTTCCCCAAGAAGTGGGGCGCAATTACTACCCATAGGTGTGTCAACTATTTGTTATTCCTTCACGAAATAAGTATCCTCCCGACAGATGACAAGGTATTTGTATCTCCTGTTTCCCTTTTTTTAAAGAAGGGTGTTGCGAATTATGTTGACGAATCTGTTTTTGAGTTTTGGATGTGGAATGGCAGTATAGAGCAAGTATCGAGAAGTCAAAAGACTTTATGCTGGATATATGATTGAAATTGGTGGCTTTTAAATTTTCTTAAAGTTTCTTCGAATTCTTCAGGATCCAAATCTAATTGATTCCATTTCTGGAACATTTTGTCTCGCGGTATGTTTGAAGAACTTATTTTAGTAAGCAAAATGGATAGAGGTTTTTTTTTTCACCCGCAATGAACCGATGTTTGTCAAGGTTTTTGTGCATATTGTTTTTCACCCGCAATGAACCGATGTTTGTCAAGGTTTTTGTGCATATTGTATATTGTGTTTATTGAATTTTCAGGTACTGAATGTAGCCCCAGGTTCTTTACTAGGCATTTGAAATTGTATGACTTACACACGAAAGTAAAATTGTTTGTCGCTTTGTCAGCAGAGACAACGATAAATATTTTTTCATGTTCTTCGGCAACAACAGGGTCATGAAATATTGACTCGTGTACATGTCTGTTGTTAACCGAGTGATTGTTGTCAACTACAAAGATGAAATTTATGTAGATGACACCGTTTTCCCTTGCTTGTTTATTTCCATACTTGTATTTACTCATTTCAAATGCATTGCATTTCAGCGAATCAGCAGTTGTTTTTTTTTACACTTTGTTAAATATGTTTTTTTTTTCTTACCGACTTTTTCCACTTTTTGTAAATCACACCAGCAGCAATCATGATAGCCACTGCGAGAAGAGCTCCAATGGCGGCACCGACGGTGATGCTCGTCTTGTCGCTAGATGATAGATCTACAAAAACAAAAACAATAAAAGAAGACTTATGTGATGCCTTTGCATGTAGATAATGACAGTGTGCATAGACAGCGAAGTTTATAGGAACTCGGACCAATGAAAGTTTGGTACTTATACTTGTATATTGTTCCATTCGATTAGAAAAGTAGTTGAAAGGCAGAAAAACATCATGCAAATTTTGGTCACAACTTTGGTTCAATTCCTATAATAGGTATGAAAGTTATAAGGAAGTTACATGTATGAAGTCCTTTCTTTGTTTGTAATATAGATCTTCGGCGTAGATGTTTGGAAAACATACAATGTCAATTATTAGCTGCTTCATTTAATACTCCATCCAATCTGATAATGTGTTATGTGCAAGAATTTCCGACAATATTATGTTTCACAAAATTTTTGATCGCTTTGTTCTATGTTTATCATATCGTTCATACTAAAAATTCTACTCTGTTTACTGATGAAACTATTGTATTATATGAATAATTTGGAGTAAAAAGAAGGTGTTAAAGAAGAGGTATTCTGCCAATTGCTCCTTCAGATCATTTCTTGAGTTGAAGTTCGAAATATCATAAATTACCTTTGTTAACGAAAACTTTTATTTTTCCTGCTTTTATAAGATAAACGTTAATTATTCCTATATTCTGGATATATTACGTCGCTATGGCCCATGTATATGCTTTTATCAGTGTGTAAGCTTGTGAAATTTTGTTTTACTCTATATAAACACCATCTTTCAGTAATGAATTGGGTTTACTCAGAACTCACTGGAAACAGCACGGGCAGGGGTTAAGGCATTAGAGGCGGTGCTCTGTACGCTAGATACTGTATTTGCTCCACTAGATGTTGTTCCGCCAGTAGAGTTGTTCTGACCACTGGAAGACGACGTGACAGAACCTGTTCCCGTATTAGACCCAGATATGGTGGTGGCAGCGGTGGGAAGGGTCGGTAAGGATGAGCTACAGTCGTAGACGGCATCCGTCTTACTACACGTTACTGCTAAACTGGACCCTGATGATGTGGCTACAAATATTGATAATACATTCATCATTGTTTTTAATGTTTTGGGTGCAATACTCGATCTTCATTTTTATAAGAAACTAGAGTTTCATTCTCTGATACGTGAAATTTGATTTCCCCTGGTAAATGTAGTATATCAATCGCTTTGCTAAATTTGCTTCATGACTAGGGAAACTATATTAAGCCCCAAATTCTATATTGAAAAATAAAATAAGACAAACAAGAGAGAGAAAGAGTTATCGACTGTAAAGTTGCGATATCTATGTACTAGATGTATCCTGCGGCTGATGCAGCCTTATGTAAATTAATTTCACTTATATGTTTATTTCATAAACAGAGAGAGAGAGACTCTATTAGAATATGAGATTAAGATTACAGATTTAAACTTGCCTTCTAGATAAATCCAAAAATTTCCTCCACTCTGAGAAGAAGTATCGTCATATCTTATTTCTATGCTATTTGATAGACTTATATATTCAGAATTTCTTGCAAATTGATTATTTTCGTCACAATTTATTTCACTTTCTCCTGAGCCATCTTGAATATGTAATCTTTGTAGACAATTTCCTGCACTATCTGTCAGAAGTCTAACATCAAAAACGTCAATTTTGATCGGTGAATTGTTCGTTGACGTCACCGTACATTTGCATCCGGAATTTGTCGCGCATGTCCCACCGGTTGCAGGATATCCGTCATTCCATATGTAGAGAGGATTTCCTATCAATGTCGGATTGTTGCAAATGTTTGCTATGGAGGAGCCTATACAAATGAAAAAAAGATGTGTTCAGTTTACTTTTAGATCGGAACAAAATGAAACTATATTCTACGCTATGATGACATGTTTTTTTTTCAGAAAATAAAGGCAGGATTTAGGCATTATGCGAATGTTTTGCACAAAAAAAAACCCGGAATATCTATCAATGCATTGTGTGACAGATATACATGTACCTCAGTGGCGAAACCAAAGGTTCAACTTCGTCTCGAAATTCAACGGTGGACAAGTTCAAATAAAAGCAACAGGTTCATATCTTCTATTGAAAACAAATTCATGAATGACTTTTTAATAGTTTGAAAGAAGTTAAAAAGTACATACTTTCTATACAGTGATAGTATTGCCTCATATAGTTGGTTTTATCCAAATAGATGGACTGGTTACAATTCAATATGGTATCATTCCACGCCACGGGAACCTTGCAGCTCGTACGCCCTACGCAATTCGAGTAATGCGTACCGAGTAAGTCGCTATAATAACGCATTCCACAATCCTCGTATGCATCGACATATCTGCAGCATACGCTCTCGTTTCTGTTGGTAGTGTCGGCCTCGTGGGGACAGCTCAAGTCCAGTCTTTTGGCATACGTATATACATCTCTGATGTATAGGACCTCGTCTTGCGTACAGTTCGGATCTAGGTAATCGTATACAGTTCTCCCATAACAAGATTCTAGTATATGCTCAGTCAACTGAATTTGAGCTGAAATGGTGAGAAAATGCAAGAAATAGGTACATATACCTATATAATAGGTTTTATATGTAAATACAGTAATCTTAAATCACAATTATATTATGCTGCTTCCTACACTTTTCTTATTTAGATTTTTTTTATTATCTATTTATATTTATATTTCTTTTTCTTTTCTTTTCTTTTTTGATGGTGTTGTTTTGTTGTTTAGGGGAAGGGGAATTTTTTAGGGGGGAAGGTGTGTCTTTTTTACTGTGTTGTTTTTTTTTTTTTTTTTTTTTTTTTTTTTATTTTCTTTTGCAGTAAGTAAAATAAAAATAGGGAAATAAAAGTAGGATCAGGGTCAAAGAATGTTTACTTCAGGAAATAGGAATACATGTGTTTATCAATAATCTATTAGAATTTTTTATTTATTCATTTATTTATTTATTTATTTATTTATTTATTTATTTATTTATTTATTTATTTATTTATCTATTTATTTATCTATTTATTTTTATTTAGTTATTTATTTATTTAATTATTTATCTATTTACTACAAACTCTCTCGACATCAGAATTCAATAAAAACCAAGTGTTTTTATTTATTTAGTTATTTATCTTTTTTTTTTTTTCTTTGGTACATGTACGTATAATTATCTGGCCAAGCGACTGTTGACACGACTTTTAAATATGGGAAGTCAATAAAGACGAAGTTCTCTGACGTAATTTTTCAACATTGGACACTTATTTTCGAAATAGGGGACAAAAGAGGTAGATTTCTATATGCTTTCTGAAATTTAAAGTCTTTTCTTCCATAGTTGTAAGTAATTATAACGCTTGTAAAGGCTCTGAAATGAATAACCTGACAATGGAAAAAGATAAGTATTTAAAACATATAAAGAACTCGTGGGTTTTTTTTTTCTTCACGTCTGAATTTTTTGGAAGTAGAACGATAGGTAAATAAACCCAATAATTGATTTTAAAAAATAAAAAAAAAGAAATCCATCTGTCCATTTTCTTTCTTAATTAAAGAGAGGTTAACTTAGAAAAAAAATAGACCGATCACCGGATAAAAAAGATGAATAAATCAATGAGCGAATAAATAAGAGGGATATAGAAATCAGAAAAAAATTATTTTAAGATTGTAGTTTATACATGTTTTCTTACTTTACTTTAAAAGAAACACAAAGAAACAATTAAAAACTAGAATACAACCAAAATCTTACCTTACCTTGGTTACAATGAAATAAGTACATTAAATTCAACAATATTGCTAGAACCGTCGTTTTATCCATGGCTTAGAAATTCAAAGAAAAAGTCTGAGATGTACATATTGCTTCGAAACCATCCATATAGTCTTTAGTTCTATTGACCAATGTAAGTTCTCCTAAGAACCAGGAAGATATAATAAATGCCAAGTTATATTTACAGTACATACATGTACTTGGCCGAGAGTTTTAGAGTTCAAAGACAAAAAAAAAATCGATTTTCGTTCTCACTCAATGAACATAGCATTAAATCTTTAAAGGAACAAAGTTCCCTTCTTTTACTGCACACAAATGTCAATTTTGGTATATAGATATGTACTCCAATCATTTTTTTTTTTTTTTTTGGTTAATTTATAGACTCTCTTACTATTTTAACTCTGAAATATCAAACGGAACAGGCGCAACAATATAAGAAAATATGAAGGGAAAGGGAGGGGTGTCGGCAATAATATTCCTAAAGGTTCAGTATCTATATGGCCTTGACAGAAAGACAAAATTTTATGCGACTTGAAAACAACCCCCATGCCCCACCACCACCAAAGTAGAAAGAAAACAAAATTCAATTCAATTTGTTTTTTTTTCCTGCAAAGACATCTGTTATACAGTCCCTCCCCCCTTCCCTTTTTCTCCTGTTGCTTGCCAAAGTAAATGACATTTATAAGAACTTACCTGATTAAGATTTATAAGCTATCGGATAACGAGTATTTGCTAGTTTACTTAAAACTATTCTTATCAATAAATCAATTCTACATCATACAAAATATTGTTTTTTATTTGATTTAGTGATTTAGTTAAACATCTGATTTATTTACAAATTCGATTCATTTTTCAAAGATATATCTTAAGAATTTACTCCACCCCTTCTTATCAATCTTAATATTTGCTTTGTTACCATTTAGAACTTGATTTATTTATTTGATTATTTAATGCAGTTCAAATATATGAAGTTCAAGTAAGCTGACACATTTTCCTCTCCTCCTTTCAGCTACAGCCATGTGCTGCTACTTTCATCAAATCTTTCATAAACAAGTACTGTCCTTTACCAAAATCACTGCTGGTGGACCAGAAGTTCCCGAAGGCACATGTACCCAAGTCCGATCAACTCCCGTTAATCGGTTCCTCAAACATACCGTATAACCAGAAATTTTCGCGAGATACTAATTTTCTCTCTATTTTCACATATCTTGATTAAATATAAAGAGAAGTAAATCGAGTGTATTCTTATGCTAGAAATAACTAAAAATTCATCAATCAAAGGTACAAAACAGTGAAATCATACGTACGTATTTGAATAGCGAAAATTGTACTCGCGAAAATAAAAACACCCTATTTTACCATATTTTGGTACTAGCGAAAATTTCTAGTTATACGGTATTCGAAAATTTCTGTTCACAAAATTTTCTCAAAATGTGGGTCCAGTAGCATCATATGTCACCCATTCTGCTACGTCTTTCGGTATTTTTTGGACATAACTTTCAGTATTTGGTCATATTTCATTGTTTAGATTGAGGATAACTGACGAGGGTTAAGTACCCGAAACGTGCATGTCTGGTCCATTTTGCAAACTTATCTATTCTTCAATGATGCTATTGAATTTAAAGACGTTTAAGATTTGAATACGTGTAAAATCTTATTTTAGACTCAAATCGTCATACAAGGAGACCGCCAAAGGCTCTGATTTACTTTTCTCGTATTTACATTTTTTTTTTTTTTTTTTTTTTTTTTTTTTTTTTTTTTTGCAAGTGAAGGTTTCTCCCTGGTTTACAATTCTATGTATACATGTAGCTTACCGATTTAATTTTTATCAGTACTTTAAGCAATTTATCTGTAAGAAGTAGAACGAAAAGGTACATGTTTTTGGACAATTATATACATAAATGAGGTACCAGCAATGTTTCCAAGGACTTTCAAGGGGGAACCCGGCCCATCTGACACAATTAAGAAAGGAGGGGATCTCCAACAACACCTAGTTGCAGCACCAACAGCAAAACACCCAAAACACCCACTGTAAAACACAAAAAAGACACGCACAGAAGGAGACGCAGTAGTACAAGGAACGTCAAATCACATAAAAACAAAAAACACAAATGACTACACATAAACCAACGAGACCAATGGGTAAACGGTGCCGACTTAGGACGGCCATCTGCCACGTCAGTAGCAGACGGTGTGGTTATCCTGGATTACGTGCGCACAACCCTCCCACTATTCCGATTACCCAGAGGTTTCGAAGAACGTACAATTGTGGTGTAAAACAACCTCCTCACTGTCAGATGACCACACACAAACAAGACAACAAATGACTACACATAAACCAACGAGACCAATGGGTAAACGGTGCCGACTTAGGACGGCCATCTGCCACGTCAGTAGCAGACGGTGTGGTTATCCTGGATTACGTGCGCACAACCCTCCACTATTCCGATTACCCAGAGGTCTCGAAGAACGTACAGTTGTGGTGTAAAACAACCTCCTCACTGTCAGATGACCACACACAAACATTAAGGACATTTTTAATGTGTCATTGCGGCCTGTATGTATACATTCTGGCTATGCTCCGGCTCCTGTTAATGCCACAGTATGTGTATTTATTAATTTTGTAATGTGCTGACCATCACGTTTTAATGGTGTTTTTTTTCCTTTTTCATCGTTTAGAGTGTATTAATTTCAATTTCTTTTTATCGTTTAGAGTGTATTATTTTTTTTATCTATATAATCGTTTAGAACAATTGTATTATTTGTTTTAAAATATGTATTTTATATTGGGACATGTACATACGACTGCTTGTTTATCAAATGTCTATTTGGTATGTTGCTTGTCTGTTTCGGTGGCACCATCTACAGCAATATGAGGCGCCGTTTTACTTTTTATTCACTATTTTTTGATATCACAAATTCGAATTTGTGATATAAAAAATCGAATTTGTGATATCAGAAATTCCGTCATATTTTGTGATATCAAAAAAAATCGATTTTTTGAGATCACAATTTCTATTTTGTGATATCAAATAATCGAATTTTGATATCACAATATATATGACGGTATTTGTGATATCAAAAATAGGGAATAAATAGTAAATGGCTAATACCAATTGATTTTATGATATCAAAAATTCCATTATTTGATATCAAAAAATAGAATTTGTGATATCAAAAAATCGATTTTGTGATATCATCAAAAATTCTAATTTTTGATATCACAAAATCTTATCGAATTTTTGATATCACAAATTCGATTTTTTGATATCAAAAATTCGATAAGATTTTGTGATATCAAAAATTAGAATTTTTGATATCACAAAATTTATTTTTTGATATCAAATAATCGAATTTGTGATATCACAAATTCGAATATGTGATATCACAAAATCGATTTTGTGATATCACATATTCGATTTTGTGATATCACAAAATATAAAGGAATTTGTGATATCACAAAATCGATTTTTTGATATCACAAATTCGATTTTTTGATATCAAATAATCGATTTTGTGATATCAAAAAATGAATTTCTGATATAACAAATAATTTTTGATATCAAAAAATAAATTTGTGATATCAAAAAATAAATTTGTGATATCAAAAAATAAATTTGTGATATCAAAAAATAAATTTGTGATATCAAAAAATAGGGAATAAATAGTAAAACGGTGCCTCGTACAGTAAAGCACCTCATTGTATGTGATAACTTGTCGTTATACTTTGCCTTGTTTGTTGCTCGGTGTTATTAATCTCCGTCGATTTGTTGACATTGTAGTTTTGATTCCTACAACAACTAACTACCAAAAACGCGTGTATTCCGCAGTAATCACTACATCATCGCCTTGAGTAATCCTTGTCTAGGTAAAAAGATCATAAAAGACAATATTTCTTTTATCGATTCTTCAAAACTGAGCATTTAAATGTTGCTTTTTTTTAACCTGCATGTTATTGCTAAAATTATGTCTAAATTGACTTATTTAGATGGTGCATACAAATACTGGTATGGCACCATTGTTTAAAAAAATCTATGTGAAGTAATAAATTCTGTTAAGTGTACACCTCCTTGTTCTTAACGCTGGTTAAGAATAGTCAATATAAATACTTTGATCGTATTTGATTTATAAAGGAAGTCGGTCTGGCGTCGGACTAGACTTGAAACAGTTTTCAAATGTATGTACACTGAGCGATAATTTGCTCGGTGGCATCTTGAGCCAGACTAAGAGTAGTTGTAAAAGGTACGAAAAAGCTTAATTCTAATGACGTCATTTTCGATTTCGAAAACACAATCTCCAACAAGACTCTGTTGCATCGCCCACAGCAAAACATCGAATGCGAAAACACACAGTAGATAAGCACAACAATACACACAGAAGACACAAGGAAGACGAAACACCAAAGTGGACATTAAAACACAAAACACCGAAGACTACACATAGACTAACGAGAACAATGGGCAATCAGTGCCTACAGCTAGGAATCATTGCATTACAGCGATCAGTCGTTTGTCCAGCAAGCATTACAATGAGAATATCAACCTAATCAAGGCTAGGAAATATCTCACCGCGTGGGATCGAAACGTACGTATAATCTTGTGATTCTTATGGAGGGTTTTTGATTGTTTTTTATCATCTAAGTGATACTGCACAAAACTGATGAGACGTTGCAATAGGACAATGCTTAATAAATATGGATTGATTGCATCTAAAATTTACAATTACAAACGATTCCTGCAGTGTATTGATTTAAGTAATCCCTCACTACATCCACTTCCCTGCGAATGTTCTTCATCGGATTTCAACTACTCTCCTTGTGGACACGTTATTACTGGTGACCTTAGTATAGTCAAGAACGACAAGTTGAGAGAATTGTTAAAAAAGGGTCCCAAATACAGAGAAAGTATGTCCTTTACATGGAACCAAAATGTCAAAATTATCATGGACTCTTGTGAGGAATATGCAAGACGTTGGGCAAAGAAAGAGGATGTACAGCTCGACACCCTTTCCGAATGGATAAAATCAATCAGAGGGTTACTTTTATCTAGAATTAACCGATTAAAATCAACTGTGAACACCAGATTCGTGTCTATATTTAAAGACCCTGATGTTATCACAGAGCTCACCTACCTCCAAGAACATTATAGAAGAAAGGAGGGGATCTCCAACAACACTAGGTTGCAGCACCCACAGCAAAATCCCAAAACACCCATGCAAAAAACACAGAACAGATACCCACAGAAAGAGACGCAAAAGGGACAAGGAACACCAACTCACAACATAGAAACATAAAAGACTACACATAAACCAACGAGACCAATGGGCAACCGGTGCCGACTTAGGACGGTCATCTGCCAAGTAAATAGCAGACGGTGTGGTTATCCTGGATTACGTGCGCACAACCCTCTCACTTCTCCAGTTACCTAGAGGTCTCGAAGAACGTACAAATGTGGTGTAAAACAACCTCCTCACTGTAAGATGACGTCACACAAACAAGACCGCGAAACGCAGAGGCCCCAGAGACACAGATGAATATGTAAATGGATATAAAAAGAGGGCATGCGTAATACAGTCCGTGCTCTGCCGGCTGTAGCGAGCTCATGTATGTAATCACCCGAGGAGTCCGACTGACATTCAGAGAGGACAGGTGGTCGGGGCCCTGTCTTCTCTAAAGAGGTTTGGACAGGGCCCGTCATGGAGTCCCGTCGTCACAGTCAGTCAGAGTGCAAGTCTTAAGAATGCGCTCGTACAAGACTGTATATTGGTCAAGTACCAAGCTTAGTGTCATGTCATCACACCAGCGGACAAAGCCTCAAATAATTACACATTTACTTGCAAAAAGTACTATTTCGACAGTCTAGTTAAAGAGTTGGGTTTAAATTCGACACCTGGAAATCCCACTTACACCCCAACAAACCTTTCTGCCTCTGAAATAATAGATAACCACAAATCAGCTCTTACTTCCTTTGGCTTCGACACTACCAATTTAGATTTAGATTTACCATACTTGTACTGCATACCTAAAATGCATAAGAATCCGTACAAACAACGTTTCATCGCTGGTTCCTCAAAATGTTCTACCAAATCTGTATCGATCTTACTCACCAAAGTTTTATCTGAAATCAAATCTGGGCTTCAAAAATATTGTTCGACGGTGTATTCTCGCAGTGGTATCAACCAGATGTGGATTTTAAAGAATTCGAAGGAACTTTTAGAACATCTGAAATCCACTCATTTTAGTAGAGTCAATTCGATCAAAGCCTTTGATTTTTCGACACTTTACACTACAATTCCACATTCTAAATTGAAAGAAAGACTCGCAAAAATTATAAGCAATGCGTTTACAAGTAAGAACGGTAATCGCAAATACAAATTTATTGTTGTTAACTATGACAAAACCTACTTTGTAAAAGAAAAGTCCGATTCTGAAAATAAGTACACTGAAACAGACATTATTCAGATGTTAAACTTTCTGATCGACAACATTTTTGTGGTGTTTGGAGGAAAGGTCTTCCAGCAAATTGTCGGAATTCCAATGGGGACCAATTGTACCCCACTCCTTGTCGACATTTTCCTTTACTCGTACGAAGCTGAATTCATTCAATCTTTGGTCTCTGAAGGGAAAAGATACTTAGCTTCTGACTTTAACTTCACTTACAGATACATAGACGATGTGTTGTCCATCAATAATCCAAAATTCGCGGATTACCTGAGCAGTATCTATCCTTCGGAGCTTGAAGTCAAAGAAACCACAGAGACAAATAATTCAGCATCCTATTTGGACATAATGTTGTCCTACGACACTGATGGTCACATGAACACCTCACTCTATGACAAACGTGACGACTTCAATTTCAGCATTACAAACTTTCCTTTTCTGAGTAGCAACATCCCTTCATCGCCTGCTTATGGCGTGTTCATATCTCAGTTGATACGCTATGCCAGAGCAAGTACCAAATATACGGATTTTGTTCTGAGAGCTAGGCGTCTTTCAGATAAGCTTCTCAGTCAGGGATATGTTTGTGACCGACTAACATCGTCACTGAGGAAGTTCTACGGTCGATATGGGGAACTCGTCATACACTATGATGTTCCACTCTCAAGAATGGTGGATGATATTCTGTCATAGACCATTTGAACCATCCAACCAAAGATTGTACTCTATATCTTCCAAAATGGAAGTAACCGGATGTGACAGTTCTACCGAATTGAAGCGACGGGTGTTGCATGCAAGCAGGAGATGCTTACTCTTCCTGGGCACCTGGTCTCACTCCCATATCGGGAGTTCGCTTCTTTTCATATGGTGGAGGTTTTTGTTTGTTTGCTTTGGTTCCTGTTTTGTCCTGATTTTGTATGCCTTCGGTTTCTGATTTTTGAATTATCGATTTTGTGCTGTATACAGGGATATGGTCATTATCCATATTTGTCATTATTAAGAAAGCCCTACTGCAACGGCTCATCAGCTTTGTAAAGTTTAATTTAGAAAATGAAAAAAAAACAACAACCAAGGAACTACATGTATGTAAGGAATCACAACATTATACGTCTCGATCCCACGCCGTGAATCCTTTGAAAACTTTAGGAAATTTGGATCATTTTCGTTTTTCCCTTTTTCTAAATTATCTATTTCTTAATAACAATGTATACTAGACGTTTGAACTCTTCAGTCTAAATGTGAACATGAAATTCAACTTTGCATCTGAAAGCTGCCGTGGCAGATGGCCGTCCTAAGTCGGCACCCGTTGCCCTTTGGTCTCGTTGGTTTATGTGTGGTATTTTGTGTTGGTTTATGTGTGGTATTTTGTGTTGGTTTATGTGTGGTATTTTGTGTTGGTTTATATGTGGTATTTTGTGTTGGTTTATATGTGGTATTTTGTGTTTCTTTTGCGTCTCCTTCTGTGTGTGTCTGCTTTGTGTTTTTGCATTTGGTGTTTTTGGTATTTTGCTGTGGGTGCTGCAGCCGAGTGTTTTTGGAGATCTCCTCCTTTCTGAAAAATGTGACGAAATGATTAAGAAGTTTTGGATTACAGAAGCAAAAGCTTACTTCACCAAATAACCGGTATATGAAATAACAAAATGAAAACAAGTGTAAAGAATGCTATTTAATCAAACGAAAATCCGCAAAAATTAAAAATCAAAGCAACACAAATCCAGAGATCAAGATTGAAATATACAAAGATAAAGAAAACAAAGTCATCGTCAAAAATATATTGCTCAAATTATTGTTTTACCTAAACCATATCTTTAAGTTGTATTGTGATAATGTTCTATTTTAAAGAAAGACTTTGTCTTGAGTTCTTTATACTTTACAGGATCCGTCGTACAGTTTCTTCACAGACCTATAAAACAAAACGGTATCAAAGAAACAATTATAAAAATATGTTCAGTGTGTGCATTCGACGTTGTTCGGAATAACAATGTACAACACAATTAAAAGAAAAACTCTCTTTCCAAGAAAGTGGGGGATCTCCAACAACACCAAATGAAAAAACACAGTGCAGAGACACAAAAGGGACAAGGAACACAACTCACACCATAGACATGAAATACAAAAAACGCACATAAACCAACGAGACCTATTGACAACCGGTGCTGACTTAGGAAGGCAGGTTGCCGGGCAAGTAGGAGACGGTTGGTTATCCGGATTACATGTGCACAATCCTCTCACATTTCCGATTACCCAGAGGTCTCGAAGAAGGCACAATTGTGGTGTAAGATAACCTCCTCACTGTAAGATGACCATACAAACAGACAGCATGACGCAGGGGCCCAAGAAACACACGGATAGATGTGTAAATGGGTGTTAGAAAAAACAGAAGGCATACGAAATACAGTCGGTGCTCTGCCGCCTATAGCGAGTTTCCAATGAGTTAAAGAAGATCCTGACGATGATCTCAACAACACTCACAATAGAGCGCAAAATTGAGCATCAACGGACCCTTAGCAAGCCAGAGGTGGGACCAGGTGCCCGGGAGGAGTTTCCCTTCATTTTTAGCCTTTCATATTTTTCGCAAGATTTTGCTCATTAATATCCTTAAATATACAACAAAGCTCAAATAAGCATCAAACTCTCCGATTCCCTTTTTTTACACGTAGATTGTCCCAGTAGATATTTATCCCTTGTGTCCTTCTATTATAGAATACCATGTATAAATGTACAAAAACCTACTCTATGTATCTTAGGATTTGCCCTTACCCGCCAATAAAGAATTCAAAAGCAATAGACTCATTCATCATAGAAGAGTTTCAAAATTAACACAACTTTGCAATCACTTAGCTTCCCTCTCATTTATGCTTTGCGTATCAAAGTATTTTGTCAGAAATCTTCAAGGTTAGAATGGAAACATTATAAAAGGCAGTCTTTCTTTTAAAAAATACTGAGGATAGAATCTACTCTACATCGAGTACTTCTTATCGTTTGACTGACCTGCAGTTCATCATGCATTCATTGTCGTAAGTCTTCTTGTCTGATCCACAAACCGGAACCATATTTCTTGGGCACGCGCAAATTGGTTCTGGAGCAGGGCATGCGCCATTGCTTGACTTTGTTGCACCACTACTCAAAGAATTCATTTAATTATTCTAAGATATTGTTTCTTTTTCATAATTAAGGTTTCTGATATGATTCAAGCTTTGATTTCTTATAATGATTAAGCCATCTTAATTAATGTAAACATATAAAGATGATTTTTTCAGACATTATAACAATTCATTATAAAAAGACATTTGCACTTACTCGCAAGTCATGCGACACTCGTTGTCGTAGGTCACTCCGTTTGTACCGCATACTGGGTTGTAATTGAAAGGACATGCGCACTGGACAGGGCAAGGTCCATCGTGAACTTTGGCCACATTACTTGAAAAAAAAATATGTTCCGTGAAAAAAAAAGATACTCAGGCTCATTTTCAGGTAGAATACCCACTGTGGCCGATCAAAAAAGTTTTGTTGTAAGAAAATTAATTTAGACAAAACATCTTACTTGCAGTTGAGCAAACATTGGTTGTCGTAAGTGGTACCATCGGCGCCGCAAACAGGGTTCATAATCAGGCCGCATGCGCACTGACCTGGTGTCATACATTCGCCATTATGTACTTTGGTTGCACCACTAACGAATAAAAATGTTGATGAGACTTACTTCATCAAAAACAATTTTAGGAAAAATCTTTAATGATGTTAATGGAAAAATATACTAGTAGTCTGTATTGATCGAATAGAGGTTTGATTTAGTCGAGGTAGAAAAAAATGCAAGATAAAAACAAGCTTACGCGCAATTCATGATACACTCGTTGTCGTAAGTCTGTCCGTCACTACCACAAACTGGTTGAAGAATCATTGGGCATGCGCAAACGGGATCTGGAATACACGCTCCATCATGACTTTTTGTTGTGCCTCTATAAACGAAAAATAAAATGCGTTCTTAGACCTTGTTTTTATCATTGGCAAAAAAATAATAACATGCATGATAAAACTCGAAAGAAACGTAAACATAAAAGTTTGATAAAGAAATAAATTTAATGATATTCGATATTTCGATAGGAACGTTTTGCGCCCATTTTACGTAGCAATTCTGGTATTCAATCCGCCCCTCTGAAATGCACGCACATTCAGAATAAAGCAGGATTTTTTTCATGAGTAACTTACGCGCAATTCATCTCACATTCATTGTCATATGTAACCCCATCATTACCGCAAACCTGGAGGAAAATGTTGGGACATGCGCAGACTGAAGGTTGTTCGTTGCAGACGCCAGTGTGTTGCTTTGTAACTCCCCTGTTTGTATAGTTTTATAAGAATTGAAATTATAATTTCAAAAGAAAACTAAATTAAACTCTCTTTATCAAAATGTGTTAGAATTTATTAAATATTTATTAGGTACTAGTTAGGTACTAGTTAGGTACTTGTAGGTTTATTAGGTACTAGTATTTCGGTTTTTATACTTACGCACAAGTCATGAGGCATTCGTTGTCATATGTATTACCGTCACTTCCACAGACCGGAAACAAAATAGTCTGACATGCGCAAAAGTTGTTGTTTGATCCACATTCACCATCGTGGAATCTTGATGTACCACTGTGATTGAAAGGAAATGTATATGATACGGTAAGAGCTCGGCTAAAAATTTTAAATAAAGAACATAAAGAATCACTTTATGTTTAATCGCTACACCTTTCTAGCATTCGAAATCAGTATGGGATGCTCCTGTGGTTAAGAGTGACATTTTATTTATTTTAAAATGTATAGTGTGAAAAATAAATCAGATTTATCTTTGAATCTTTTTGAATTGTTTTTTCACTTCATATTGTAATCATTCGTTTTAATGTGCTATACTGACTTTTCTTTTATAGCTTATCTTCAATAGCCGCGTTGGCTCAAGCGGCAGTTCTACGGCAGCGTTACGTCATATTGCACTACTTACGCACAGTTCATCATGCATTCATTACTGTATGTCTCTCCGTTGACTCCACAAACAGGATTCCACAGGAATGGGCATGCGCAGACAGGGTGGTTGTCCTGTTTTGGAGCCATGCATACGCCACCATAGGCACCTTCCACTCCTCTAATGGTGAAAAAATGGTTTTCAAGAGGAAAATTAGCATTGAGATACACATGTACTTATAATCATATCAAATGCTTTCTTATGACGATTAAATCGTATACGGAATGTTTCGTATAATGCACGGTGTATGTTCTTCACACATTTGAAAATGTTACAAACAAAAAGTCCTGAATATTGCCCTGATATAACATATACTTACTTATAAATTCTATACACATAATTCTATTTTTACTCATTACCTTTTCAGCTTTTCTGAAACGGTGGACGAAGGTGTTTTTCGCTCTCAATATCAATAATATTCTGCGTTTTTAAGAACCTAATGTGGTGAAGAAAAAATGTATTTTACATGTATGTGCCTTTTTAAGAGAGAGAGAGAGAGAGAGAGAGCATCAAACTTACGCGCATTTCATAGAGCATTTGTTGCTGTATGTTTGTCCGTCTTGACCACATACTGGGTTGTAGTCCATGTTACACATACAGACGGATGCTGCGTCAGCTAAATATCAACGTGAAATTATATCTTTAAGTTAATAGAATCATAAAGGTCTAATAGTATCCAAATGAGTGCTACAGGATGATATTTTGTATACTAATATTACAAGGATACGACATTGAATTTTACGTGCTCATTTCTTCAGTATTTTCTCATTTAATAATTGAAAAAGATTATGATTTTAAGTTAATTGAATAATTATTTTGCTCATTATGAAAACTGACTTCCTTTTTTTTTCATTGTCCGTCTACCACAGAAGCTTATCTATGAAACTTTAATTACTTAAGCTTTCGTGGTTTTGCCTTAGACTGAATTAAGATACGTGTATTAGATTTCGACAGTTGTTTGGGGAAAACAGATCCTTTTTTCGTATATTATATACATGTATTCTAAAAATATTATGAAAATGTATTAATTTTACACATGCATTATATTCATACATACTTACCATAGTACTGTAAAGTGACGAGGACTGCTAGCAACAGAAATTTCATGATCATTTTGGCAGAGTAAAAAGAGATTAGAGCGTTGACCAAACAGACGAAAAAACGAATGATTCAAACTTTTTCTCACGATGTCTTATATTTGGTCGTTTTTGTAATAAAATTCCAATAACTAATTTTCTTACGATTTCGGAGATACCAGTAGATAGCGCGGCCCTCTTAACATCATCCTGATAAGAAGCATTGGAGAAGTCGAATTTACATTTTATAATTCCTTATCAGTACGGAAAGGTAGTTAGACTAGATTCCTTTGAAGTTGAAATTACATGTTTTTGCATAAATTGTCAACAGTGAAAGCAGGTACCACGAATAAAAAGCAATAAAGCTAAAACCGCATCATGAAAAAATGAGTGTATTACTCATTGACGATCAAAATAATTTCTTTATCATTCTAAAAGGAATTGAATTAAGAGGACATTCCCTGAATTATATTTTATGTTTACAAACTAGTCATACATGTAACTTGTAAGATCTCTGGGATTCAATGACAAACACAAACAGTCTAACCCCCAAGGCCTTGCAAAACATAGATGGCTGACGTTAATTTCCTTGACTGAATGGTTTAAAAAGTGTGACAAAAATTCAGGATTTCACGTCCTACACGAGGAGTATGACAGGAAAAGGACTCGGTCGGCATGCATACGAGATTTTGGTCTATAAATGCCGGTCTTGGAGTCCCGCCGTCACGTTTGGTTAACTACAATGCTGGAACAAATTAGTCTAGACGCATGCAAAGTTATCATATTTGGAGAAGATGTATTATGTCGAATCCCATCGTCGGATACCCCCGGTCTTTTGCTCTTCTTTTAAGAAGAGCAAAAGACCGATGGTCGAATCCCTATCTTTACTTCAGTTATGGTCTGAAAAATTAACAATTTTTCCCATCATTTGAATTCTTTATGAATCTCAGTAACAAATCTTTCCATCCATTATGAATTCTTCATTAATCTAAATAATCTCGTTAAGAGACATTTTCAAAGATTTCTGAGTTTCTGGTACTTTCTATTTTGACATTTTCTAGAATTGTTGCGGTCACCTTTAAGGTGCGTCATTGGTCACAATTTAGGACCATTCTTGCGCATCTCCTGTTTTAGCACTCATTGTAGATAGCTCAATTTATTATGGTCAATGCATCATTCCTGACTCTATTGATGACCTTAATTCATTACATACCTAAAAGCGGATAAGTTTGAAAATTTGATCTAAACTGAATGAAATATCCGTAAGAAAACGCTTCGCAGTAATTTATATAAAAATTGAGGTAGAGGTACTCTTTTGAACAGCTCGGATTTCTCTTACGTAAGTAATAACACAGGAATGTTGTTTTACGAATGGAATATTATTGACATAAACTGTTTTATAAGGTAGGGCTGATGGATACCGAAAAATTATCTATTGTTTAAATTCCACCCAAATTAAGGCAAATTTAATCGCGCTGACACTTTCTCAAGAAAACCACAAAATGGCACTTTTTTTAGCATTTGTACTCTCTTATTTCAACACGGACATATACTTTTTCTTCAATATTTTGAAAAGTCTTTATCAGGAGCGCATTTTACTGTGTGTTTGAAAAAATCGTTGAAATTCAGTATCTCTGATATTTTGACCTTAACTTAGGCAATTTTTGTGTAAAATCGAAAAAATCTTAAATGATCTGTGAATGTGGTACCTACGGTGAAGCTTTATCAAAATCAAGTTTTATACAAAGTTTCTAACCTGTTTTATCGTTAGTTAACAAAGAAAACTAATATTAAAATCAAATGAGTGCATTTTAGCACTTTTTGTATTTTCGTTACAAATGTGCTATTTTAGCAACATATTTCCAGGATTTTTCACCCAGTTTTCCAAATAAGCAAAATTCTTGATTTTTATCACTGTCAGACCTATTAATTTTTCTTCGTAAAATGATTAATTGACATGAATCCTATCTGATATGGTTTTCATAAAATATCGTTGAAATTCCATATGTCAGAAATGACATGCCTTAAGACTTAAAATCATTAATATACGAAGAAAACCAATGAAACTATTTTGAGGGAGTGTTTTTCTTTAAAAAAGAAAAAGAGAGAGAGAGAGAGAGAGAGAGAGAGAGAGAGAGAGAGAGAGAGAGAGACTATTTTATGACGATTTATTCCATAATGTCAGACGAAAGAATTATAATGGCAGAATAACTAACTATAATCTATAAGGAATATATAAAAGTAATACGAAATAGATTTTCAAGGAATGAAATAATCAATCAGAACTAAGCTGAAGCCAAGGTTGTTCAAAACTGAGTTGACCTTTAAATACATGATCTTCATTCTATAATTCCTCTGTAAGTTGCTGAAAAAAATCATTGACCTCAGGTTTTTACTTCTCTAGGTCCTCAGAGCAGGATGAAACCGGAGTACTCTGGGAAAACCCTCCTAGGACTAAGTGGGCGAACGCCATACCCTCCCACATAAGACCCATTTCGAACCCGGGAAAGAAGAGAGTGCGTACTGCTCTAACGCGTACATCCGTATTTTGATGCCGTGTCACATGTCTATTTGTCCACTTATCATCAAAATGTAATATCCGGTTTTGATTTTCGCAAGCTAGGTGAGATAGGAATGTTTAGTAGAGTTCGTTTACATTGCTTTTATTCCTTTTAAATTTAATGACAGCATAGAAACAGAAAATGAAATACTTCAACTTTTATTTTTACAGATTGTCAGTATCCATAGTAGATCTAAATTCATTTTAAAGACCATATTTTACAGACAAAAAAAAATCACTGATGTGCTGAGCTGAGTTATGAATGTAGCTATCTAAACGATATGCAGTGATTCAGATGTACATGTCATGGCCAAAACATACATATAGTGGTAGTTAGTACTTGGTAGTCAGACTTTATCCATGACCACCCTGTCAGTGCTGCCTAACATCCCCCCCCCCACCGTTTTAAATAACTTTCTGTTCTATTTATCAGTTGTTTATATGAAAATAGTTGATATTTACTCTTTTTCATGTACATGTATGGAAAGGACTCTGGTTTTCCAAAATTAATTATTGTGTAAATTTTGTGAATGGACATGCATTTTCTACAATTTCAATGGGCCATATCTTAAGAAAGTACTGAGACTTCAATTGGTTATTTTCCAAATAAATGGGTCCATGGGACATCATGACCCCTGTCCATAGATATCAATATGATAAATGAGTGAGTCACGAATAAAGCAACTCAGGCAGCATGGATAACATTTGCCTTTAACTTGAAATTTTTCAATTTCACATACAATTTGATCAAGAATTAAACTTGTTCATTGATAATTTGTGTATCAGAATTAGATTTAGTAAATTGAAGTAAATTACAAAAATACATGTCCAAATTCATTATCTTGTAAGATGTTGCAGGCATTGAAATTGTTGTCCACCCTTGAATAATTCTGAAAATATATGTGAATAATAAGACACGTCCCCTTCCTTTTATTTTCAAGATATGATTTATGCTCTTCAAAAGTTACGCTGATAATTATAAGTAATTTAGCACTATCTCATGGTAATTACCACTAGTTTGTATGATGTTTTGGATTTTTCAGTTAAACTAAATGGTCTATTAGAAAGGCAGTATGGAATCAGTAAAGTTGGAAAGCATCACCAATGCCAGTAAGAAAAAGAAGGTACATTGTGCATTTCGTTAGTCTAAGTCAATCACTTAAATAATTTAAGAATAAAAAAAAATTCCCTCAGAACATTTGTATGGAGCCTTATCTGAACACATTTCAAGAGAAAAAAGTTCTGCAAAAATTTCAAGGTTTATCAACTGTCTGATCACATGGACCTGTACTTTATAATAGATAGAGGAAGTCCTCAATAGTTTAGTGTTGACAGAGGACACCATCAACAAGATTTAATATGTCAGCATTGTTTAATTATAGATAGAGGAAGTCCTCAATAGTTTAGTGTTGACGGAGGACACCATCAACAAGATTATGTCGACATTTGAGGAGCAGATTAGTTATGCCAACAGCAAAGATGAGGAGACAAGGAAAAAATCTAACCTGTTCTGGGAATGCACCTACGTTACTGGGCTCCTGAGTGGAAAAGGTGGGCTATTATACATATCATAGCTAGGACACATTTGAGGAGTTAAACACAAATAAAACAGTTGGTCAAGGACCATTTTCTTTTCACTCTTTAAGAAATCAACATCAGATGGGTTTAATCCCTACCACCAGCCCCCACTTTCTGAGAAGATGATCAAATCATATGTTTTCCAAAGCATTTATGTGTCATTTACATGTACTGCTACATATTACATATGTAAGGCCAATTTTATTTCATCTTGCAGAGAATGGTCAGTACCTTGGACTGGATTTGGGAAGTACAAATTTCAGGGTAGTAAGAGCCGTGTTTAAAAATGGTAAAGCAGATATCACAACGAAATACTACAACCTTCCATCAGTATTACTAAGTGGATCATGCTCAGGGGTAAAATTTTATTTTTATTCCAAATCATGTTGGATCCTAAAACTTGATTTCAAATGAGCAAGATTTTTTTTTTCATGTATTGACTGTCAAATTATACATGTATTTAGTTTCTATATTTTCATCCTTCAAACAGGTTTTTGATCACATAGCTGAAAGCATTGAAAAGTTCATAAAAGAAGAAACATTGACTTCTGATCAAACAGTACCCCTAGGTATTTTTATATTAAAATGTATTTGAAATACTTAATCATCTACCACTAAATTTAGTCAATATTGAAATCTAAATTTTCAAAGGATTCCCTAATTATAAGCATATTTCAACAAAGGCTACTTACTAGATCATATCACCAATGTTTATTTACTAGAGAGACAAAGAACTACACCTAATAGTGTATTTACTACATAAGTTTTGTTGTAAAGATGTGACAAAGAAGTGTTAATATACGTACCGGTAATGTATATAAACATCTGATGTTTTTGTAGGTTTCTCTTTTTCATTCCCCTCCATACAGAAGAGTTTGAAGCACAGTGTGCTGGTCACGTGGACAAAGAGTTTCAAATGTCCTGATGGTCCCGGGCTGGATCCTGTAGTACTACTGGAGGAGGCCATTAACAGGAGAGGGGTATATACATATCATTCAGTCTTTACGAAATAGAGAGTTACTTACCATATGTGCAGGTATCTGACGTCAACACATTGTGATGTCATCAAATTCTATTGAAACCAGTATGAAAATCAGGGAAACAGGGTTACGTGTATGCCGTTTTCAAAGAAATTTAATTAATGACATCACAATGCTTTTACGTCAGATACCTGCACAAACTGAACGTAGGGCTGTAAAATCGAAAAGACAGAATTATTTGCACTCAGTCTGTTTGTCTGTCCATCTGCCTGAATAGGTAAAGATACATGTTTATACTGAGACTAAGACTTCGACATTGTCTTGAATAGTAAGAGATCAAATTGAACACATGAGAACAGGCAAGCTAAAACTCACTAGACATAAAAATCTGGTGAAATTTTAATACTTTTTCATGTCATACATATGTAAATTTCTCTAAAAGATAGGAAATGTCTGCATGGTAAGTTTAAAATGGACTTTGTACAGTTGCAATTCAAACAGAATTAAATATCTATGATCATCAACAACTACATGTAGTATTATTATACATGTAATACTTTCATATGATTCAGAAAGCACACAGAGGCACTGTATTTCATGTGTTGTTTTTCAGGGTCTGTCAGTAACGGTGGATGTCATGGCAAGGATAAGTGATACTACAGGGACGCTGATGGCTGGAAATTATATGGATCCTAATTGTCGTATAGGGCTCATCCTAGGTGAGAATTATAGCGTTATAAATGTGTATGTACTAAACCGGCAAGGTTTGAATTGTACAATTTCTGTATGACTTTTATTTATCAGTATTTTGTTGTCACCTTCCATTTTTAAAAACTGTTTCGGTTGTTTTTTTATTGGTAAAGATCATATTATAAAATCAAGTTTTAAATCTACAAAGGCAGTGGCTCAAATGCGTGTTTTGTTGAGAGAGTAGAAAACTACAACAAACTGGAAACTGACACTGGATCAGACAAGGTAAAAATGTTAGATCCACCTCCCCCGTGTACCCTTATCTTAGATCCACCCCTTTAGTGTTTGTTCATTGTTTCTTACATATAATACATAATGGTACAGTATGTTTATTGAAGTACAAAATGTGTGTACCTGCATTAATAAGTAGCTATAGGGTAAAACTTATGTTATTCTTTTTTACACTTGTGTACAGGAAGATATGGTGTTGGTGCTAGATTAATAGCATGTATTTTTTTATCTGTACCAAAATATGTAGGCTAGTTGTTTTATTGATCTAGTAAATATTTCAGAACACCAAAGGGTATAATAAGAAAAGAAAAATATCAAATTATCTCTTATGTATGTAGAAAAATTGCATTAACTTTGAAATGGTGAGAACAAAGAAGAGGAATTAGGAACTGATAAAAAGTTTACTTTTGTATTCTAATTTGAAAATAAATTTTTAACATTAAATCATGCATGAAATGTGTTAAGTATAAATAGTATAAATTATTGTGAGTGGCTCATTTTCATAAATAGTTCATTTATGCTATCCTTTAGTTAACTTATTGCTGAGGTAATACTTTCTTGTCATAAATCGTCCTATGATACAATACTTTTTCAGTCTTGAATGGACAAGCATTCAGTGGACAAGCATTCAATCTATAAAATTTAAGAGTTATCTTTTTTTGTCTTCCAAATGCTTCAATCTATAGGTTTATGTTTAAAACTTTCTTTGTCTACCAAATGTTTATGTTTTAAAGAATTTAAGAGTTATCTTTCTTTGTCTCCCAAATGCTTGTTATTCAAACAGCTTATGTTTTAAAAAAATTAAGAGTTATCTTTCTTTGTCACCCAAATGCAGACAAACGTATGAAATTTTTGATAGATCCATTATTTTGTGGAACATGCAAGAGTTGTCTATCTATGTCTTCACAATTTACCGTACTTCATTAAACATTTTGAAATGAGATAATCAAATTTGAGTGATGACTTTCAAAATACTTCTGCACCTTAATTCATTAGGTACTGGTCAATTGTGAGTGGGGAGCACTAGGTGACAATGGATGTCTAGATTTCATGAAGTCAGAATTTGATAAAGATTTGGACCTCAACTCAAATCATGCTAACTCTTACTCGTAAGTTTGCCTAGAGTCACATTTTCACAAACATTCTTAAAATATTAACTCATTAAAGGAGGAAACATACTTAAGGTTTTATATTTGAAAATATTATTTCATGTATATGTACTTTCAAATGTCATTATGAGGTATACTACAGTACATAGAATTTTCTTTGCAATTACTTTTTTATTCCAAGTGAAATTTGTATTGATCTCATGTTTTGCATTTGTATTCCTTAATAGAAAAAAAAATTACAAACCTAAATGTTATTACCTTATTCTTTGGTTATGAAATTTTGTACAAAATGATGTTATTATTGGTATAATTTTACTCATAATTGTTTTTAAAAAAAATACTTCATATGTTGCAGATTTGAGAAGCTGTTCAGTGGATATTTCCTTGGAGAGTTGGTCAGACTTGTACTGGTCAAGCTTACTAAAGCCGGCTGTTTGTTAAACGGTCAATCCTCAGACAATCTGCTCAAACCATACTTCTTCACCACAGCTTTTGTTACTGCAATAGAAAGGTTTGTCAGTTTCTGAATAAACAAATCTCCATTAAGGTATTGGGGGTATAAGAATATCGCCGAAAAGCTAGAATTTATGTACTTCTAAATCTGACATATTTCGAGATATTTGATAATTTTTTACATGCTGCATTCAAAACACCATGTAAATGTATGGTCCCGAACATTGCCGAAGTTGGCGTCTTTGGCTAACTTCGTGGTATTTAGTATTTCTATGACCAAAACAACCGGAAGTAGAGTATTATACCCCAAATGCCTTAAAATTACTTACTGACAAGATGTTAATTCCATTAACAATGCATTACTTAGCAGTTAGTTTTTCGTAATGATCAGCTAACACAGGTAAACATGGAATTGAGGGATCCCAAATTGTCCGACAATGTACCTGTTGGCAGACTCATACATAATATGACGTGATAATCAATTTATGGTCCATCAAAGTGTTGTGTGACAGGCAATTTGATTTTGACAACATAATGTAAATATCTGCCAGTAGATACAATGTCAAAATTTGGTACATGTAACACAGTAATTATATGTATATAAATGTTATACTACAGAAATTTGATTTTTCATAAAGCTTTCAAAAATGTATATGCATAGCTCAGTTTTGAAAACAATTTTATACATGTATACTTTAAATAATTTTGCAACTAAGGGAAAGGACTTTAACGAGGCTGAGTCTAATTAGAAAATGATGAACTTCTACCCAAGGTATTTTGACTAAATTTGGATCAAATAATTGCAGTATTATAAAATTCGTTTTATGTAAAAGAAAATAGAAGTTGACCGTTCAGTATTATGTAGGGGTCATCTCAAAGATAATCTTACAATGAGACCTTATGGGGTTTTACCGCAAAATTATGATTTTTCTCAAATTTTTCATATTTCTGCGCAAGATATTTTAATTAAATCATGTTATTTATTTGTTGTACTTCAAATATCATTTTAAGAAAAAGAAATTGGAAGTTCACCGTCATCAAATTTTTCTAATTGTACACAGCCTTGTTAAAACAGGCTAGTATTGTGTCTTGTGGCATCATAGCCTGATCTCAAGATAAGAAAATATTTCTTTTGTAGAGACACTACTAGTTCTGAGAATACCATGACAGTACTAGAGAAGTTAGAGCTTGATAAAGTGGCTTCTGAAGACGACATTGCCACTATCAGAGAGACGTGTGCCGTCATGTCACAGCGGGGTGCTTATATAGTTGCTGCAGGTACAAATCTAAAATATATCAAAGAGAATTATAAAGTTCTTCTGTCCTCGAATTTTGTTATATTTTATAGATAGTCATGAAATATTATTTTTTCATTATAGTGGAGATGAAAAGGTAAACAAACTGCATGAAATGGTATACATGCAGACATATTGCAATTTGTAAGTGTAACCATAAAAAAATTACTAGACTCCAACTTTTTTTTAAATTATATATATGTATATTGAACTGTAGGGTATAGGGCTTTGAAATTTCATATGTAGTTTGCAAATGATGTAACAGAACCTTAATTTGATACATTGAATTTTGAACTAGTAATCTTGACCTTGACCTTGGACTTTGAACATTTTCTGAATGTTGCTGTTAACAAGCTTACATCCAGCCAGGGAACTATCTTGTATTTCTGACAAGTCTTCTTAATTGATGGATTCTAACTTTCCATGTCTGCATTCACAGCTTTGGCAGTCTTGCTGAACCACATCAATCTACCGGAGGTTACCATAGGAATAGACGGGTCACTGTATGAGCATCATCCTAAGTTCCATGACCATATCATGCACTTGTTGACAAAGCTTGTTCCAAAAACCAAGGTATGGAAGCGCAATAAACTATTGTGGTCAGGGATCATAAAAAAAATCAAATGCTCTAATTGGATCACTACTTCTTTAATATTGATATCATGAAGTGGAAATTGTATTACTTGCAATACAAGCAAAGTATTTGTTGTTAATTTCATAGTATTTGTTGTACATTGGATTCAGTAGAGTATGTGGTGTACATTGAATGTAGGAGAGTATTTGTTGTACATTGAATGTAGGGGAGTATTTGTTGTACATTGAATGTAGGAGAGTATTTGTTGTACATTGAATGTAGGAGAGTATTTGTTGTACATTGAAGGTAGAAGAGTATTTGTTGTAGTGTAGCAGCAGGCGAGTGATGGCGCTAGCTAAATGACACATAAGATCATGAAGTTTCAATATTTATCAATAACAATGACGGTATTTCGGTATGTAAAACAAACAAGAGTAAAATTCAACATTAATTAAATAGAATTGTACAAAATAATATCAAGTAGTCAGGAACAGAAAATAAATGCCTCAAATCGTATATCAAAATAACCTTCAAATTAATTGAAATAAATAAAAAGTATCAATTTCACTCAAAATAAAAAGGACTTTCAAAAATAATTGTTTCAAAAGTAAAATGTAAAGTAAAGTAAAAATATGAAATAATTGGGAACTTTGAAGATGTTCAATAGGAAAAACTAAGTGTTTAAAGCCAACTAAGTGTTTTAAATCGTATTACCAGTCAGAAGATGCCTTTATGTGGCCAGAAAATCCGGCACAGTGAACAAACTCATTCTGCGCTGGGTATATATACCCATAATCATGTGATAAGTATGCCGAACTAGGCCTTACAAGGAGCGCTCTGATTGGATAAAACTTAACATTCTAAACCAATGAGAGTGAGCGGTATTTAAACTAATCGGAACATAGCAATGTACAAAATGAAAGCAGAGGATCGAGAAATGTCTTTTAAAATGAATAATTGAAGCTAAAAGAGATATCTAAAGGTAAATTTACTTAAATATATAACAATAATAGCCTTATAAAGGTCCGTTCTACTACAGTAATATACATTGAATTAAATAGAGTATTTGTTGTAAATTGAATGTATAAGAGAATTTGTTGTACATTGAATGTAGAAGAGTATTTGTTGTAGTATACAATGAATTAAATAGAGTATTTGTTGTACATTGAATTCAGTAGAGTTCTTGTTTTACATTAGATTCAGTGAAGTATTTGTTGTACATTGAATTCAGTAGTGCATTTGTTGTACATTGAAGTCAGTAGAGTATTTGTTGTACATTGAATTCAGTAGAGTTTTTTTTGTACATTGAATTCAGTAAAGTTTTTATGTACATTGAATTCAATAGAGTATTTGTTGTACATTGAATTCAATAGAGTTTTTTGTTGTACATTGAATTCAATTAAGATATTCAACATAAGAAACTATAAGTCCCCTCCTGCGAGCTGGTAGGGGACTAATAACCTTCAGAATAATAGATATACAAAGTATTAATTTCCTAATGACAGCTTTACATTATGTCAACACTATTGAATTAGATAAGGCCTGAATTATCACCCAAATTACCTTTACCTATTTCTTCTTTGCAGTCTCGGCTGATAGTGGTCAAAGACGGCAGTGGTCAGGGCAGTGCCTTTGTAGCAGCTGTAGAAAGTCAACAGTCCTCATAACAAAGAGGTTCAGGAGTTGGCTGTCATATACAGATATTTCTATGCATTGTATTGAATATATAATTGTATAATATAAAATTTGTCATAAACTATACATTTCTCAAATAAAAAATGGTGTACAGACATGTTAATAAGATTTAGATATGAAACAATTTATTTTGTTTTTGTGTTTGTTTCAAAAGATTAGTGATGTTACATAAACATCATGAAATATTGATTTAAAGATATTTCACAAAGAATATGCAAAGATAAAATGATGTGAATGAGTAGTGAGAAATATGAGTTTAGATTCAAGAAAAGAACACTAATCTTCAAGGTCACAGTTCAATCCATTATGTCCTAGGAGCTTAGTTTCAATATGGGGATTTTGAACCCTAGAAAACAAATTTGTCCTCAATGCAGTTTTAGCAAAACACAATGCAAACATCATACAAGCCTACACATAACTTCAAGAAATAAAGAATAATTACCTACTCCTATGTACCTCTAACTCTCTACAACTTCTCATTCCTTGCCGAACACCTCCTTAGTTGTGACCATAGGATTCAAAATGAAAGAAATATATGACAAATAAAACACTGCTAAAGATGGTACGGCTGGATTGCAAGGTAAGTTTGTCTCAGTAACAAAGTCAAAAGTCCAAGGTCAAGGTTGCTAGGTCAAATGTTATGTATGAATTGAAAGGTCTTGTCAGGGGTAGCCAACCTGTATGATATGTTTCTATTGCGCATAGTTCCCGAGATTTTGACGACAGACAGACAGACATTGTCAATTTAAAGACTGGAATTACTTTGCAATCTGGCCGACAAAAATCATTCAGGTTGACAAAACCTCCTCGTAATACATTTCATTTCTTCAGAGTTTTTTTTAATTCTGACATGTTTGAAAGAGAAATCAACACTTCCTAACCTTATAGTCCAGTCAATCTAGCCAAAAATATAGCCTTACCTCAAACTAATTGCAACAGAAATGTTTTTGTGTTCAAATGGTGTATTAAGGGATGTTCTAAGGTGTATCAAAAATCGAGAGCATACAACAAAGGGGAAGTGCTTGTTTTGAGGGGAAAACGAGGATTTTTAGTCGAAAATCACTGAAAATTGGAAAAAATTTACAACTTTTATATAAATGAAGATTTTTAAAATTGGAATACGTAATTATATAGTAATTTTGGTGCTCTTTCAGATAAAATAAGTTTTCATTTCCAAATTCTACTTTAAATGTGTGTTTTGGGGTAAAAACTCGATATTTTAAACAAAATTTCACAGAAATTTGAGGAAATTTTAATTTCTTCCTGCTTCTCAGTTCCTCAGTAATTATATGATCGTTCAATGATGCTTTAAAAAATATCTTTAAAGTATCCTCTTTAAGATGACACATATTTTGTATTCTTCATTTTTGGTAAAATCCTCGAAATTGTCATTTTTATACAGAAACCTGTGTTTTCAATTGGAAATCTCATATTTCTGTATATTAATTTAAAAATCCCTTATCCATAATTAAGTCAATAATTGAAAGCTATTATCTAATGTACATTTTCACATTCTTTCAGATAACATAAGTTTTACCGACATTTCGTTCATAATTCAAAAGTTTTTTGGGGAAAAACATATTTTTCCAGTCAGAAATCGCTGATTTCTGGAGAATAATCATTCTAATCTATAAAATTTCTTAAAATGATAGCAGGAATGTATTTTCAACTATAAATTATCTAGTTTCAATCATAAATGACATGTTTGAAACAATATGGGTATATCTTCTACTTCATTTTTGGGTAAAATGCCTGTTTTTCATTCAATAATAACATTTCTGGGAAAATTCTATAACTTCATTATCTTAGCTAAAATCGTAGATTTAAAGCTATTTTCATATAGAAAATAAACCATCTTATGAAATTTAGCAGAATGAATTGTTATTGAATTTTATTTAAGTCAATATTTTTGGGTAAAATATTTAATTTTTTTGTGCAAAAACCTCTTATTTTGAGAAAATAATTTCTGTTTCTGTAAACCTGCATAACTTGATACATTTAAGGTTTGACAGAATAGTGTTTCTTATCATGAATGAATAGGAATATCAAGTGATAACTGAAATTCAATTTCTATAGTATTTTTGTGGGGCTAAAAACCTAATATATGTGCAAAAATCACTTATTTCTGTGAATGTTTATTTGTAAAATTTATTTTTGGAGCACAATAGATAGAAAGACGAAAGATATTTCTCCGGGATATTTCGCGTAGGTATACCAGAATCAGAATGATCAGATAAACAATCACATAACAAGAGGCTGCTTCCCAACTTTTCTATCGCAGCGCCCTCTGTTTGTAGAAGAGGAAGCATCTTTTGCCATCGATTGTTAGAATATTACACTCAAATTTGACATGATAAAAGAACAGTCTTAAATTAGTCATGTAAATATATTGTTTTAACGTTCAAATAATAGCATTTACTATAAAGTAATAATCACACTGCATACCGCTTGTGAGAAATAGATTTGAAAAAATTATAAAGAAAAATAATAAATAAAACAATTTTAAGAATTAATAGGTAAAATGACGCCACCGGTTAATTTGACCGGTACTGTAGAGAAAGGTTTAAGAAATGTGATGCGTGCACTTATGACTTATAAATGGACATAGCGATATATAACTAGATTTTATAAGGGGTTTCATTGGAGGGCACTCGATCATCCAAAAATGGGGTCGAAATACCCCCCCCCCCCCAATACATGTAGTAGTTTTACCCTAAAATGGGGGAAAATCCCCCTCATTATACCAGGATACTTTGCTATAAGAAAGTAAACAACATTTCGCATTTGTGCTTTTATATACTGCAAGATTAATCAAGCTATCGCGGCTATAGAATAAATATGTCCTATGTCAAAATCTAGTATAATAATTCTGTTTTTGATCACATCACTATAGTAGTAAACATTGATCAAAGAAGTATAGTGAATAATTTCCCCTTTATTAGAAAAATGTCGTAAATCCCCCCCTTTCTAGTGTACGGGTACCATTCCCCAAAACAGAACGCATGCCCTGGTCATTTATGAATAAGTATGTCAGGGGCGGATCAAGAACCCCAATTGCCGGGGGCACATACAATTTTTATGGAAATCACTTGCGAGGCCCGAAGGGTCGAGTGGGGGAGGGTATGGGAAGGGGTTTCCCCCTCCCATTGGTGGGGGGTTCGGGGGGCCTCCCCCGAGAAATTTTTGAAAAAAATGAAGCAATTTGGTGGCATCTGAAGCGTATTTGAACTGAATTTAGAAGGGATTTGGCGTGCATGATTCAGTCAGTGTCAGTGACAATAATTATTATTTATATAGAATATATTTGAATTTTTTCGAAATTTTCTGATGCTGTACTGTTCTTGCACGGCATGCAGAAGTCAACATGTTCAGGATTTCCTAAAGAAACGGGCGAATCAGGAGAAGTTTTGAAAGGGCAGAGAGGTCAGCCCATGGGAGGGAGGGGTGTCCAGCCATAAATTCCCGTAAAACTAGGAAAAATCAGCATTTTATGCAAATTCCAGGCAGGACTTGACCCCCCTAACCACTCTAGATCCGCGCTTGTTTGTTAATATTTGTATAAAGGTAAAGGAAATAAGTAATTACAGTTTTTTTTCTAGCCCCTGATGTGTATTTTTGATTTACCTAGGGGCTTAACCAAAAATGTAATCATGATAACTTCGATTCTAAAAATAAAGAAAAACATGCATTTTTATCTTTTCAAAATTCTTGGAGGTAGCCGGTTTAAATCTGGCCAAAACAATTTCAATCGTTCATTTTAAAAAGATTGATCACGACCTCAAATTTAGAGAATAAAAAAATGTAAGTTTTATAGGAGATATCGAAGATTTGGTCAAGAAATATGTGTGTTAAATATGCCTTGCATAGGATATAAAGTTCCCGATTCATCCCTCAGATAAAGAAAATTCGATATGAACATGATTCAATGTAGGTTGTTTCCGAAACGTGTGTACGTCCACGTATACAAGCAATGGACAATCATGACTATCTATCCCCGAGAAATTTTTGGAAAATTTACCCAAAATGTTGGTTTCTGTGGTGTTTGGGGGCTATTTCTGACTAGTTTCATAGATTTATTACGGAAACAGTAGTTTAATGCTTCCAAAAGCATGTCATAAGTGCCCCTTCTTTGGGCACTGCCGGGGGGGGGGGATCCGCTGAATCACCCGGCTGAATCCGCCACTGTATGTATACGTCTGATTCTCTTTAAATACGTGTATTTCTTTCTAGACTCAATATACAAATGTATTTGGTTTGCCACATTTTTATCATTTTCATCCGTAAATTGATGATGACATCTGCTTTCCATATTTCATTTATCTATTTATAATCTGTTTTTTATTTGGGATGACAATTTAGGTCAAAAATTGATAATTTATCAATCGTATATCTGACAGGTCCATTTTTATATAACACAACGAATTGTTGTCAGGAACGGCCTTCCATACATTTTTTCGTCACTCGCAAAGCTTAGGAAAGAACATGAATTTTCGTTACAAGAATCAAACTTTTGTCATTTTAAGTTTAAAATGTTGTATATGACAGGTCTCCCATTCATAGAACTGATACAAAAAAAATGTTTTTATGTTTTATACATGTAGAGCAAGGAACCATATTTCGCCGGTGACCATATTTCGCCGTTTTATGGTTAATTGCTTCTCGTTGGTTATTGGAATTGTTTGTCAAGCTTATTTTTCTATATCCTATCAAATATGACCATAGAAGTCATGTTTTGATATAATGTGACATTTTCTGCTCTCAAATGTGACGAAAAATACCTCAATATGAGAAAAAATTAGTTACATCACTAAATTTTAGACGCAAACATCTAAAATTGCTACAAAAACAAAACGAAGAACAAATTTTATTTGGCATCATCTCGTAGAAGTAGTGGCGACGAAAGATTGCCTGAAAAGAAAGTCACAATTTTGTCCGTTTTGTGTGCAAAATGGATACTTATCAGTAAAAACGGCGAAATATGGTCACCCCCGAAAACATGGAAACGAAATATTTTGACGTTTTATTAGGAAACAATGAAATAAGTAAAATAAATCAGTTTTCTAGTATTTCGATCGAGAATGGAGTTAAATTAAATTTTAGCAAAACCAATTATTGAATCGGCCACCAAGTATTGAAAATTCCCAGAAAATAGACGAAAAATGCGGCGAAATATGGTCACTTGCTCTACGTTTTAAATTGAAACAGCGCCTGTCATATTCCGACTTCCGTATACATGAATGCGTCGACCGATCTTCGTTCGCACTCAGATAATCAAAAATATTCTTTATTCTTATTATTTAGAAAAGAAAAATAAGTCAAAACTTAAAAGAAAGTGAAAACTAAGGTTAGAAATACTTCAAACAAAACGCAAACAACATGCAACGTCTGCATAATAATTTTGCGTTATCTCCCTTTGTGAACTCTTCTGTGTCTATGGAAGCCGCTTTGTAACATACTGCGTTGAACGTGAATGTGTGACCTTTGATTCGCAAAATGGTCACTTTCCCCTATCTCGATTTTTCTCGATTTTTGATATGATCATTATAAGTATACTACACAACAAATTTCATAAAAATGATTTCTGTTGCAATTAGTTTGAGGTGAAGATGTAGAATGACTGGACTATTACTCATCCATTCCACTACACTATAACAAACAAAACCAAAGATTCTATCTGTATTATCCCAAAATACCAAATTCTGATCCATACCCAAATCTGTGTTCTAACTAAAGGTCACATTATTAAGTCCAAGATTATGGTACTGTTTCTTGATACTTAACTTTGTCAAAAGACCGTTTTTTTCATAATATTGGCTTCAAAAATCAGTCACACGGCTCTTGAAAAGGACAAAAAGAGTATGCAATGGCCTTGGACTTAAATCATACATGTATATGCATGGTCAAGGTCAAACTGCATATGGCACAAGAAACTTTTACGAGTCCTTTTAAAAGTATTTATGTTCCCCTCTTTTAATTGAAATAGAATATAACGTGCTGTCCTGTTCACCAGAGCACCCTGTTTTCCCGGTTTTCTCTAAAATATGATAATGTCATTTTCAAAAAAAGGTATCAATTTTATATTACTCCTTTAGTCGTAACGGAAAATACCATTGTTTTATCTGTGCGTCAGCTAAGTTAGAAATAGAACGGAAAATAAAAAGTCTACGGGGATTTTCTACAGTAAAATCGCTGAAAATGTGTGACGTCGGAGGCTTTGACGTCACTGTTTACTACAGTATTGTTGACACGGAGAACAATATGGCGGCGGCTTGAAATTAACGAATGCGTCTAAGGGACGGGTGAAATTCATCCCACTCGGAACGTTTTCAGGATTGAGTTCCGAACATAATAAAGAGTGCGCATGCGCAAAAAAAGTAAAACGCGGGTCTGTTACGGATGAACTCGTGTCAGATGAACTTAGCCTGCGAAAGCAAATAAAGGAAAACATCGACGAAGACAGTGCAGTATTGTTAAAAAATGAACGACCTGGCAAGTATTCCACTTGAATTTCATGATTACAAAAGATACAGTGATACAGTGGCATATTTCGGGGGGGGGGGGGGGGGGTGCATGTAGATGTACTGTAAACTGCACTGATTATAAGTTCTACTGTACTGGGCATCAGAATTGCAGAATATCTCTTATAGAATATACCCCCCCCCCCTCCCCGCTGACTTACAAAGTGGGCCTATCATCCGGCAATGATATCCTTGGTAGTAAGTATAAAAACGGGGTGGAAACTATATTATAAGTCCCCTCTGCCTGGCAGAGCCTCTGGTGAGCCGGTAGACGCCAGACGGTATACCGCACGGTAGGGGCCGGCTGCACTAAAAGTAATGAAGCTCAGCTTCCAGAGACAATATCACTGCTAGTGTTATAGTAAATAAAAAAGGAGGGGGGAGGCAGGTATGTTGGGTTATACAATTAACACAAAGAAGAAAGGGAGGGGTATTGTAAATGAATTTGTATACTTCATGTATCAGTAAAACTAAAGAAATGATGCATAATTGAGGCAAAGAAATTATTTGTAGAGGCCTATTATTATAACAGAGTAAAAACGAATTGATGAATTACACAGACTTTGGTAAGCTGCGAGCAAGGGGAGGGGGAGTTGTACGATAAACTCTCAGACTAGTCGATCTGAATCAGTTGTATTTGGCACTATAAAAATATGATCTTTATATTTAAACAGGTTCCAATATGACCATAAAGATGACACATGACATGGTCCAAGTGCAGATCTATTAATTGGCTTGGATGATATACAGGAAATATTTAGGGCTGTACATGTTTATACCCTAGCTCACACAGACTCAAGGGCTAAGTTCAGGGGCTCAGTGTTTGTATATAGATCCTAAGTGTTTCTTAATCTTCTTTAACTCATTATATGTATTTCTTAACTTACAAAAAAGTCAATTACAATTTCAAGACATTTAATGATTCAATCAATTTGATGAAAGGAGAAAGCAATTAAGTGAATCATTTTCTTCATATAGGTATTAATTATGTGTCCTCATTTGTGTTTTAATGTTATGGGTATGTAACACACAGCAAGACTGCATTTTATCGTAAATGTAATGCGCTTGAGCGCCAAAGATAATGGATTGTTTATATAGTCAATATCCTCCTTGGTCTTGTGATTCTATCTTGTTTATTATTTTTAAAAATATTTTGTTAATTATGCAATGCTGTATTTTAAGACTTTTTACACCTGCATTTTTATTAAAATTATCAATGAGATTAACATGATCTTTTCTTATATGAATTATACTAGTGATGGATTTTTTAAATGTACTCCATTAATATGATGTACTTAAATCCTCTTCTTCTACATCTACCTCTTACAACTAAATTAACACTTATTTCCATATAATTTCAGGAAATTGAGACACAGAATAGTGCTACATGTAGACATGGCAGCAGTACATGTAAAAAATTCACAGGCACCTGTCCAGCAATGAGTGCAATAAGCTTCCTCCGAAATGAGTATACTGAGATTATTTTTGTACAGTTAAGATTTATAATAATTTAAGTGTCAGAAATGAACATGATGTTATTCATACATTTTGATATTGCGGCAGCCGCAGGAGTGCCAGCGTTCTAGAGGGTGAAAGCTAATACATGTAGAATGATAAGAGTGTCTGTCATTTTTTTTAGATGGACATGATGGAAGGTCTGGTACAGCCACATGTTTATTTAAATATCCTTTCACATTTTACTATATACCCTCTTGTATTTACAATAAAAGTAATGGTATCGCAAGAATTTACAAACTTCAGAAACTGCATGTTGATACTGCTTATTATATATACAGGCATTTTAAGGGCATGGAATATTTAGAGTGTCAACGTAAATATAAGAAATGACACTTTATTTTTTGTATTCATTGGTCCTCTGTATAATTCTGATTGGTCTCATGAAAATTTTCAGAGAAGTTATGCAGGATTTGCAAGTGACCAACCAGAACTGTAAAACCCATGAGCACTTAAAGTATGGAAGTCATATTTTTAATGCAGAACTCGAGATTTGCATAGGAGTATTAAGATTAATGCTAAAAAATAATCTATATGCCAATATGGGATTTTTCTATTTTAGTCAACTGAATTTTTTTTCAATTAAAATAAATTAATTTGTTCTTTTTCTTGGATTATCTAGAGAACAGACCATTTAGTACCCAGCAGAGATAATGATGTAAAGCTGTACTTATGATGAATCATACAAAGAGAATGTTCAAAGTGTGAACCATTGGACAATTAAGCTGTAAGTACATGATACATGTATATCAAATGCTAAGACACCACACATACCACCTGCATATATAAAAAAATAAAATATCTTGAATCTGCAATCAATTAGAAGATATACCATTTTACCATCTTAAAATATCAAATATCTCCTACCAGTACAGACATCATACACTAAGAAATGAACTTTTCATACTAGTACAGTAATCATACACCAAGGAATTCAATTTTCCTACCAGTTCAGGCATCATACGCTAAGAAATTCAATATCTCCTACAATATTATAACAGACATCATGCATACACTAAGAAATGAACTTTTCATACTAGTACAGTTATAATACACCAAGGTATTCAATATTTCCCTCCAGTACAGACATCATACACTAAGACATGAAATATTCCTACTAGTACAGACATCATACACTATTATCTCCCACAAGTACATACATCAAACTCTATGAAATTAAATTTTCCTATTAGTACAGACATTATACACTAGTTAATTCTATCTCTCTGACCAGTAAAACCATTACACACTAAGGAATTCAATCTCTATGACCAGTCATCATACACTAAAACATTAAATCTCCCTATCAGTACGTCTGACATCAAACTCTTAAGAATTTATTTTTCCTTTCAGTACAATTAACATCATACGTACACTAAGGAATTCAATTCAATTTCTCCTACCAGTAAAGACATCATACAGTAAGGAATTCAATTTTTCCTACTATTCCAGACATCATACATAACAAATTCATTCTCTTCTACCAGTACAGGTGTCAAGTACTAAGAAAGTCAATTTCTGCCATTTACTAAGTACAGATACAATGTATCATACACTAAGGAATTCAATTATCTACCAGTCCAAGCATCATACACAATGGGATACAATCCCACTATCAGTGCAGACACCATCCTCTAAGAAATTCAGTTTTCCTACCATTACAGACATCAAACTCTTAAGAAATTAAATTTTTCTACCAGTCTAGATATTATACAGTTAGAAGTTCAATATCTCCTACATGTACAGATATCTAAGAAATTAACTTTTCCCACCAGTACAGAAGTCACATAGTAAGGAATGCAATTTCTCCTACCGGTACAGACATCATGTACTAAGAAATTCAACATGTTCAATTTCTTTTACAAGTACAGACATCCTACTCTAAGAAATTAAATTTTCCTACTAGTACAGACATCGTATTCTAAGAAATGCAATCTCCCCTACCATTAAAGGCATCATACACTATGTAATTCAATTTCTCCTACCAGTACATACATCATACACTAAATATTTCTCCTACCAGTACAGATATCATACACTAAGGAATTCAATTTCTCCTACCAGTACAGACATCATACACTAAGGAATTCAAAATCTCCAACCAGTACAGACATCATATACATGTACATAGGAATTCAATTTCTCCTACCTGTTCAAACATCATACACTGAGGAATTCTATTACTCCTACCAGTAAAGGCATCATACACAAAGGAATTAAATTTCTCCTAACTGTAAAAACATCATACACTAAGGAATTCAATTTCTCCTACCAGTACAGATAACATACATGAAGGAATTCAATTCCTCCTACCAGTACAGGTATCATACACTAAGGAATTCAATTTCTCCTACCAGTGCAGACATCATACACTAAGGAATTCAATTTCTCCAAGCAGTAAATACATCATACACTAAGGAATTCACAATCTCCTACCAGTACACATATCGTACACTAAGGAATTCAATTTCTCCTTCGTGTACAGATATCATACACTAAGAAAATAAATTTTCCTACCAGTACAGACATCATATACATAGGAATTCAATTTCTCTTACCAGTACAGATATCATACACTAAGGAATTCAATTTCTCCTACGTGTACAGATATCATACACCAAGAAAATGAATTTTCCTACCAGTACAGAAATCATATACATAGGAAATCAATTTCTCCTACCAGTACAGACATCATATACATAGGAATTCAATTTCTCTGACAAGCACAGATATCATACACTAAGGAATTCAATTTCTCCTACCAGTACAGACATCATACACTGAGGAATTAAATTTCTCCTATCAGTACTGACATCATACACTAAGGAATTCAAAATCTCCCAACAGTATAGACATCATACACAAAGGAATTCAATTCCTTTGAGCAGTACAGACAACATATACTGAGGAATTCAATTTCTCCAAGCAGTACTGACATCATACACTAGGAAATTCAAAATCTCCCACCAGTACAGATATCATACACTAAGGAATTCAATTTCTCCTACGTGTACAGATATCATACACTAAGAAAATGAATTTTCCTACCAGTACAGACATCATATACATAGGAAATCAATTTCTCCTACCAGTACAGATATCATACACTAGGAATTCAATTACTCCTAACTGCACAAACATCATACACTAAGGAACTCAAAATCTCCTATCAGTACAGACATCATACACTAAGGAATTCAATTTCTCCTTCCAGTACAGATATCATACACATAAGGAATTCAATTTCTCCTACCACTACAGGAATCATACACTAAGGAATTCAATTTCTCCTACAAGTACAGACATCATAAGGAATTCAATTTCTCCAAGCAGTTCAGACATCATACACTAAGGAATTCAAAATCTCCTACCAGTACAGACATCATATACATAGGAATTCAATTTCTCTGACAAGCACAGATATCATACACTAAGGAATTCAATTTCTCTTAACAGTACAGACATCATACACCGAGGAATTAAATTTCTCCTATCAGTACAGACATCATACACTAAGGAATTCAATTTCTCCTACCAGTACAGACATCATACACTGAGGAATTAAATTTCTCCTATCAGTACAGACATCATACACTAAGAAATTAAATTTTCCCACAAGTAAAGACATCATACACTAAGGAATTCAATTTCTCGATAGAAACTAAATATCTCCTTCCTCTACAGATATCATATACCTAGAAATAAATAAATCCTACCTCTACAGATATCATACATATTGAAATCAAATATCTCCTACTGCTACAGATATCATATACCTAGAAATTAAATATATCCTATCTTTACAGATACCATGTACCTAGAAATTAAATATTTCATACCTCTACAGATATCATACACCTAGAAATTAAATATATCCTACCAATTCAATTTCTCCTAACTGTCCAAACATCATACACTAAGGAATTAAATTTCTCCTATCAGTACAGACATCATAAACTAAGAAATTCGATTTCTCCTACCTGTACAGATATCATACACTAAGAAATTAAATTTTCCTACAAGTACAGACATCATATACATGAGAATTCAATTTCTCTGACCAGCACAGATATCATACACTAAGGAATTCAATTTCTCTTACCAATCCAGCCATCATATACATAGGAATTCAATTTCTCCTACCTGTACAGATATCATACACTAAGGAATTCAATTTCTCCTACCTGTACAAACATCATACACTGAGAATTTCAATTTCTCCTACCTGTACAGACATCATACACTAAGGAATTCAATTTCTCCTACCAGTACAGACATCATACACTAAGGAATTCAATTGCTCCAAGCAGTACTGACATCATACACTAGGAAATTCAAAATCTCCCACCAGTACAGATATCATACACTAAGGAATTCAATTTCTCCAACAAGTACAGATATCATACACTAAGAAATTAAATGTTCCTACAAGTACAGACATCATACACTAAGGAATTCAATTTCTCGATAGAAATTAAATATCTCCTACCTCTACATATATCATATACCTAGAAATTAAATATCTCCTATTTCTACAGATATCATACACCTAGAAATTAAATACATCCTACCAATTCAATTTCTCCTAACTGTCCAAACATCATACACTAAGGAATTAAATTTCTCCTATCAGTACAGACATCATACACTAAGAAATTCGATTTCTCCTACCTGTACAGATATCATACACTAAGAAATTAAATTTTCCTACAAGTACAGACATCATATACATGGGAATTCAATTTCTCTTACCAACACAGATATCATATACTAAGGAATTCAATTTCTCCTACATGTACAGATATCATGCACTAAGAAAATAAATTTTCCTACCAGTACAGACATCATATACACAGGAATTCAATATCTCCTACCAGTAAAGATATCATACACTAAGGAATTCAAATTCTCCTACCAGTACAGATATCATACACTAGGGAATTCGATTTCTCTTACATGTACAGATATCATACACTAAGAAAATAAATTTTCCTACCAGTGCAGACATCATATACACAGGAATTCAATATGTCCTACCAGTACAGATATCATACACTAAGGAATTCAATTTCTCCTACCAGTACAGATATCATACACTAAGGAATTCAATTTCTCCTACCAGTATAGACATCATACACTAAGGAATTCAATTTCTCCTACCAGTATAGACATCATACACTAAGGAATTCAATTTCTCCAAGCAGTACAGACATCATAAACTAAGGAATTCAATTTCTCCAAGCAGTACTGACATCATACACTAGGGAATTCAAAATCTCCAACGAGTACAGATATCATACACTAAGGAATTCAATTTTTCCTACATGTACAGATATCATGCACTAAGAAAATAAATTTTCCTACCAGTACAGACATCATATACACAGGAATTCAATTTTCCTACCAGTTCAGGTATCATTAACTTAGGAATTCAATTTCTCCTACCAGTACAGACATTATACACTGAGGAGTCAAATTTCTCCTATCATTAAAGACATCATACACCAAGGAATTCAATTTCTCCAAGCAGTTCAGACATCATACACTTAGGAATTCAAAATCTCCTACCAGTACAGATATCATGCAATAAGGACTTAAATTTTCCTACAAGTATAGATATATATATACATAGGAATTCAATTTCTCTGACCAGCACAGATATCATACACTAAGGAATTCAATTTCTCCTACCAGTACAGACATCATACACTTAGGAATTCAATTTCTCCTACCTGTACAGATATCATGCAATAAGGACTTAAATTTTCCTACAAGTATAGATATATATATACATAGGAATTCAATTTCTCCAACCAGTACACATATCATACACTAAGGAATTCAATTTCTCCTATTAGTACAGACATCATACACTAATGAATTCATTTTCTTTTACCAGTACAGGTATCATACACTTAGGAATTCAATTTCTCCTACCAGTACAGACATCATACACTGAGGAATTCATTTCTCCTATCAGTACAGACATCATACACTAATTCAATTTCTTCTTCCAGTAAAGATATCATACACTAGGAATTCAATTTCTCCAAACTGTACAAACATCATACCCTTAAGAATTCAATTTCTCCCACCAGTACAAACATCATACACTAAGAAATACAATTTTCCTACCAGTACAGACATCAGACACTAAGGAATTCAATTTCTCCTTCCAGTACAGACATCATACACTTAGAAATTAAATTTTTCTTTCAATACAGGCATCATTCTCTTAGAAATTATTTCTTCCTACAAGTACAGATATTCTACACTAAGGAATGCAATCCCCCCTACCAGTAAAGGCATCATACACTAAGGAATTCAATATCTCCTACAAGTACTGACATCCTACTCTAAAAAAGTAAATTTTCCTCCTAGTACACCTAGAAATTAAATATCTCCAACCACTTCAGATATACACTTAGAAATAAAATAGCTACACCACTACAAATATTCTATACCTTGAAATTAAATAAACCCTACCTCTATAGATACCATATAAATAGATATTCATTATCTCCTACCTCTACATATACCACATATACCATACACATAGAAATTAAATATCTCCTACCTCTGCAGATATCATACACCTAGAAATTAAATATCTCCTATCTCTACAGTTAACATACACTTAGAAATTATAATGAATTATCCCCTACCTCTACAGATATCATACACCTAGAAATTAAATAAATCCTACCTCTACAGATATGATATACCTAGAAATTAAATATATCCTACCACTACAGACATCATATACATAGAAATTAAATAAATCCTACCTCTACAGATATCATAAACCTAGAAATTTAATATCTCCTACCTCTACATATCTCCTATTTCTACAGATATCATACTTCTAGAAATTAAATAAATCTTACCTTTACAGATATCATAGACCTAGAAATTAAGTATCTCCTATTTCTACAGATATCATTCACCTAGAAATTAAATAAATCCTACCTCTACAGATATCATATACCTAGAAATTAAATATTTCCTACCTCTACAGATATACACCTAGAAATTAAATATCTCCTATTTCTACAGATATCATACACCTAGAAATTAAATAAATCCTTCCTCTACAGATATACACCTAGAAATTAGATATCTTCTACATCTACAGATATCATACACCTAGAAATTAAAGATCTCATATCTGTACAGATATACACCTAGAAATTAAATATCTCCTACCTCTACAGATATCATACACCTAGAAATTAAATATATCCTACATCTACAGATATCAAACACCTAGAAAATAAATATTCTCTACCTCTACATATATCATATACCTAGAAATTAAATATCTCCTACCTCTACAGATATAGACCTAAAAATCAAATATATCCTACCTCTGTAGGTATCACACACCTAGAAATTAAATATCTCCTACCTCTACAGATATCGACTTAGAAATCAAATATATCCTACCTCTGTAGGTATCATACACCTAGAAATTAAATATAACATTCCTCTACAGATATACACCTAGAAATTAAATATATCCTACCTCTACAGATATCATACACATAGAAATTAAATATATCCTACCTCTACAGATACCATACACCTAGAAATTAAATATCTCATCCCAACAGATATCATACACATAGAAATTAAATATCTTCTACCTCTACATATATCATACACTTAGAAATCAAATATCTCCTACCTAAACAGATATCATACATCTAGAAATTAAATATCTTCTACCTCTACATATATCATACACCTAAAAATTAAATATCTTCTACCTCTACAGATATCATAAACCTAGAAATTAAAAATATCCTACCTCTACAGATATCATGTACCTAGAAATTAAAAATGTCCTACCTCTACAGATATCATGTACCTAAAATTTAAATATCTTCTACCTCTACATATATCATACACCTAGAAATTAAATATCACCTACCCTTACAGATATCATACACCTAGAAATTAAATATCTCCTACCTCTACATATATTATACACCTAGAAATTAAATATCTCCTCCCTCTACAGATATCATACACCTAGAAATTAAATATCTCATCCCAACAGATATCATACACCTAGAAATTAAATATCTCCTACCTCTACATATATTATACACCTAGAAATTAAATATCTCCTATCTCTACAGATATCATACACCTAGAAATTAAATATCTCCTCCCTCTACAGATATCATACACCTAGAAATTAAATATCTCCTACCTCTACATATATTATACACCTAGAAATTAAATATCTCCTACCTCTACAGATATTATATACCTAGAAATTAAATATATCCTATCTCTACAGATATCATACACCTAGAAATTAAATATCTCCTATCTCTACAGATATCATACACCTAGAAATTAAATATCTCCTCCCTCTACAGATATCATACACCTAAAAATTAAATATCTTCTACCTCTACAGATATCATAAACCTAGAAATTAAAAATATCCTACCTCTACAGATATCATGTACCTAGAAATTAAAAATGTCCTACCTCTACAGATATCATGTACCTAAAATTTAAATATCTTCTACCTCTACATATATCATACACCTAGAAATTAAATATCACCTACCCTTACAGATATCATACACCTAGAAATTAAATATCTCCTACCTCTACATATATTATACACCTAGAAATTAAATATCTCCTCCCTCTACAGATATCATACACCTAGAAATTAAATATCTCATCCCAACAGATATCATACACCTAGAAATTAAATATCTCCTACCTCTACAGATATTATATACCTAGAAATTAAATATATCCTATCTCTACAGATATCATACACCTAGAAATTAAATATCTCCTATCTCTACAGATATCATACACCTAGAAATTAAATATCTCCTCCCTCTACAGATATCATACACCTAGAAATTAAATATCTCCTACCTCTACATATATTATACACCTAGAAATTAAATATCTCCTACCTCTACATATATTCTACACCTAGAAATTAAATATCTCCTCCCTCTACAGATATCATACACCTAGAAATCAAATATCTCCTACCTCTACATATATTATACACCTAGAAATTAAATATCTCCTACCTCTACAGATATTATATACCTAGAAATTAAATATATCCTATCTCTACAGATAACATACACCTAGAAATTAAATATCTCCTACCTCTACAGATATCATACACCTAGAAATTAAATATAACCTATCTCTACAGATATCATACACCTAGAAATTAAATATCTCCTACCTCTACAGATATCATACACCTAGAAATTAAATATCTCCTATCTCTACAGATATTCATCTAGAAATTAAATATCTTCTACATCTACAGATATCATATACCTTGAAATTAAATATATCCTACCTCTACATATATCATTTAAATAGAAATTAAATATATCCTACCTCTACAGATATCATATACATAGAAATTAAATTTATCCTACCTCTTCAGATATCATACATGTTGAAATTAAATATCTCCTACCTCTACATATATCATACACCTAGAAATTAAATATATCCTACCTCTACAGATATCATACACCTAGAGATTAAAAATATCCTACCTCTACAGATACCATACATCTAGAAATTAGATATCTTCTACCTTTACATATATCATACACCTAGAAATTAAATATCTTCTACCTCAACAGATATCATACATCTAGAAATTAAATATCTTCTACCTCAACATATATCATACATCTAGAAATTAAATATCTTCTACCTCTACATATATCATACACCTAGACTAAGGGTATACAGACATCCTAGGGATAAATTACTGATATGACACAAGTGTACAGACATCTTAGGGATATGTTATGACATGACTCAAGTAAACAGACATCCTAGGAATAAAGTGCTGACATGACACAAGTGTACAGACATTCCAGTGATATATTACTGACATGACACAAGTTTATAGATATTCTAGGAATATATTACTGACATGACATGAGTGTACAGACATTCTAGGGATATATTACTGACATGACACGAGTGTACAGACATCTTAGGGATATGTTATGACATGACACAAGTATACAGACATCCTAGGGATAAATTACTGACATGACACAAGTGTACAGACATCTTAGGGATATGTTATGACGTGACACAAGTGTACAGACATCTTAGGGATATGTTATGACATGACACAAGTATACAGACATCCTAGGGATAAATTACTGACATGACACAAATGTAAAGACATTCTAGGGAGATATTACTGACTTGACACAAGTTTATAGACATCTTAGAGATATGTAATTACAGGACTCAGGTATACAGACATCCTTGGGATAAATTACTGACATGACACAAATGTTTTACAGACATTCTAGGGAGATATTACTGACTTGACACAAGTTTATAGACATCTTAGAGATATGTAATTACGGGACTCATGTATACAGACATCCTAGGGATAAATTACTGACATGTCACAAATGTACAGACATTCTAGGGAGATATTACTGACTTGACACAAGTTTATAGACATCTTAGAGATATGTAATTACAGGACTCAGGTATACAGACATCCTACGGATAAATTACTGACATGACACAAATGTTGTACAGACATTCTAGGGAGATATTACTGACTTGACACAAGTTTATAGACATCTTAGAGATATGTAATTACGGGACTCATGTATACAGACATCCTAGGGATAAATTACTGACATGTCACAAATGTACAGACATTCTAGGGAGATATTACTGACTTGACACAAGTTTATAGACATCTTAGAGATATGTAATTACAGGACTCGGGTATACAGACATCCTAGGGATAAATTACTGACATGACACAAATGTACAGACATCTTAGGGATATGTTATGACGTGACACAAGTGTACAGACATCCTAGGGATAAATTACTGACATGACACAAGTGTACAGACATCCTAGGGATAAGTTACTGACATGACACAAATGTACAGACATTCTAGGGATATATTACTGACATGACACAAGTGTACAGACATTCTTGGGATATATTACTGACATGACACAAATGTACAGACATCCTAGGGATAAATTACTGACATGACACAAATGTACAGACATTCTATGGATATATTACTGACATGACACGAGTGTACAGACATCTTAGGGAATGTAATTACATGACTCAAGGATACAGACATCCTAGGGATAAATTAGTGACATGAGTCACAGCTGTACAGACATCCTAGGGATAAACTACTGACATGACACAAGTGTACATACATTCTTGGGATATATTACTGACATGACACAAGTGTACAGACATTCTAGGGACATATTACTGACATGACACAAATGAACAGACATCCTAGGGATAAACTACTGACATGACACAAGTGTACAGACATTCTAGGGATATATTACTGACATGACACAAATGTACAGACATCCTAGGGATAAATTACTGACATGACACAAGTGTACAGACATTCTTGGGATATATTACTGACATGACACAAATGTACAGACATCCTAGGGATAAATTACTGACATGACACAAATGTACAGACATTCTAGGGATATATTACTGACATGACACAAATGTACAAACATCCTAGGGATAAATTACCGACATGACACAAATGTACAGACATCCTAGGGATAAATTACTGACATGACACAAATGTACAGACATCCTAGGGATAAACTACTGACATGACACAAGTGTACAGACATTCTTGGGATATATAACTGACATGACACAAGTGTACAGACATTCTAGGCATAAACTACTGACATGACACAAATGTACAGACATTCTTGGGATATATTACTGATATGACACAAATGTACAGACATTCTAGGGATAAACTACTGACATGACACAAATGTACAGACATTCTTGGGATATATTACTGACATGACACAAGTGTACAGACATCCTAGGGATAAACTACTGACATGACACAAGTGTACAGACATTCTTGGGATATATTACTGACATGACACAAGTGTACAGACATTCTTGGGATATATTACTGACATGACACAAGTGTACAGACATCCTAGGGATAAACTACTGACATGACACAAATGTACAGACATTCTTGGGATATATTACTGACATGACACAAGTGTACAGACATCCTAGGGATAAACTACTGACATGACACAAGTTTACAGACATTCTTGGGATATATTACTGACATGACACAAGTGTACATACATTCTAGGGATATATTACTGACATGACACGAGTGTACAGACATCTTAGGGATACGTAATGATGTAATGACATGACACAAGTGTACAGACATCATAGGGACAAATTACTTATATTACACAGGTAGTAAATGATGTTCATATTTGTACGTCTTATTTAATAGCTCACTCTAAGATGCCGACATAAATAGGAGATTTTGATATCATGGTCCATGATAACTATACAGGTACGAATTATTACAAACATAGTCCATGGTGTCCATATAGGTAGGAGATAAAGACATCATGGTTCATGGTGTCCATACAGGTAAGAGATACTGATATCGTAGTCCATGGTGCCTATACAGGTTGGAGATATTGATAATATCATCAGTGATGTATATACAGGTAGGAGATATTGATATCATAGTCCATGGTGTCCACACAGATATTGATATAATAGTCCAGGATTTATATACAGGTAGGAGATATTGATATCATAGTCCATGGTGACCATACAGATATTGATATAATAGTCCAGGATTTATATACAGGTAGGAGATATTGATATCATAGTCCATGGTGACCATACAGGTAGGAGATATTGATATCAAAGTCAATGATGTTTATACAGTCAGGAGATATAGATATCATAGTCAGTGATGTATATACAGATAGGAGATATTGATATCATAGTCAGTGATTTATATACAGGTAGGAGATATTGATATCATAATCCATGGTGTACATACAGGTAGGAGATATAGATATCATAGTCAGTGATGTATATACAGGTAGGAGATATTAATATCATAGTCCATGGTGTCCATACAGGTAGGAGATATTGATATCATAGTCCATGGTGTCCATACAGGTAGGAGATATAGATATCATAGTCCATGATTTATATACAAGTAGGAGATATTGAGTTCATAGTCAGTGATGTATATACTTGTGGGAGATACTGATATCATAGTCCATGGTGTCCATACAGGTAGGAGATATTGTTTTCATAATCAGTGATGTATATACAGGTAGGAGATATTGAAAATCATAGTCCATGGTGCCCATACAGGTAGGAGATATAGATATCATAGTCCATGGTGTCCATACAGGTAGGAGATATTGATATCACAATCAGTGATGTATATACAGGTAGGAGATATTGATATCATATCCATGGTGTCCATACAGGTAGGAGATATAGAAATCATAGCCCATGGTGTCCATACAGGTAGGAGATATTGATATCATAGTCCATGGTGTCAATACAGCTAGGAGATATAGATATCATAGTCCATGATTTATATACAAGTAGGAGATATTCATACCATAGTCAGTGATGTATATACAGGTAGGAGATATTGATATCATAGTCCATGATGTCCATACAGGTCAGAGATATTGATATCATAGCCAATGGTGTCCATACAGGAAGGAGATACAGATATCATAGTCCATGGTGTCCATACATTTAGGAGATATAGATATCATAGTCCATGGTGTCCATACAGGTAGGAGATATTGATATCATAGCCCATGGTGTCCATACAGGTAGGAGATATTGTTATCATAATCAGTGATGTATATACAGGTAGAACATATTGAAATCATATCCATGGTGCCCATACAGGTAGGAGATATAGAGATATCATAGTCCATGGTGTCCTGATACAGGTAGGAGATATTAATATCATAGTCCATGGTGTCCATACAGGTAGGAGATATTGATATCATATTCCAAGGTGTCCATACAGGTAGGAGATATAGATATCATAGTCCATGATTTATATATAGGTAGGAGATATTGATATCATAGTCAATACATGTAGGAGAATCTGAGATTTTCATATTAGAGTGTATATATGTAATTTATTCTTGTTTTATTTCACAGAAGAATATGCTGTAAGAAAAAAACCCCACTGCATCATGACCAGTTGACTGTTAATGGGAGACAATATTGATATTTATCAACTTAATGTGCTCTGATAAGCTTGAATGATTTTTTTTTATTCATTGAGACTGTTCGTAATTTTAACATGACATCAAGGATTGGTATACATCTGTTTATTCATCACAGTAAAGTTAACAACTATGCATGTACAAGTAATTCCATTTATATATGGCTGCAGTTTGAAATGCATTATTGAATAATAAAAGCTACTACAAAGTATATTGTTACGTTTTTATATCCAATTCCTCTTGAACTGCATGAGTACTAGAGATGAGATCTTATATATGTTTCTACCATATTCATTTGTCTGTTGGAAGTATAGAAGTTTATTATTCATGATCTTAATTGATCATGATTGTATGAGAGTTCAAAAGGTTATAAGTTGAACGTGTGTGTCTTGTCAATCATTACTACGATTTTTATACCACTGAAATAAGGTATTTGGGAGGCATGTCCATTTGTTTGACTGTTGACTATGTTACATGAGCTAGGCCATTACATTTAGATGGTAGGTGAAAAGGCTTTTACACTGTACGCCTTAAATGTGTATACTTTCTAGTAAAACATTTCGGTTTTGTCCTTGTGGTTTGACCATCTTTACAGAATACAGCATCCAATTATTATGGTACATGGTACTGACAGATGCAGATGGTTGCATTAGTGTTTCACAAACATGTGTTGCTATATATCTGAAAACAGTATATATGCGTTGTATCTAGGTGGACCATGAATTAGACCTTTGTCTTCAACTTTAGTTTTACAAAATTTGGTGACCTGCATATCTATTTCAATTTATGAGAATGGTCATGCAAGTATTAATACAGCTCGTAAGCTTCCACTCATTAGAAAAATTCTCATATAGATATACATGTGTAAACCAATCACCATTCATATATATTTCATACAGTACATGTATGTGTATTGCAAAAAGAAAAATCCTTGTTTACGTCATAATAGGACTATAATGTATACATATATATACATTTAACGATTTTACTTCAAGAAGAATCTTACTGGGTAATATATCAAATGTTTCTGCTGAACTTTTTCCCCCGTTTTAAGACATAATTGGTACATATAAACATTTCTCAAGGTAGGATCATGGCAAAGGTATTTATCGCTCATTTTATAAAGGATTATGAAGTGATTTTTTTTCTAATTCGTTACACAAATTAAATGTTTACATCGAGTGCAAATATCTTTATTTGTTCACATGCAAGTACAGTATTCAGAATATTATACACCCATGTGAATTCTATCTGCTGACATTCTAAAAAGAAATAAAGATGAGCAAGTATTTTTGCTGATTTTAATTTTTTTTTTTTTTGGGGGGGGGGGGGAGGGTTATTGCACATACCGTTTTGCTTTAAAAATTCTATACATATATTTGCAGCTCTTTTGTTTCATTGAAGACTTCATTTCTAACAGTAATATTACTGAATATATTCCTTCTTTTTCTGTCCATGGAGATAAAATACAGCACCTACATGTGGTCTATAGCCGTACATCATTTATACTCTATTTATCCTAAGAGAGATCATGATCCTTTAGAATGTGTGGTATTGATTCTTCTGTATATGATATCAAAGACTAATAATGGTTGAAAGATTCTAAGTTTTTGAGAAATATGCTGAGCTTCTGTGGAAAAGGGAATAATATATTCATCTCCTCTGACATCAGTCTGATGATAGTGTGTATAATGGATTGAAATATCTATAAATACTTTATTCAATGTTAATGGTAATGCACTAAATATATATGTAGATTGCAAAACAAGGATGCTTAATGGTGACAATGTTAAAGTTTCAGCATTCAAAAAGAAATAGAAAAACACACATACACACCTTAATTTTTTTTCAAAATCATTGCTGATTAGAGGCGCTTTCTCTTCCTTGGTATCAGAAGAATGCAGATATCATTGGGTGAATTGCTCTCAAATTTATACTTATCTTAACTATAGTGGATGCATGTACTCATGAGGTATAATAGTCGTAGAGCAACCCCCCCCCCCCCCCCCCCCCCCCGTTTCCGTTTTTAATACCACAGTTAGATCTACATGCAGAAGGGGAAAAACAAAAAGGCCAAGGAGATGAAGGTGTTTTTAACCAATCCTGAAATGTTTTAAAAGAGCCATTTAAGGGGGCCGGGGGGGGGGTAACATTCAATGCCAGGTACGCATCTTTTATTATATCTATAATTAGGATAATTAAGATGTACATTTAGCCTTTCCTTAATGTTTTTTTTTTCTGATAGATGTTTAAGTGGAAATATAGAGGTTAGGGCGGGGGGGGGGGGGGGGGGGGGTGTCGCACTGACGATATTAGTGTTTGTGCGTAAGATATTTTGTTCTTGTTGAATTTAACCCCCCCCCCCCCCAAAAAAAAATAGACACAAATTATTATAATCATCAATCAGTTTCTCTTTGTCTTTTTTTTCAATTCAAAAATCGGCGTAAGTTTATTCATAGACGTATATCAAGATGGTTTATTATTTATCGATGGTCCAGAGGAACAAACCCCCCCGCTCTTTCCAACAAACCAACAAGAAGGAAAATCTGTGAAAATTAAATAAATGCTCCTTAATTGTCTACTTCTACCCTTCAAATTTATATCTCAATCCTTTTCATTAGAGATATTAATATTTGAATAATCGCGGTTTGTACAACTTATTCTCGATATACCGGGATCGCGGAATCCGATTTGGTTATATAAATAGTAAGTACGTCGGAATGCGCATGCGCCGCTTATGGTGAATTTCACCCGTCCCCTAGACGCATTCGAAATTAACATGGGAATTTCCCGTAGACATTTTATTTTTTCATATTGCGGTTTGAAGGCAGCTGATAGGGTAAGTTGCTCTCTGTTATGTAAATGTAAAAATCTGACTTCAAAAAATTAAAGAGGGCGCTACTGAAATTATTTTTGGTGGCTCCGCTGAAAGCATCACTGATGAGAATTTAATATTCGAAACACGTGTCTGGTGCATGTAAATTGATTTGGAATTTTCTTCAAGAAGGTAGAGAGTTGGAACCCTTCGACATTATTGAAGTTAATTTCCAGTTACGACTAAAAGAGGTCAATTCTCGGAAACAATTATTTTTAGCAAAATTCTTCAGACGACAGAATAAATCGCCCAAACAGGGTGCTCTGGATTTAGTGAGCTTTGCCAATAAGAGACGGCCGATCTACGAAAAAGGATTGACCTTGATTAATATTTGCTATATAAGTTTTTAGTTTAACTTTAAGTATTTTGTTTTTTATATCACTGTTTCGTCCGAAAACTTTAGTAGTAAGAGTCTGTCGTTAACAATCTTTTTTATAGTCGCCTCATTCTCTAAACAAAGTTTCTTGAGTTTGAGCTTGCAGTTTGTCGTAGATTTCTGATGTCTAGAGATCGAGTGCCATCTCCATTGGAGCTTTGATGAAAATGTGTCATTATTATCAATCGCCTTATACATCGTTCATTTGATCAGGACAATATGGTACTTTACCATCTACGTTTTTGTACTTTTTGTACCAGCTTATTCTTATGAGGTGCATTGGAAAAGAGAAATAAACCTTTAAACCATTATCAATAAGACAACGGCATTCTATGGCGGGCCCTTCTAAACCTCGTTAGAGAAGACATGAACCCTACCCCCTGTCCCCTCTAAAAATTTGTCGGTTGATTAAACCCATAAGCATGCTCTAGTCAGCAAAGCAAAAACTGTTTAAGTACGACCTTTATGCTTTTGATATATATTTACATATTCATCAGCTTGTTTAACTTGGGTCCCTGCGTTTCTGATTTCTGCTGAGAGAAAATATGCCCAAAGGTGAAGTGATCACATGAAAACAGATACATATAATATAGGACTGTCAAGTCGACTAATGTCTGTACATCGTAAGGAGGAGGTCTACTACTTCTAGTCCTCTATCATCACTATGTTTGCTCTTATCAAACTTTGATTTTATGTAAATCACTTCAAAATTTTCCATCAATTACTGTTTAAATCTATCGCCATGCATCTGCCACAAGGTAACTAGAGTGTTACTGCCTTTATAATTACACACATGCATGCATTCATCCGAATTACGTAATATATTGCCGTTCTCTTTGTGCATGTATAATATTTATATAATAGAGTTAAAATACAAATTTTCCTTTCTGTCTACGTACCACGTTTTACTACAATCACATCCGGTATTGATTTTGAATTACTCTAGTGAGCTTGGTAAGAAAGTTTTCGGTATTTTTATTACAATTAAGGCTTTTTCTATTGATTTTTAAAACATCGTCATAGTTATAAGATACATTGCATTAAATGTAGTTTGAATATGAACAAACTGCTTTGAGAAAAGATTTAATTTCAGTTGGTTGACTTTGGCAGATCCAAAAGTTTAGGTTGGAATTCAAACATGATCAGGCCGTTGGTCCTTTTTGAGTTTCTTTTTTGATTTAAGGAGGCTCAATAATCGTTTGACGTCATCATATTCCCGGCGTCAATACTGGTTCGAATAGTACCGAGTGCGGGTTCGGTCTTCAAACTCCTCTAATTCGCTTGTTTATTGACGGATTTCGACAAGTTTGGTATCGATGGAACCAGAAAATTATAATCTACAATCTGAGTGCAATATATATAGCCACATGCATCGTTAAATATTGGAAAATATCCCGTAAGTGAGACACCCTTGCTACTGCCGTAAACGTATTATTTTTATAACGTCATCATCTGAAATTCAACCGTTTGTTGCTTGGCAATAAAATCAAGTAGAAAAACTAAAGTTTAATGATCAAACAGGATATTTCTTTGAGATTTTAGCATTATAATAGATAAAATATTTCAAGTTTGCTATCTCTAATTATCTTAGGTTATACAAAGTTTTCTACAATTTTGTCAACTATCGTACTTTGCAGCGAGATGTTATCGAATAAAGTTTCCGTATTTAAATACTTTGAGAGAGTGAATTTTAGTTTTAACCCTGCTTTGTTCAAAGATATATCCATTTTACAAATGAGTACTCGCATTATCGAGAGCGCGGGAGGTTAATGACGTCTACTTATTGACATTGAACGTCAAAATGTTTAAAAACGCTTCCATTTACTCTTTCTATTTCTCTTATTCATGTTTCCGTATCTCCGACACCCGGCGATCGTTGTGCTTTGACAAAAACGCTTATTTTATATTGCTAACGCCTTTTAAAATATAACTATATCTAGAAATTGCATCTGCTGTGTTACTTATTTCAGAATCGAACCCTTCTTTAAACATTATTGACAAACCTACCCCCCCCCCCCCCCCTTAAAATCGTTACTATGACAACCAAGTATTTTGGATCAGGATGAACGAAAACATGTACTTTTTTCTAATTATTTTTGAAGAACAGAGTTTATCGTTGAGAAATATGTAAAAGAAAATAACTTTTGACAAAGACTTCTTATCACTTTGATGACAAATAAGGGTACTGGGTACTTTTTTTTGTAGATTTTCATTTTGGGTGGGGGGTGCACAAAATGTACCTTTCGGGAACAGTTTTATCTATTTTACTCTTTGAAAGCATTAGATATAAAGAAATAGACATATTTGATTATATCATGGTGGAAATAATCACAAGAATAGTTTTAATGTGAAATTTTTATCCCTATATCGTGTATTTATCTATCAAAATTCATTGTTTTGCGACAGATCTCGGAACTGGTTTATACATGTATATTCAGAGGACCACTAGTCAATCAAATGAACGATGATATGTTATCTTAATTAAAAATATAAACCATCAGACATGAATGTCAAATAAACAGAATAATTTTTTTGGCTCTGACAAAGAATTCTTGGATTATTGAGCCGCCTTAAGGCCGGTAAGACCTTCCTCTACTTATTTGACAAGTTTTCATGGAGCTGGTGCGGCGTGTGTTGCAACTCATTTGCATGCAACTAGGAGACGCTAACTCTCCCCGTTGGCCGTGCACCTGGTCTCACTTCGGAATATTGTTTATTCCGGGGTTCGCAATTGTACCAATGGAAATTCTAAGGATTTTTGTCTTGCCTTCTCGACTTTGAGACTGAATAACTGATGGGTAATTCTTCGATTATTGGTTTACAAAATGTATTTGTAGAATTTAATATTCGAAACACGTGTCTGGTGCATGGAAATTGGTTTGGAATTTTCTTCGACATTATTACATAAAAAGGGCTGTTCGCCTAAATAATTTTCTCGTGTCAAGCAAACCATCAAATTATGATTAGGAGAAGATTCCCAACATCACTGTGATCACAGCAGAACACACACTTCTGTGAAAAGAGAAGTGGAACAAACAGACATGGACAACAAAAACAATATCCTAATATTAAAGGACAAGACTACGAGGGCTGATTGATATGTTGTTAGCCTCGGTTTTCTGGATTGCAGAAGGTGTATTCTGCTGATATTTTTTCAAAATGGACAAACAATCAATGACACATAGTATGCTTCACATCTGGCACAGCTACGGGAAAATCTCACTAGTTAAAGGTGTGTTGTTCCATCAGGACAATGCTCCTGTTCACAGGCTGCCAATCATAATTGGACCGGGGCTCGCCTTATTCACCTAATCTTGCTCCATCAGATTTATATCTATTCTCTGGCACCCACTTTCCATGGGCGGATCCAGGATTTTGTTTCAAGGAGGGGTCCTAAAGTTCATGTGTCCTAAATTTATCGAAAAGCTTAAAATTCCACCATTTTTGTTTATTGATCAATTATATGTAAATAGTCTGGCTAGCGGTAGCGAGCCAGCGAAAATTTGTCAGATATTAATACCATGTGCATACCCTTTTCCTGTATTTTTCAGTTAATTGCCCTTGTTTATTGACAAAAGTGTAATGTATAGGGGTTGCAAAGGAAATCATCATTTAAAATTGATATCTATGTAATAAAATCTGACGAGCGTAAGCGAGCCCGGGAAAATTTTGAAATGTGGACCAAAAAATAATAAAAATGAAAGATTTTCAATTCAAATTCATGTTATTTTTCAAATTTTATGACAACAAAAGTGGATCCGGGACTTAATCTTAATGTGTATATTTATAAGCTTTATCAATCTATGCTTCGAAAATTCCAGGGGGGTCCGGATGATGATATAGTTAGTCAATATTGCAATATATTTCTTATGCAAAATTTCAGTTCATTATATACGCATTTCAACAAGTTATGTCCCATCAGTGATGTTCGAGGCCGAAAAAGAGGAAATACTAATATCATGAAATTATGAAGAGCAAAAGTCTAAACTTGACCTAAAATTTCTGCCAAATAACCAGCCAAGGACAGAGATATGTCATCAGGAAGATACTCCTTAGTTTTAGTAAATTTTCAGTAAATTTGTTGTGGTGGAGAATTTACAAATACTAGTATATTTCAAGTCATAGGATATTCAAAGTAAAACAGCGCCTCATGGATAGAGCTAAGCAAAACATTTCTTTTTCGATATTATAAATAAACTGCACCATATTTTGCATTTTAACTCTTTTTTTTTTTTTTTTTTTTTTTTTTTTTTTTTTTTGCTCATGCTATATAAAATATTGATTTTCCAGTAGTTAGTGCAAAATGTCAAGCGCACAATCGAAAATTGCAGACTACACAGCGCCTCTATAGTATACAAAAAGACAATACCTGCTTAGAAGTTCCAATCTCTTTACATAACTTTGGTGATATTTCTGGAATTGGATGCTTTCTTGGCAGGCTGGTATGCCTCATAGAAACTCAAAGTGATCCTGAAAACTTCCATAAGGCTAAAGGTATAGATAAGCTGCATGGATAACCAACTACCCAGCAAACATGCATTTGGCGTTAAGTCATATTCAAGAAACATCGAAGAAGTACCTATCAGCCCCTCAGTCTCAAAGTCGAGAAGGCAAGGCAAAACCATTAGAATTTCCATTGGAACGTTTGCGAACCTCGTAATGAATAACATTACATTTCGAAGCGAGACCAGAAATCCGGATAGAGTCAGTGTCTCCTGACTGCAAATTTAACGATTTATGGTGTGTGATCCTTCAATCAGCCACGAATATCACTCTCCACAAGTAATATGAAAAATCGAATAGACGTCGAATTGAAGCATGTGCTTCTTTCCTTGAGAAATAAACATCAAAGAAGTACCGAACAGTTATTCAGTCTCAATGTCGAAAAGGCAAGGTCAAATCGTGACAATGCCCATCGGAACGGTTGCGAACCCCAGAATGAACAACATTCCGAGGGGAGACCAGGTGCCCGGTGAGAGTCAGCGTCTCCTGATTGCATACAACACCCGTCACAACAGCACCGTGGAAACCTGTCAAATTTTGGTTTACAGATCAGGTAAGTATGTCTTGTTTTGGTGATGACGACAGCCATTCAATCACAATGTAGAATGTCACTGATCATTCTGGAAAGGGGGATCTGATATGCTTTTATAATATCCCCCTGGTGACCGAAGAACTCCCGCAATGATGATTTCAGCCGTTGTGTGATATAACCCTGAACACGTAGCTTACTTGCAAGCCGTCTGACTCTAACGATGAAATCTTCATATTTGGAACATGCCCTGGCGTACCGTATAGCTGAGAAACAAAAACACCATAAGCAGGAGAGGACGGAGTGTTGCTACTCATGAAAGGGAAGTTAGTTATGTGGAAGTTGAAATCGTCTCGTTTGTCATACAGTGAGGTGTTCAAATGGCCGTTTGCGTCGAAATGTTTAAAGTCTTCAGATTCATTAGCATCATTTTAGAACAGATAAATTTACAGCACGGACCAGACATGCACGTTTCGGGTACTTAACCCTCGTAAGTGATCCTCAATCTTAACCATGTTATATGGCCAAAATCTGTGAAATTATGTCCTAAATATACCGAAAGACGTAGCAAGATGGCTGGGTTATGATGCTACAGGACCCAGGTTTTAGAAATTTGAAACATTTTGTAAACAGAAATTTTCAAATGCGTTTGAAGAAACGACCAACCGAATTGATCGAACATGGCTACATGTGCCCTCGAGGACTATTGGTCCACCAGCAGTGACACTCACCAAGTGGTACAAATGTTTAACGTCTTTAAATTCATCAGCATCATTTTAGAACAGATAAATTTACATCATGGACGAGACATGCACGTTTCGGTTATTTAACCCTCGTCAGTGATCCTCAGTCTAAACCTGTTACCTAGCTGTAAGACCTATCCATTAGTCTCTCGACTCTCCAGTAAACAATGTAATATGGCCAAAATCTGTGAAATTATGTCCTTAATATACAGAACGACGTTGCAAGATGGCTGGGATATGATGCTATAGGACCCAGGTTTTAGGAATTTGAGACAATTTTGTAAACAGTAAACATTTGAAGAAACGACCAACCGAAATTGATCGAACTTGGCTTAATCTGCCCTCGGGGACTCTTGGTCCACCAGCAGTGACACTCACCAAGTGGTACAAATGTTTAACGACTTCAAATTTATTAGCATCATTTTTGAACAGATAAATTTACAGCATGGACCAGACACTCACCAAGTGTCTGGATAGAAGTATATCCAAGTACGAAGCGGATCTGTCGCTCTCTGTTGTTTCCTTGATCTCTAGTTCATGAGGATAGATTTAATGTAGATGGTCCTTAGATTTCGGATTATTGATGGACAACAAAATGAATGATTGAACCTAGCTTGTCACGTTGTTGTCTTCTTCTAAATAAATACATGTAATTAAACTTCTCGGACTTCCTTTCTAGTGTATAAAATTAATAATACGGAAGTGTTCCAACTCTGTATACCTTCCCGAAGAAAATTTCATACCAATTTATTATGCACCAGACACGTGTTTCGGATATTAAATCCTCATCAGTGATGATTCATCTAAAGTGATTTTTAGACACAGCCAAAATACATTATAGTAGCGCCCACTGGTTGTAATTTTTTTTATTAAATTTGTGTTATTTGCAGAGAGTGCGAGGCTCCGAATTTTATGTAGGGTCGAATCAGTAGCACATCCAAATAAAATCTATGTCCAAAACAGCATAGGAGGGATTGTGCTAGGATGTTAATCTCCATTAATTTCGATGATATTTTTGGATGAAATGACAAGTCTCCGAAATAGCAAAATAATATATAATGTCAAATTCATAAGGTGCCAAAACAAAGCTTCTGTCCGGCGACAGAGCGTGAAAGAAGTAATCATTACCAATTGAAGTCACATTGAGAAGGACCCATTATCTCATAATGCACTGTAAATATTGAAATATATGATCTATACTACCAAATTGATTCATACCATGTCTGATAGATGTACAGAAAGCTGCTCCTTGGTACCAGAGTTGGTACTGCGAACAGTTTTAGATAATATGATGAAATAAAATGCTTATACTTCTTTTTGATCACAACATTGAAAGATATCATAGGCTAGAACCATTCATATATAAACACCCACTATTATATATTCAGTCACAAGTTTTGACCCTTTCTGCACTCCTAAATTCATATTGTTGCTAGCAAGCTTCAGGAGATGCTTACTTACCCCGGGCATCTGATCTCATCAACATTGGGGATTATCTCTACTTCTATGCCAAATGAGTGATTTGCTTGTTTTCTTGGTTTGTATGCCGATTGGTTTAAATTTTTAATTATGATACTAGTACATGGTGTATGTGCTTTCCGTTTGAATTTCATTCACGCATTGTCTATGATTTAAAACATGCTTTCATCAGTTGTCAAATATTTACGAATTTATACTATCTAAATATAACTACATTTAGACAAAATTATACACTGCAAAATTTAGAAATGTCACGGTCATTTAAAAAGTCATACTAATGTTTATTTGTAGTTTGTTTCATATTGCTTTATATGACAAGCTTGTAGGACGGTTATCTAGTTCACATTGTTTTATTCTAGATTCCAGAACGTATTAGCAAACAATATGGAGTCAGTAGACTTGAAAGGCATATCAGATTCCAGAAAGAAACGGACGGTATGTCGTTGACACTTCAGGAAATGTTATCTACTTTATAGAAAAAAGTACATTTGTAAGACAATTTGGCAACACCAAGTTTTTTCTTTGTTAGGCGTAAGTAAGAGGCGCCAAATGAGACCTTTTTGATTTTGTACTCAAAATCCAATTTTATTTCGACAAAAACGATTGAGTCTATATGAATGAAATTTTTAAAATACCACAGATGCAAGTTTATCTTATACAAAAAGATCTTTCATTAGACAAAACTTACTTTCGTCGTCTAAAGGGGGGGGGGGGGGGGGGGGCAAGATTCAATTCTGTACGACGAAGTTCAATTTTGTTAAAGGTTGTTCCTTAATACTTTAATTATATGTAGTTAACAGTACTCAATTTTGTACTTAAACTTGGATTCTGTGCCAAAATTGAGAAATGATTTTACAGAGTCCAGTCTGTGAGACAAAATCGAACTGAGGAGACAGAATTAAAGCCGTCAAATAACAAAGTCACTATTGTCTTACATAAACATATTATTAAATATTTATCTTTTTCATTTCTGTAAAGCAAAATCATTTTTCAGAAGACCGAATTCCTTTATGTAAAGACAGTATTTAATTTTGTAACGACAGAATTTAATACTGTAACAAAAAGAATTTAATCCTGTTTCTAATTTTGTAACGACAGAATTCAATAGTATACCGACAGAATTCAATTATGTTCACAAACGTCGATTCTGTCGAGTCATTGTGATACCATTTTCAATTTTGTCTAATTTTTTGATTGCCAATATTTAAATATTTGTTCTATGGTATGATAGATGTATGATTTTGTTGTGACATAGTTCGGTTTTGTCTCAAAAAAACTTTCCTTCAAAAATAAATGTCCTATTAGACAACAAAGGGGGCAATGAGGCATTTCAATTCTGTATTCACTTTTCGCTTCTGTCGTGACAAAATTGACAAATGAGTCAAAGAAGATCCTGATGATAATTTCAACAGCACTTACAATTGAGCATCGACAGACCCCTAGCAAGCTAGAGGTGGGACCAGGTACCCGGGAGGAGTAAGCAACCCCTGTTGGCTAGCCGCAAAATTGAATTTTGTAACCTTCTTTACAAAGTATGTGACAAAACTCAATTTTGTATGCAAATATACTTACATAAATTTTGCATATCAAACAGACAAAAAGTGCACTCTCAAGAATTTACAGTGGTGGATGATATTCTGTCATAGACCATTTGAACCATCCAACCAAGATTGTACTCTTTGTCTTCCGAAATGGAAGTAACCGGATGTGACATTTCTACCGAATTGAAGCGGCGGGTGTTGCATGCAAGCAAGAGATGCTTACTCTTCCTGGGCACCTGGTCTCACTCCCATATCGGGAGTTCGCTTCTTTTCATGTAGTGGAGTTTTTTTTTTTTTTTTTTTTTTTTTTTTTTTTTTTTGTTTATTTGCTTTGGTTCCTGTTTTATCCTGATTTTATATGCCTTCGGTTTCTGATTTTCTGAATTATCGATTTTGTGCTGTATATAGGGATATGGTCATTATCCATTTTGTCATTTCAGTCTCACACATGTTCGCTAACATGAAAGGATCATTTGTGAAATTCTCTCCCTACCATGAAATCCTACTTTCTTGGATGTTTCTTCCGGTTTGACAACTCCATTGTTTGTTATAATGGATGAGTAGATAGGTTGCAATTAGTTCGACTAATGCTTAACAAAGAAAAAACAGGTATGACCTTAAAGTGTCGTAAACGTAAGCCGTTGGAGGCTTAACATCCATGTCATCACATTGTGCGATTAACGTACAGTACCTTTTTATATTCATTAAAAATATTTTAGAATTTGTTCAAATTTATTACAGCCATTCGAAACGTAATTTAACGCATTACTACATCATTTGAGGCGTTTATAATGCATCAGCTGTGAATAAAGAACGGAGGGGATCTCCAATAGCACTTGGTTTTCAGCACCCACAGTAAAACAAAAAAACAACCCATGCAAAAACACACAGCAGACATGCTCAGAAAGAGACACAAAAGGGCAAAACAAGGAACACCAAATCACATCGTAGAAACATCAAACGCAAAAGACCACATATAAACCAATGAGACAATCGGTGCCGACTTAGAATGACCAAACTGCCACGCTAGTAGCAGATGTCGTGGTTATCCGGATGAAGTGTGCACAACCCTCCCACATTTCCGATTTGAAGTTTGGAATGATGGTTATATCGGATTACCCGACCTGTGAAACTCGTCTTGCCCTTCTCCCTTTGAATGGTTAGAATACCTAAAAATAATGTACTAAATTCGTAATGTTTATTCAGTTTCGAAAGAAAAGGCATAATTTTGTACAATAAACATACAAAGTTAACCATATTATTTTGTGCATAAAACACTTCCTTTTTATTTTTGTTAAATAACAATTTCTTTTTTCTTAATACGAAGGTAGAGGATATACTGAATGAGTATGTTTTAACAGAGGAGACTATGGAGAAAATCAAATTAACAATAGAGGAGCAGATGAAGTTCGCAAACAGCAACGATGAGGAGACGAGGAAAAAGTCCGATTTATTCTGGGAATGTACTTACGTTACAGGACTCATGAGTGGAAAAGGTGCGTATAATGTGGCTCTTTTTGTGGTCATACTGAATAACAATTCTATATAATGAACTGTTGGGAGCAATTTTTGTACCATTACCCTAGAAATCAACCCAGAAAGCATTTAGAAAGGACACTTATCGAACCCCTGTCTTCTGAAATGATGCTCGAAAGAACATATCATGTAATGTTTCAATCTCAAATGCCAATGAAAAAACTTCACTGTGTTTTCAAAATTCATTAAACCTTTTTTGCTTTATATTCATGCAGAGAATGGACAATACCTAGGCCTTGATTTAGGCGGCACGAATTTTAGAGTCGTGGGAACAATTTTCACAAATGGTAAAGCAGATATTAAAACAAAGTACTACAACCTCCCAACGGAATTGTTCACCGGGCCATGCTCTGGGGTAAGCACATGATTCCAAACGCTAAGACATTAAAACAGTAGTATATCTAAATGTTTTTTTCATGTTTCAATTTTTGTACCTCTTGTAATGTACCAATATCCAGAATATGAGCAATTCTAATCAATGTATTTAATGCCCTTCCTGAATCAGTCCTCATTCAGCAAAATAAGAGTACTATTCTTACTTACCAATACATAAAAAAGCAATAATGCTTTGATTATAAAAATGTATTTTTCCTTTTTTCAGATTTTTGATCATATTGCCGAAAGCATTGAAAAATTCATCAAAGAAGAAAATATATCTTCCGACACCAGTATTCCAATAGGTAAGTTAGTTCTTTGGTGACCCCGACTGGAAAAAAATTTAATTGTCTCTAAGGAGGGACCAAAGTTGTTTTCGCTGGGAACTTGTCTTCATTGCCTTTAACATAATTTTAGAGGAAACTGTTAATTGTGAATTATAAGAGTAGTGTGTGGGTGCTGCAACCGGTAGTTGTAGGAGATTCCCTCCTTTCTTTGTGAACCAGATGTACAAATGTTATAATTCAACAGCATCATTTATAAACAGATGAATTTGCAGCATGGATCAGACATGTACGTTTCGGGTACTCAACCCTCGTCAGTGATCCTCAAACTAAACAATGTAATGTGGCCAAAGAGTTTGAAAATTATGTCCAAAAATGCATCAAAAGACGTAGCAGGATAGGTGGGATAGGACAGTAAGTGTTTTGAATATTTTTCCCTGACATTGTCGCTAAAGCACTTTCGATATATATTGAGACGTAACATCAGACAGTGCATGCATTTTATATATTGTTTTCATTTTCATGCGTGAACATCGACGGTGGGTGCGGCTAGCCAACAGGGGATGCTTACTCCTCCCGGGCACCTGGTCCCACCTCTAGCTTGCTAGAGGTCCGTCGATGCTCAATTCGGTGCTCTATTTGTGAGTGTTGTTGAGATTATTGTCAGGATCTTCTTTAACTCATCAGTGATGCTACAGGACTAACGTTTTGAAATTTACAATTAATTTCTGATGGTTCCTGTATCAATCTACTTCTCGTGGCCACAATTTGCTAAATTCGGATCATCTCAGTGTTAACCTTGTCTGTAACCCCTATAAGATAAGGTAACATTTTCACGTACCTTCTGACTGTAACGTCAATTGTGACGTCAAACATGATTACATGATACATGAAAAAAAAGCAAAATCTCATTTTGAGCACTTTTAGACAGTTGGAGAAAAATAATCAATCCCCAGATGTGATCAGGGATACGGAAATCCAACCCTCGTGTCCAGGATTTGTTTTTGTGTTACAAACAAATTCTGGACACTCGGGTTGGATTTCCTTTCCGTGATCACATCTGATGATAAATTCCATTATTCTCAAATTATTTTCCTTATGATAGAAATATATTTACAGGCTTTTCATTTTCCTTCCCCTCTATACAGAGAAGTTTGAAGCACAGTGTACTGGTAACATGGACTAAAAGTTTCAAATGTCCCGATGGTCTTGGGCAAGATCCTGTTGTCATGCTGGAAGAAGCTATTCATAGGAGAGGGGTACAGTTCTATCTCTATATTAAGTTACAATTGCCTTTTTACAAGTATTATTTTCACGAGTTCAGAAGAAAAATTTCCTAATTTATTTGTCAATAGTATTGGTGAAAAATTCTTAGAATAATAGTTGCATGTACATATACATGTCACCTCATTTTATTTTCTCTTTAGAGTAGTGTCGTTGGGTCCATGTAGACAAAAAGGCAAGTGGATACGCATGCTTACAATTACTTAATTTAGAAGTAGTATAGATGAAATGATTAAGCTGATGTTCCTCTTAGGATATCCTTAGCTTCATTTGAAAGCAGAATACTTGATCAGTACGTCTACTTATTTGAGTCACAAATTTCTTGATTCATGATAAACCAATTTCTTTCTTTCTATTTTCACAGTTTACAGGGTGTAGCATTTGTAAATCAATTTCCAAGTCATTATGCGATGAAATAGAATTAAATCTCATTCCTGGTTGTCTTTCTTTGCACTTCAAGATGTTTTTTTTTTTTTTTTTTCGAATTTTGAAAAATGCTCATGAAATTTGATCTTGTACAAATACATGAGCTTAATTATCAAAAAATCATTCCATGGAATGCATGTGTCGCCTGCGAAACATAGCGACACTCAGGAATCACTTTTATAGGGTGTGACATCCAAGTGTGACAGACGGACGGACGGACGGACAGACAGACAGACAGGCAGACAGGCAGACAGAAGACAGACAGACAACGGACAAAGTGATCCCTAATTGTCGCTATGCTTCACAGGCGACACAACAAAACAGACATGAAATGTTATGTATCAAGCTAAAACACGAAACACGAAACAAAAAAAAACATGTTAACATTCCCAATTATTCCCATAATTGATCGATTAAATGTGTCAAATCACGGAATACGTGCATCTCAAAGAAAAAAAAAACAAAAACATTATTCCGGTATACAAATACAAGAACTATTACCAGGGATAAGTCTCACCAAGTGTTACAAAATGTTACACGTCTTCACTTGGTGAGTGCTACTGCTGTTTGACCGGGAATCCTCGAGGGTACATCCTCAGGATCTTCTTTAACTAATATGTGTCACACTTATACCCTTTGCCGTGTGGAGCTCGTAAAAAAGTTCCCCGCGAGGGGTTTGACAGTAAGTGTTTTGAATATTTTCCCTGACATTATCGCCATAGGACTTTCTAGATAGACGGCCTCAGACAGCGCATGCATTTTATATATTTTCATTCTGAATTCGTGCATGAACATCGACGGCGGGTGCGGCTAGCCAACAGGGGATGCTTACTCCTCCCGGGCACCTGATCCCACCTCTAGCTTGCTAGGGGTCCGTCGATGCTCAATTTGGTGCTATATTGTGAGTGCTGTTAAGATTATCGTCAGGATCTTCTTTAACTCATTTGTGTCACACTTATACCCTTTGCCGTGTGGAGCTCGTAAAAAAGTTCCCCGCGAGGGGTTTGACAGTAAGTGTTCTGAATATTTTTCCCTGACATTATCGCCATAGGACTTTCTAGATAGACGGCCTCAGACAGCCATGCATTTTATATATTTTCATTCTGAATCCGTGCATGAACATCGACGGCGGGTGCGGCTAGCCAACAGGGGATGCTTACTCCTCCCGGGCACCTGATCCCACCTCTAGCTTGCTAGGGGTCCGTCGATGCTCAATTTGGTGCTATATTGTGAGTGCTGTTGAGATTATCGTCAGGATCTTCTTTAACTCATGTAGCCAAGTCCGATCAAATTCGGTTGATCGTTTCTTCAAATGCATTCGAAAATTTTTGTTCACAAAATTTTCTTAAATTTCTGAAAAGTCGGTCCTGTAGCATCATATTCCACACATCCTACTACGTCTTTCGATATTTTTGGACTTAACTTTCACAGTCTTTGGTCATATTGCATTGTTTAGATTGAGGATCACTGACGTGCGTGAAGTGTCCGAAACGTCCATGTCTGGTCCATGCTGCAAATTCATATAATTATGTTCTTAAATGATGCTATGAATTTGAATATCCCCTATTTTCTTCTTTATGGCATCAGCGTTCGAAAGTAAATAATTGAAAACACTTCAAACACCAAGTCGCGGGAAATACTTTCACACTGCAACAAAGGATAATAGTGTGAATTATCAAGGCAGAAATATCTAAATGCTGTGAACCAGACATGCATATTTCGGATTATTAATCCTCATCAGAGTCAAAATGATTCGAAATAGATAAGACATTTTTGAGAAAATCAAACCGAAACAAAAATTACCGATGAGGCAATGTTTGTTGAATTGTGCTAAATTTACGCAGAAATTACATGTATTTTCAAAATTGATAATTTTGAACAAATAAGTACTCGTAAAGGCAAAGTATATTGCGCTTTTTCTTAACCTAATGTCAATGTTGTGTTCGCAGCTACGTAGATTTGAAATTCCCGAGCCGCCATTTTGTTCATTTGTTTATTTCTATGTTCTGTCAGTATGCAAATATACAGATGCCTATAGTCTATCATGATCCTTCTGAACATACTAATCTACCCTCAATACATGTTCATACCATGTATACCTGCCACTCGTACATTACGTTTTATGCTACCTTCATTCTTCTAACGTCTGTAGGGACTGTCAGTACCAGTAGATGTCATAGCCAGGATAAGTGATACCACTGGGACGCTAATGGCAGGAAATTATCTTGACCACAACTGTCGTATAGGACTAATTCTAGGTGAGAAATCTGATATACATTTATTTTCTTTTCCTTTCTCTTCATATTGCATGTGTTGCATGCAACACATCCTTTGATGTTGCATGTGTTGCATGCAATCAGGGGACGCTGACTCCCCCTTGGCACCTGGTCTCACTTCGAAATGGTACTCATTCCGTGGTTCGCAACCGTTCCAATGGGAATTCTAATAATTTTGCCTTGCCTTCTCGACTTTGAGACTGAATAACTGATAGGTACTTCTGATGGTTTTTCTCTTTCTGTGTTTGTTTGATTTACGATAAATCATTCGTTAATTCTTTTTGGTCTATGTTTAAAACGTTTTGATAAAAGTCAATTGATGAGAAAGAATAAGGAAATAAAAGAAAAGAGTTTATTATCCTATGTAATGTATTATATTCATAGTGCGATTAAAGTGCCAAATTCTTAACGAGAAATTTATGATTTGAGTAAAAGGAATATTTTCTATTTTAAGACGACATCGCTGGACATCTTTATTTTGTTTACATCTTTTCAGTTATTTCGAAGACCAGAGGTACTTCCCATTTTGGACGGTATCTGACGTTGATTAAAAATCTTCGTTACCATACCATTTTCATGCCGTCATAATGGTTTTACGCCAGATACCGTCTGAAAAGGGAAATAACTCTTTATTCCGCATAGACTCATATTGCAAATGCATTGAGTTGTCTTAGTGTGTTCTCATTTATTTTACAAAGGTAGTGGTTCAAATGCGTGTTTTGTTGAGAAAGTAGAAAAGTACAACAAACTGGAGACTGATATAGGATCTGACAAGGTAATGGCAAATGATATATGCTCAACAAAGGGCTAAAAAATCCACAAGGCGTGCATTCCATTCAAACTAGGGACGCCACATTGATATTTTTCAAAATTTGAATCTGTTGACTCATTTGACTCACTAATGAGGATTCATTATTAGACAGCCATTTTTTTTCTACTTCTCCTCTGCAACCGCTTCACAGAATGTCACGAAACCTGACAGGAAGCAAGTACTCAATGTCCTCTACCAAGTTTGTGTTTTTCGTCACGATCGGTCAAATATTGCCGCCCAGGGCTCTGATTGGATGACACATTTTCGACATCTCCTCTGAAACCGATCGGTCAACAAATATGGCTGCTGAGGGCTCTGATTGGCTTACACTTTCTTGACTTTTCCTCTGCAACCGCTGCACAGAATATCATGAAACCTTACAGGAAGCAAGTACTCAAGGTCCTCCACCAAGTTTTTTGTTTTTCGTCACGATCGGTCAACAAATATTGCCGCCCAGGGCTCTGATTTGATGACACATTTTCGACATCTCCCCTGAAACCGCCACACAGAATTTAACGAAACCTTACAGGAAGTAAAAAGTCAAGGTCCTCTACCAAATTTTGCACTATTATTCTCTTGTTTGCAACTCAGGTGAGCTATCTGCCCCCTTGGGCTTCTTCTTAACTTGATGTTTCAGTCGTCACAACAATTAACCAATGTAGTAATGTTTAAAATCATTTTCTGCAGGTGGTGGTGAATACAGAGTGGGGAGCACTAGGAGATAATGGATGTCTAGATTTCATTAAGACAGAGCTGGATAAAGAATTGGACCTTAATTCGAACCATGTTCACTCTTTCTCGTAAGATGACCTAGACTATTTTATCCGTTCACATTTTAAAATCATTTCTTTGTAAAAATAAAAGGAGACTCGGTTGTAGCACCAATAGTAAAAACAGTGATATACAAAAAACACAGAGCGGACAACCACATCATGAAACGGCACAAAAACAGCGATACACCAAAAACACAGAGCGGACGACCACAACATGAAACGGCACAAAAACAGCGATACACCAAAAACACAGAGCGGACAACCACAACATGAAACGGCACAAAAACAGCGATACACCAAAAACACAGAGCGGACAACCACAACATGAAACGGCACAAAAACAGTGATGCACAAAAAGCACAGATTGGACAACCACAAAAATAGACTGCAAAAAGCAATGATACATCAAAAACACAGAGTGCACAACCACAACAACAGTGAGACGGTACAAAAACAGCGATACACTGAAAACAAAGAATTGAAAACCACAACATGAGACTCCACAAAAATAGTAATACATCAAAAACACAGAGTGCACAACCAGAGACGAGAAGGCACAAAAACAGTGATACACGAAAAACACAGAGTGGACAACCACAACAAGAGACGGCACAAACACAACAAGAAAGACCAAACGTAGCACCCAAGACACCATCAAACATGGAGCACAAAAGATATACATAAACCAACTGAACAAATGGGCAAATGGTCCAAATTTATGACAGCCATCTGCCAAGTTAGTAGTAATTGGAGTGATTATCCTTATTACAAGCGCATAACTTTATGTGAGCATCGATTAAATGGGTGTTTTCATTTTGCGTTGTACACTACCTTATGTGAAGATGCATATATTGCATCCTCCATGAGCTCAAGCGATTTTCGACCAGTATTTCTTTTTAATTCATCTTGTCGTTCTTTAAATTTAATCTATTCTGATTTCTTCATTTAAACTCTCGGAGTTTCAATGAAGTCGATTTTTATTGCAGATTTGAGAAGCTGTTTAGTGGACTTTACCTAGGAGAGTTGGTCAGACTTGTTTTATTGAAGCTTACTAAAGACGGCTGCTTGTTTGATGGTCAGACAACGGACAATTTACAAAAACCATACTTCTTTACGACCGATTTTGTTAGTGATATAGAAAGGTAATTTATTTTGTCTTAAAGAAGAGATATTGTCATTTGTCTTAGTTGACGAAAAAGAAAATTGAGTAACAAAATATTGAAGAAATTTCGTTAATATTCTGTATTGTTACATTATCTAATTGTGTTGCATCATTTTGCACATTTTGTTATCCTTTCACCTCATTCTCAAATATTACGAGCTCTATCCTCTATCGTATTGAATCTTTGAAGTGAGACAGACTCTAGTGAAAGAATAGTACGGGTACTAGAGAAACTAGAGCTTGATACAGTGGCCACAGCAGACGACATCGCAATCATCAGAAAGACATGTGCCATCCTGTCACAACGTGGTGCTTACGTAGTTGCTATAGGTAAATAAACTCTTTGGCCTGTTATTCTTTATTTCAATGTTATGTGACGCGTATATCCCGATGTGATCACTATAAGATGGTTCGTGTAACTGGGAGCATGCGTGTAATCTGTTTGGTAATAGACGATTTTCACATTCCCGCAGTTGACTTGCCGTTTACACATCCCAAGACCCGACATCATAAGGTTTGATGTAACTTTTAACTGTGACGTCGTACCTGATTTATGACGTCAAAGTTAAAAATTACGTCAAAAGTTGTGATGTCGGGTCTTGGCGTGTCTAAAATCCAAGTCTAGCGATAATATGAAGAAGGTCTATTGCATGGCGATTCACCTTTCACTGCAGTATTCACTACATGACGTTGTAGATCGGGTTACGATTTCTATAATTCCGTGCGCCTACTTTCACAGTGCTCGTTACTAGACTTGAAATATATTTGTGAATTCTCCGTCACAAAATTAAAGGAAAATTTTCTAAAAATAAGGGAAATTTTTCTCATAAAATAACTGTCCTTAGCAGGTTCTTTGGCAGACATTTTAGGTCAAGTTTAGATGTTTTGCTCTACTTTTTCACATTTATTTGGATTTACTTTTTTCGATCTCGGGCATCACTGATGAGACATTAAGTTTTCATGATAAAACATGTATTTCAAGATTGACAATCTTATGAATATGGGAAGCATATATATAGGTTTTATATCAGCTATGTCCTAACATTCAGTTAAACGTATCTCGTAATTCTAGTAATCTTCTCCATAATATTCATTGTATGAAAAAAAAAACTAGATAAGCTTGATTTTATGGATTAAGCTTGTAAAGCAATGGAACATACTGACTGAATTAAACTACATCTTGGTATTTCTTAGTAGATCTTAAATGAAAGAAAGATATATTAACGTTGTGCTCGGTTCGAGTCTTCGCGAAAATTGCTTCTGATATCTTTTCCTGCACAAGAAGGATGCATGGAAGAGATTTTCAGCACGACTACCAAAGTGTAACAAATAAAGAACAATAGACAGAACACCTCCAACAACAACAACAAGAAAGACAACATGGCACACAGTTTCCTCAAAACAGCAGATCGATCTTTAATGATTAAAGTACTATTGACGCTGCGCCATTACGACGGTAGATTAACTTTTCAAGAAAATATCCTATTATGACAGTTTTTAGAGAAGTATATTTACATGTTTCTTCCTCCCCCGAACTCCAAATTATGCTCAAGACATCAGAACTTTATATTTTAGAAGAAATAAGAATCATAGATTCGTTATGACAAGATCAATTCGTTGGTAAGGCGTACATGAGTCACATACACACAATGTTTTACCCATCCCACCCATCCTGCTACGTCTTTCGGTATTTCTATTTTGACATACCTTTCACAATTGTTGACCACATTCCATGGTTTGGATTGAGGATCACTAACGAAGGTTGAGTACCCGAAACGTGAAGGTCTGGTCCATGCTGTAAATTTATCTGTTCTTAAAAGATTCTATGAATTTGAAGACATGTAATAACTGTAAAAATGTATTACGAAAGGAATTTGGATTTTGCATTTAAAATAATTTCATTTCCAATCAAGATACTGTGAAACGATCTGTTCAAAGAGTGTCAAATTTGGACTGTGAATCTTGGCCTTCGCTTTAACTTTAATATCAGCTTCAGTGTATGTCCTGCATTATACAGCTTTGGCAGTCTTGCTGAAACACATGAATTTACCAGAGGTTACCATTGGAATAGACGGGTCGCTGTATGAATTCCATCCAAAGTACCATGATCATATCCTAGATGTGCTCACAAAACTTGTTAAAGATACCAAGGTAACTAATGCATACTATGCATAGATCTAGTATTTTTTATCGAGTTTTAGATAGGAACATTTCAGTTTTGGGAAGTTTCGGAAGTTGACCGTTGCAGATCTGACATTATCATTTTTAATGTCCTCTGTGAAAAAGAGCAAATACTCGTTTAAGAGAGTGAATTTATAAGAAGAGTAATCATATACATATTCTGGGAAGGAGAAGCAAATATCAGTCGCTGCATCCCTGCTCATTGATTTAAGAAATTAATCTTTTTTCTGTTTATGCAAGTATCAACTTCCTGCATCAACAGAAAAAATATAAATGAGTGAAAGAAGATTCTGACGATAATCTCAACAGCTCTCATAATAGAGCACAAAAGTGAGCATCGACGGACCCTAGCAAGCTAGAGGTGTGACCAGGTGCCCAGGAGGAGTAAGCATCCCCTGTTGGCTAGCCGCGCCAGCCGTCGATGTTCATGCACGAAGATGAAAATAATATACAAAATACATGTACTGATTCATTTAGTATATTTTTATCGAGCAGTATCTACATTTAGTATCTTTTCATCAAGATTTTATAACTTCTACTAATGGAGGACAGACTATTTTCTCGTATCTAATAACAATCCCCGCACTATATTTCGCATGTTCAATGAGTTGCGCAGTGATACATCTGCCTCCCAAGACGAAAACAAGTTATGGCAGCCTCCATGTTTCAAACAGCGAACGATCTTAAGGACTAGTTTGAGAATATCCTACATGCACAATTAATTTTTAGTAAGAAGAAAAGAAATGGTACCCTTGACATTTTAAGCAAACATTAAAAATAATGCGGAAGGGTTCCAACTCAATACCTTCTTGAAGAAAATTTCAAACCAATTTTCAATTGTATTTCCAGCTACGAGTTAATTCGTGTTTCATGGAATCCCCGGCTCTAAAAATAGTGCTATAAATAGACCTTCGTGAAAAATTTTGTTGATCGATGTGTCAACAAAGTTTCTGAGCCAATCAAAATCTTCGTTTCTTGAATAACAAAGGAAATTGAATAATATACATGGCAAGCCTAATCATTTATATCTACCTCAAAGATATCTTGTCCAATGATGACTTTTACACCACAATTGTACGTTCTTCGAGACCTCTGGGTAATTGGAGAAGTGAGAGGGTTGTGCGCACGTAATCCAGGATAACCACACCATTTGCTACTTGCGTGAAAACTGGCCGTCCAAAGTCGGCACCGGTTGCCCATTGGTCTCGTCGGTTTATGTGTAGTCTTTTGTGTTTGATGTTTACATGTCGTGTGTCTCTTTTCCGTCTCGTGCTGTACTCCTCTTTTGTTTTGTTTTGTTTTGTTTTGTTTTGTTTTTTTTTTTGCATCGGGTGTTTTGCTGTTGATGCTGCAACGGGGTCTTGTTGGAGATCTCCTCCCTTCTTTTGCACTCGACGTGCAAGGCATCATGGGACGAGACTACCTCAAGGAACAATTAGACTGAGATCCATATGTCCGTTACACGATGTTAGATATTTTTTTCAATCTATAAAGTTATTGATGACAAATATTGATAATGGCCATATCCCTGTATACAGCACAAAATCGATAATTCAGAAAATCCGAAACCGAAGGCATACAAAATCAGGATAAAAACAGGAACCAAAACAAACAAACAAAAACCTCCACCACATGAAAAGAAGCGAACTCCTGATATGGATGTGAGACCAGGTGCCCAGGAAGAGTAAGCATCTCCTGCTTGCATGCAACACCCGCCGCTTCAATTCGGTAGAACTGTCACATCCGGTTACTTCCATTTCGGAAGACATAGAGTACAAATTCTTTGGTTGGATGGTTCAAATGGTCTATATCAGAATATCATCCACCATTCTGGAGAGAAACTTTCTACATATTCATGTACATAAATATATCTTCCTTTGTGGCTTTTTTTTCAAACGATATGTAATAAACTTGTTTAAAAACGTTTTGAATAAATTCCTTTTTGTAAAAGAGGAAACAGTTTTCCTTTGAAAATCCAAGATAATTGATGATTATGCCGATGCAGCTGTTAAGACAGAATTCTTATTATAATAGAGTAATACTTTAATGTAGAATTCAAGCGTAGAAAAACAGCAATACGAATCAGAAAATGTACCTCTAGTGCCATAGACGTTTAGAAACTAGTTATTTTATATATATTAACACTATTGTAACTTTTATCAAATTTTGCAGTCTCGACTAATACTGGTCAAAGACGGTAGTGGTCAGGGCAGTGCCTTTGTAGCAGCTGTGGAAAGTCAACATTCCTCATAACAAATTCTCGTGATCAGTATGAATCATTAGCTGTGTGTCGGGTGTAAAATAGATATTATTTTAAAATCGGAATCATTTTGTATGTACATAGATGTTAAAATTGGTCCATTTCGTCAACCGGACAATATTATAAAGTTTTTTTCATGAAATGTTTGCCTTATGTTAGTCAATTGTAATAAAAGAAATAAATATATTAAGGGTGCATAACAACACAAAAACAATGTTGATATTTATGTTTTATTTCACAAGATACCCATTTAGGCAAGGTCCATTTGATATTCTGGGAATCTATATATTCTGGGATATTCTGGCTTGGGTTTTTTCGAAAAAAATAATTTTGCTCTGAATTTTGATGAAAAAAATAAATTTGCGTATGGTGTGACAGAAAAATATAATCTTGCTCTTGCAAGAAGTCTGAATTTGAAGAACAACCATAAAATTTGCTTAAAATTCCTGAAAATTTTTCGGCTCGATTCGCTCGCCGCGGTTTTCACTTTATATAAAAACTTCTTTAATGGCAAAAATACTTCAAAGTATCAAAAGAATACTTAAATAGATTATCAATATCATTTATTACTATTAATAATTACATGTACATATATATAACTACATATATGTTCTATTGTAAAACTTCAGTGCACCATAAGTTACGCCTCATCAGAAATGTTTGAGGACGAAAAAGAGGAAATCCAAATAACATGGAATTAGGAAGATCAAAAGTGTACATAAAGGATCACTGACGAGGGTTAAGTACCCGAAACATGCATGTCTGGTCCATGCTGAGATTTTATTTGTTCTTAAATGATGTTATTAAAATTGAAGACGTTTAACATTTGTACCACTTTGTGGGTGTCACTGCTTGTGGACCAGGAGTCCCCGAGGGCGCATACAGCCAAGTTCGGTCAACTTTGGTTTATCGTGTTTTCAACGAATTCGAAAATTTCTGTCATCAAATTTCTTAAAATTTCTAAAACGTGGATCCTGTAGCATCATATCCCACCGATCCTGCTACGTCTTTCGATACATTTTTAGACATATTAATTTTCACACTCTTTGGTAATATTATCATACATTGTTTAGATGGAGGATCACTGACGAGGGTTAAGTACCAAAAAGGTGCATGTCTGATCCATGCTTCAAATGTATCTGTTCTTAAATGATGCTATTAAATTAGAAGACGTTTAAGATTTGTACCACTTTGTGAGTGTCACTGCTGGTGTTCAGGAATCCCCGAGGGTACATGTAGCCATGTTTGATCAACTTTGGTTGATCTTTTCTTCAACGCATTCGAAAATTTTTGTCATCAAATTTCTTTAAAATTTCTAGGAAGTGGGTCTTGTAGCATCATATCCCATCCATCCTGCTACGTCTTTCGATACATTTTTGGACATAATAACTTTCACACTCTTTGGTCATATTACATTGTTTAGATTAAGGATCACTGACGAGGGTTAAGTACCCGAAACTTACATGTCTGGTCCATGCTGAAAATTTATAATCGGATCTTAAATGATGCTATTGAATTTGAAGACGGTTAACATTTGTACCACTTTGTGAGTGACACTGCTGGTGGATCAGGAGTCCCCGAGGGCACATGTAGCCAAGTTCGATCAACTTTGGCTGATCGTGTTTTAAACTAATTCGAAAATTTCTGACATCAAATTTCTGAAAATGTCTAGGACCTGGGTCTTGTAGCATCATATCCCAGCCATCCTGCTACGTCTTTCGGTACATTTTTGGACATAATAATTTTCACACTCTTTGGCCATATTACATTGTTTAGATTAAGGATGATTGACGAGGGTTAAAAGAAAGGAGGGGATCTCCAACAACACCTAGTTGCAGCATCAACAGCAACCTCCCAAAACACCCACTGTAAAACACAAAAATGACACGCACAGAAAGAGACGCAGTAGTACAATGAACGTCAAATCACAGAAAAACATAAAACACAAATGACTACACATAAACCAACGAGACCAATGGGCAAACGGTGCCGACTTAGGACGGCCATCTGCCTCGTCAGTAGCAGACGGTGTGGTTATCCTGGATTACGTGCGCACAACCCTCCCACTATTCCGATTACCCAGAGGTCTCGAAGAACGTACAATTGTGGTGTAAAACAACCTCCTCACTGTCAGATGACCACACACAAACAAGACCGCAAGACGCAGGGGCCCATGCAACACAGATGAATATGTAAATTGATATAAAAAGAGGGCATGCGTGATACGACCTGTGCTCTGCCGGCTGTAGCGAGCTAATGTATGTTATCACCCGAGGAGTCCGACTGACATTCAGAGAGGACGTGAAAGTACCCGAAACGTGCATGTCTGGTCTATGCTTCAAATGTATCTGTTCTTAAATGATGCTGTTGAATTTGAAGACGTTTAACATTTCTAACACTTAATGAGTGTCACTGCTGGTGTTCAGGCGTCCCCGAGGACACATGAAGCCAAGTTCGATCAACTTTGGTTGATAGTTTCTTAAACGCATTCGAAAATTTCTGTCATCAAATTTCTTAAAATTTCAAGGACGTGGGTCTTGTAGCACCATATCCCATCCATCCTGCTATGTCTTTCGATATATTAAGAACATAATTTTCACAGATTTTGGTCATATTACATTTTTTAGATTGAGGATCACTGAAGAGGGTTAAATACCCGAAACTTACATGTCTGGTCCATGCTGCAAATTTATCTGTTCTTGAATAATGCTATTGAATATGAAGACGTTTAACATTTGTACCACTTGGTGAGTGTCATTGCTGCTGGATCAGGAGTCCTCGATGGCATATGTAGCCATGTTCAATCAATTTTGGTTGATCGTTTCTTCGATGCATTACAAAACTTCTGTCATCAAATTTCTTAAAATTTCTAAATTATGGTTCCTGTAACATCATATCCCACCCATCCTGCTATTCTTTCGGTAATTTTTTGTAAATAATGATTTTCACACTCTTTGGTCATATCACATTGTTTAGATTATGGATCACTGACGAGGGTTAAGTACCCGAAAGGTGCATGTCTGGTCTATGTTGCAAATTTATCTGTTCTTAAATAATGCTATTGAATTTGAAGATGTTAAACATTTGTTCCACTTTGTGAATGTCGCTGTTGGTGGATCTGGAGTCCCCGAGGGCACATGTAGCCAAGTTTGATCAACTTTGGTTGATCGTTTCTTCAAGGTATGAAAACATTTCTGTCATCAAATTTCTTAAAATTTCTAAAACGTGGGTCCTGTAGCATCATATCCAACCCATCCTGCTGCGTCCTTTGGTACATTTTGGACATTATAATTTTCACACTCTTTGGCCATGTTACATTGTTTAGATTAAGGATCACTGACGAGGATTAAATACCCGCAACGTGCATGCCTGGTCCATGCTGCAAATTTATCTGTTGTAAAATGATGCCATTGAATTTGAAGACGTTTAACATTTTATACCACTTTGTGAGTGTCACTGCTGGTTGATCAGGAGTCCCCGAGGGCACATGTAACCAAGTTCGATCAACTTTGGTTGATCGTGTTTTCAACGAATTCGAAAATTTCTGTCATCAAGTTTCTTAAAATTTCTAAAACGTGGGCCTTGTAGCATCATATCCCACCCATCTTGCTACGTCTTTCGGTACATTTTTGGACATAATAATTTTCACACTCTTTGGAAATATTACATTGTTTAGATTATGGATCACTGACGAGAGTTAAGTACCCGAAACTTGCATGTCTGGTCCATGCTTCATATGTATCTGTTCTTAAATGATGCTATTAAATTTGAAGACGTTATACATTTGTACCACTTTGTGAGTATCACTGCTGGTGGATCAGGAGTCCCCGAGGGCACATGTAGCCAAGTACGATCAACTTTGGTTGATCGTTTCTTCAACACATTCGAAAATTTCTGACGTCAGATTTCTTAAAATTTCCAGGACGTTGGTCTTGTAGCATCATATCCGATCCATCCTGCTACGTCTTTCGGTACATTTTTGGACGTTATAAGTTTCACACTCTTTGGCCATATCACATTGTTCAAATAAAGGATCATTGATGAGAGCTAAGTACCCGAAACTTGCATGTCTGGTCCATGCAGCAAATTTATCTGTTCTTGAATGATGCTATTGAATTTGAAGTCACAGAGTAATCAAACACTGCAAGAGATCAAAGGAGACATATGACATAGAAACATGAAACACAAAAGACATACGACAAGACTACACATAAACCAACGAGACCAGTGGACACAAAAGACTACACATAAACCAACGAGACCAGTGGACACAAAAGACTACACATAAACCAACGAGACCAGTGGACACAAAAGACTACACATAAACCAACGAGACCAGTGGACACAAAAGACTACACATAAACCAACGAGACCAGTGGACACAAAAGACTACACATAAACCAACGAGACCAGTGGACACAAAAGACTACACATAAACCAACGAGACCAGTGGACACAAAAGACTACACATAAACCAACGAGACCAATGGACACAAAAGACTACACATAAACCAACGAGACCAGTGGACACAAAAGACTACACATAAACCAACGAGACCAGTGGACACAAAAGACTACACATAAACCAACGAGACCAATGGACACAAAAGACTACACATAAACCAACGAGACCAATGGACACAAAAGACTACACATAAACCAACGAGACCAATGGACACAAAAGACTACACATAAACCAACGAGACCACGTTCCAAAACATAGTGGAACTTGGTTAACGATATCTCGTTTATCATGTCTATCATGTCATGTCATGTCATCTATATGATATCATGTCTCGTCAATGATGCACGAGGCCAAATAAGAGGAAATCCAAATGAAATAAAATTATGAAGAGCAAACGTTCAAATTTGACCTTAGTTTTCTATCGAAGAATCAGCTAAAACCAGAGTTATGCCGTCAGTTTATTTGTCAATTTTGTGCAGCGGAGAATTTACAAATATATTTGCAGTGGTTGAAATTATCAATATTGAAGTATATGTTCTATTGTAAAATTTCAGTGCACCATAGGCGCATTTCAACACTGATATTTGTGAAGAATTATTCGAATGAAAGTTGTACATGATTGACTTAAATTTGTACAGAAAGGTGACAATTCATCATTATCATTTCATTTATTTTCATGTAATAGACTGATGTCCTATAATGTGTATCTTGTGACATTTCTGATCGACAACACTTTCGTGGTGTTTGGAGGAAAATCTTTCGGCAAACTGTCGGAATTCCAATGGGAACCAATTGTGCCCAACTCCTTGCTGACATTTTTCTTTACTCGTACGAAGCTGAATTCGTTCAATCTTTGGTCTCTGAAGGGAAAGATTCTTAGCTTCTGACTTTAACTTCACTTACAGATATATAGACAATGTACTGTCCATCAATAATCCAAAATTCACCGATTATCTAAGCAGAATCTTTCTTTCGGAGATTGAAGTCAAAGAAACTACAGAGACAAATAATTCAGCATCCTTTTTGGAAATAATGCTGTCCTACATCACTGATTTTCATATGAACACCTCACTCTATGACGTCTACGTCTTTCAGATAAGCTTCTCAGTCAGGGATACGTTTGTGACCGACTAACAGTTCACCAGTCTATACACTATGATGTCCCATTGTCCAGAATGGTGGATGATATTCTGCTTTAGACCATTTGAACCATCCAACCAGAGAATATACTTGTATCCTCCGAAATGGATGGAACCGGATGCGACATTTCTGCCCAATTGAAGCGACGGGTGTAGCATGCAAGCAGGAGATGCTGACTCTTCCTGGGCACCTGGTCTCACTCACATATTGGGAGTTCGCTTTTTTTTTTTTGTCATGTGGAGGTATTTGTTCTTTTGCTTTGGTTCCTGTTTTATCCTGATTTTGTATGCCTTCGGTTTATGATTTTCTGAATAATCGATTTTGTACTGTGTTGGGATATGGTCATTATCCATATTTGTCATTCAACATAAATATCAACTTAGTTTTTTTTTTTATTGGGAGGGGGGTGTCAATGTCCCCTGTGTTAAATTATTTTGTTTTGATGTAATCTTTCAGTGTGTATATGAAGGCGTTTTATTCATACAACAGTTGTGAGTCTTCCGAAGCCTCTGTATATGTCTTGATGATTCAGAGGGTTGTGCACATGTAATCCAGATAACCACAACACTTGCTTTATATATATAATACATTGCCGTTCAAATTGTCAGTGTTGATATATATCTTCTAGAGTAAAATTTCCATGAACCATATGCGCATTTCAACAAGTTGTGTCCCATCAGTGATGCTCGAGACCGAAATAGAGGAAATCAAAATAAAGTGAAATTATACCGAGCAAATGTATAAACTTGGCCTTAACTTTCAGCCAATGAACATTTTGCTATGCCATCAGGGAGATACCCCTTAATTTTAGTCAATTTTCATTGAATTTTTGTGGCGGAGAATTTGCAAATATATTTTAAGGTATTAGATAATGAATTAAATAGTGTCCAAAATATTGAAATTATGTGTATTATTATGTATATATAATTTCATATATTTCTTCATCTTTTGATTTTTCACAAACTTTCGTACTAGGATGGTAGGTATCGAATAAAGAATTGTTTTGAATAGGGTCATTTTAGGAGTTATCTCCCCTTGATAGAATTCCAAACTCAATACATTGGTGAATCAATCATCCCTCGTTATACATCGAATACCTCAAGTCAAGTACAGAGACAGGACACATGATATGAGAAAAAGATAACATACAGACGGAGACAAAGAAAACAACCGTGTAGCATCAAGTTGTAACACATCCCATTCATCTTAATAAAATTCTATGCAGTCAAAAATGTGTTTTGGTATTTCTATTTTCGGAGTTTCTATACATAGTACAGCAGCGCGTATTTGTATTCATTTGCAGCGCCGCTATAACTTTTTATTTTTCAGTAGCGCCCACCAACAATGAATTCCGTTTTAACACTTTGACTCTGTGGAGATTTTCCAAAATTACGATGTTGACCTTCATGTTTCAATTATGCTAAATACGAATATGCTCTTTGTCTCCGTCTGTCTGTTTTCTTTTTCTTGTCTCGTGTGTGCGTTTTCTCTTGTATTAATTGCAAAGTCGTCATGGCATCCCCTCTATGTGACCTGGGTGTTAGCCTTCTATTTTGTGAAGATTTTTTTTCCGATACCATTTATATTCTATGTTGAATTTATTTGTCGTCTAAAACTTTCTCACTGGCATCGTCGTTTGAAAGTAGAAAAATTAGAGAAAAAAAATAGTTTACGAAAATACTCATTCGCAGGTAATTAGCTCCGTACTGTAAGTTACATCCCCCGCCATCTGTTGTATTATTTTTCAAATCCGAGTTCTTTTTTCATTGGATTTTACATGCCAGATTATAACTTTTACTGACAATATCTACAGTCAACTATCTTTTGTTTGTAAATAACAAAGAAAAATATATCTTGCAAGCAATTTTAACACCATTATATAGGCATATCTCAAACTACCCTTGTCGTATTCTAAGTTAGTTGTTAACATGTCAGATTAATATCTTTACAACAATAGAACTTACTTTTACAGTAATCTAAATTACACCTTTGTGTAAGTAAATGAACCTTTGCATGAGATAGTGTCTCCCAGAGCAATTATGAAATGATATTGAATATCGGTATTTTTAAAGCTGTCTTGGGGAGTTCTGTAACGTTGGTTTTTTTTTTACCTTCAAAACAATGTGTTGGGTTATTTTCTCAAAAAAAAAACCCAAACATTTCATACATCTCCAATGCAAAGATCGTACACATGTATGATAAAGCTTTTTTGGGATCTATAAGAAAGGAGGGATCAGTCTCCAACAAGACTCGTTGGTAGCACCTACAGCAAAACGACAAAACACCCCATGCGAAACCATATTGTAGACAAGTACAGCAAGAGACTCGAAAGCGACAAGGAACACAATATACGACACAGAAACAGCACACATAAAAAGAACTAAATATAAACCAACGAAACCAATGGGCAATCGGTGACACCTTCGGACAGCCATCTGTCACTGTTTTTTGTTACTCTTCTTCCCTTTTTTGTACATACGCAGCTATTTTCTGTCATGATTCTAAATTTGGATTTCTTGAGCATCACTGATGATACATCGTTTGATGATATGCATATACGGTGCACTAAATCATTACAATAAAACACGTTTTTCAATATTATAATTTCAACCACTAGATTGGTATCTCTGTTGGTGGAATGTTAGTCCCCGAGGATATCGATTGCCTAGCTTTACTGTGCTTCTGCACAGACTTGAAATATATTTGTAAATTTTCTTATATTAAATTCGATGAATTACTTATTTTCAAACTAAGGAGTGTCTTCCTCATAGTATAGTTCTGTTCTTAGCTGGCTCCTCGGCATACATTATAGGTAATTTATAGAATTTCGCTCTTCAAGTATTCACTATCTGGATTTCCTCTCTTTCGACTTCAACGATAACTGATGATACATTGTGTGGCTTGCCAAACAGGGGATGCTTATTCCTCCTGGGCACCTGGTCCCACCTCTAGCTTACTAGGGGTCCGTCGATGTTCAATTTGGTGCTCTATTGTGAGTGCTGTTGAGATTGTCTTCAGGATCTTCTTTATTTCATTTTGTGTCACACGTAAAGCTCGTAAAAAAGTTCTCCGCGAGGGGTTTGACAGTAAGTGATGTAAATGTCTTCCCTGACATGGTCGCCATAGTATTTTACACATGTATATAGACATATTCTAAGACAGTGTATGCTTTGTAGATATTGTTTTCATTTTCGTGCGTGAACATGGACGGCGGATGCGGCTAGCCAAACATGGCATGCTTACTCCTCCCGGGCACCTGGTCCCATGCTCCATTTGATGCTCTATTGTGAGTGCTGCTGAGATTTTCGTCAAGATCTTCTTTATCTCATTTTGAAATGTACATGTATATGATGCACTTAATTATTTCAAAAGAACATATATTTTAAAATTATAATACTGCAACATTTCATGGCTGTCTCTGTAGAAGCATCAATGAAACCATTGCAAAGGTACAAGTATAACAGGTAAGATGACTTACTGTGGTGTTTAGGAACTCTCTGATTCCCTTTGAAGCAAGTCTTTATTGATAAATTCATAGAGAAAAAAGAAGAAAATGCGAAAGTTCTTTTTATCGGCAACTATTATTGATTTTACAATTTAAATATATGTATATCGTACAATGAAGCAAACATCTTGTTATCTTAAGAAGTTATCAGGATTCAATTCCGAAAAGATGCATCAACAGGCGTGACGGGTGCTTCTTTCCGTTAGTAGTAAGAGATGATATCAGAATATGACCTTGGCTTAAACAAAAGAGGTCTTGCCTCAGAAGTATGGAAAATAGACTTATGAAAAATATCTTGTTTTGATTATTTTCTATACACAGTTTGCTCTTCTTTATGGTTCAGATTGTTTTCTGATTAGCTGTGTTTTATAAATTAAAATCTTCTCTTTTTTTTCTTAAAAATTAAAAAAAAACCTGAAATTTGTCTTCAGAATCTTCAGAGTCCTTGTTCATATGGCACAAACATACTTAAAGACTATGTTATCGACAAGTTAAATAAATAGGCATTATTCTGGGTTGAGCAGACAGTCATACATCACTCCGACGACGAGAAAAACTCGACCTAATCAATTAAACGTTACAGAGTAAAGCAACCAGCTCTAATTATAAATTACAATATGCATGAATGAAACTATTTTTCAAAGGTTCTAACATGGTTTTCCTTCAAATGATACTTCAAATCGCAATAACTTGAATGATTTCAATTTTGAATGAAAAAAAACTATTGCAAGTAGTTATGAACACGTACTACAGTAAGCCGTAAAGAAGAATAAATAACTACCTAACGATGACATTGTCAAAAGATGCGAGGTAAAATCAAGCGCGGATCTGAAGAGGGTTATAGGGGCGTAACCCCCCTCTAGAATATGCCAAAAATGCTTATTTTCCCTTTTTGCGAGGAATTGTTTTCAAAACATTATGATCGACACCTTGACGACTTAGAACAACCCTCCCCCCCCCCCCCCCCCCCAAAAAAAAAAGAAACCTTTTACAAAATTCTAGATCAGCCCATGAAATTCATCTCTCGCTGTTTACTCTGTGATCAGTTTTCTGAATCGTTGTTGACAAGGTATTCTCATTTTTCATTGCTTTAGAAAACCGCATTCCCTCTCTGACATTCGATTTCTCGTCGATCACTGAACTTCTTCGACTGTCAATGGCAAGTGATGTCATTGTATGATCACGTGACGGATCGACTGGAATCCGCGGAAGAAAAACATTCACGAACACTTTCTTCCGGTCACGTGTCGAGTCATTGCTATCGTTGCTTTTTGTGAAACCATTATGACTTCCAAAAGAATCTATTCTACGCAGTACTTTTAGACGGGATTCATGTCCCCTGCTGTCTATACTACTGTCTTTGCTGAGTCTAGACCACGTGATCAGCCTCGGTGAGCTCGTGCCTTCGTCATCAGATGACGAAAGTCTATCCGGTGTCGTAGGTGGTGCCTTAGGAGCTTCCTCACGCTTATGTACACATATCCTCAGATCAATTTCTTTATTGCCTACGTCACAAAATACGCAATGGTCCTTTGGGGAATGAAGTCCGTTCACCTGAACCCGACTGAATATTTCATCTGGGAGTTTCAATTCCGGTGACGAATCCGTCGGCAAAATACTTCGATGATTCATTATTTGTTTCCGAACATTCCAAGCGTCTCTGTGACTTCTCACAAAATCCCATTCATCTTTTGGATGTCCTTGTGAATTAGAATCTTCCCTTGAAACGTCCCCTCGATTTTTACATATTCCCTCAATAATTTCACGCTCTCCTTTCGTCAGACCGGCTTTGTCGCGAAGAAACATTCGTCCTGGATGAGTTCCACTTAAAGCCCATTTATTTACTTTCCCTCTCACTTTTTCAAATGTCTGTGAACCAGCAAGGTCTCTGTAGAAATTAGAAATTGAAACACATTCACCCAAGTCCTCCGACCAATCATAAAAGCGAGCTATGCTCACGTGAGAACGAGGCATGGTTGTCACTGTTCCGGCGGAGGGATATTTGGCGGACTTTATTCTTGGCGAAGCAGCAAACGATTTGTATGACGTAACATATGATGTCACGGGACGCCGCCGCGTGATTGTTGGGTTAAACCTGCAATAAAGGAAATAAAGTTAAGACACATTCGACTTTTATCGGAAATTCATTTATATTCGTAACATTTTCGTTTCATTGTTTGTATGGGTAACTGTCTGTTTGTTCAATCAGTCTTTTTCTTCCATCTGTCTGACTGCTTATCCCTTCGTTTGTCTTTTCCTCCTTTTTTTTATAATATAATTGTTTATTGTCTTGGGGGAGGGGGCCATAGAGTCATGCCATAAACGTTTTGGTCAGTGGTCACCATTTCCATTTCCTTAAAATTTTATTTACAAATCATCTTCTTTTTATGGATTATATTGCCTTGATATGCGTCTAATATCAATTCAAACAAAACTTCTGTTTGACAACTAGTTAAAATATTTCAAATATTACTACACTCTGAACCCTGACTTATCTTGACATGAAAATCAAAACTAAGCTTTCGAACTTAAAACTCTGAAATCTTCACATCAATAACCTTTTAAGGCATACACATCTGTTAGAACATACATTTGAAAAAATTGTAATAATCAATATGTATTGACTATTGAGTAATATAATAAAACAAAATAAGAAATTTTTTATTTGCCATTATCTCAATGATATAATGAGCGGGGTCGTCCCTTTTTCACAAAGGCATCTCTTAATTCAGTGTCGAATTTCAAAGATCTACAAATACCATGCTTGTCAGAAACGTCTTTTGATCATAAAAAAATCTTAACATGTATCAAGCTCCATGAAGTAAACTTGGCATTAAGTAAATAAACCAGAAAAGAGTAGTAAAATGTAGTTTTACACTTGAACTTAAGAAACTTCATTACAACATGTTCTTCATTTCCTGATAAATATTACCGTAATGTCTTTTAGGGGTGGGGGGTAAATATTTTCAACTTTTTTTTTGGGGGGGGGGGGGGGGGGTTCAGGTCTCTACAAAAAGTGAAAAAAAAATGATAATTTCTACAGGATACTGTACAGATGCAAATCGAACATTGTTTGATACTCAAGTCACAATTACTTTAATCATGTCATAATAAAATGGTTTAGTGCCTTGTAGAATCGCAACTCTCCAACGTAGAATTCCTTTATAGTCCTGGGAATCAAACATCATATACGACTGTTAACAATTGTACACCTAAGAATTGTTATTTTCATGTCCCTCAGTTTTTAATTTAAAACTTTTTAAAATCTTTGAATAAAGTTGAAAAGAAGTTCTTCCAAATTGCAATTTAAAGGAAATCTGGAAAGAACAATAAAGAAAGAATCTTTTTTCGAAAACTTTGTTTGCGCATCAAGGAGCATGTAGATTTCTTTAAACACCGGTGACTCTGTTTGCAGGTACGTCACAGTTGAAATTGAACGCTTTCCTAATAATGTAACTGCTTCAAAATTGTCAACCATATGTCAAATGAACAATGGGACATGCCGGTTTAAAGTAATACAAAATAACAATGGTAGGGTGATTCATGCCAGGTTAATGGTTTATTCTTCAAGCTTTGCTATTCAAATTTTTCGAAGTTTTAGCAAAGGAATTCCACAAAACATTTAAAAAGGAAAAGTTTTGATTTCTTATGGTTAATTGCAGATTTTATTCTGAAACTCAAACTGTCTGTCTGATTTGTTAATGTTGTGTTTTTGTTGGTGGGGACATTTTTATTAATATGATAAGAAGGGGGAGTCTATATCCATGAAGATATTTTAATTTCTAAAGGTGGAAAAACGTTCGAAAAATGCTATTTAAACTTATTTCTTAAAACTTTGAAATAAAATGATGAATAAAGAGAAAGAACCTGAAATCTAACATCGCTGAATAATGATGAAAATCATACCTTGAATGAAATTCCAATTTCCCATCGTGAATTGACAAGTATAATTCAAGTTTTATCTCTAATCTGTAATAATCGATCCTCAAAATGGCAGTAAGAAGACCTCATGCAAAACTTAATCGATTTGATGGGGTTAGTCGGATTTTATCAAAACTTGGCACAATGATTGACGTCTATATCATTTCAGAAAGGAGTAATCCCCCTTGTTTTCCACTTTCGAAAAAAAAATCTTGATCGCGATGTATACGATATTTATATTGTTTATAAAGAAATTAACATCGAGTTATTGTAAATCATTACGATAGACCAACACTCATATCTTACCCTGTACAAGTAGTGTATGTATTTAATATTCCACGTGAGTTTTAATATTTAAATCCTCCCGACAGAATTGTCAAAACAAAGACATAGGCCGTCAAAACCCTGTATTTAAAGTGCATTGGCTAGATAATACGTTGATATGTATACATTAAAATCTTTAATAAAATACAAGATAACACATAGTGCAAAGAGTTTGATCCTAAGGTGATACTTAGTATATTTCTTATTAGAATTAATCTACTTATGAGATTTTTACTGAGTTTTTTAAAATTTTCATATGCCCCAAAATCATTTTTCGGTGCTATTACTCAGGATATCTCCATGGTGTTTTGTAATTGATCTTTTTCATTTGTTCTCAAATAGAAAGCAACGTATAATTTGTCTATTACATGTAATTCATTCAAACTAATAATGTGTGATTTGTTTATTACATGTAATTTATAATTTTATTCAATCTTTACAGTATTTCAGAGCAACTTCACTTTCAGTTACTATAATTCTTGGCATTTTTTTTTTTTTTTTATCGTCTTGATATTTACAAAATACTACTCGTATTCTTCTTTAGGCACCACAGTTCCATTTCCTATAATTCGAATCTGATTTTCATCTCCTACACGGACGTTTGTTTGTTCATTTTTGGTTATACTATTTTTTAAATACACTGCTAAGTAGGCCCCACGCAAAATTGAACCGACTACCTTAATTAACAGATTGTTACTTTTTTTTTTTTTTTTTTTTTTTTTTTTTTTTTTTTTTTTTACCTTAATTAACAGATTGTTACTTCATTCAAAGGTGACTAAATAAATAAATAAATAAATAAATAAACTGCCATTTATATTACCCAATTCTTTATGTTTCAGCTCAAAGTACCACTGAGTTGATATTTTTTATGGTACAGAGAATTGAGACTATTTTAATCATTTTAATCATGAAAATAGCTCTTTCGACGCAAAGTAGGCACTTAATTAATTGTAGTCATGTAGTAGTCATGCACCCAATTTCACTTCGTTTATAAAACGAAAAGTTAGAAAAAGACAGAAGGATTGTCAAATATAACGTCAAATTAATTTGTCGCCAAAGAAAAGCTTCTCTCTGGCATCATCATTGAAAAGTTATAAATTACAAAAACACAATAAACCGTAAGTCGCGGGGAAAGGTGCTACTATAGCTCCTCACTTTAACTAACTTAAAAGTTACAATTTTAAAATAAGTGCAATAGGTTTACAGTAGATAATATAGAAAAGAACGAAGTGCCCCATTCTGCTGCTAGAATAAACATCAAAGAAGTACACATAAGTTATCCAGACTCAAAGTCGAGACGGTAAGGCAAATTCAGTAGAGAGCCTTCTGGGGGAAAGAATCAAAATACTGTGCACCTCAAGTCTCATATGGTCTGACAAAAATAGCATCTTTCAACAACTAGAACTTTGCCGAGTTGAAATAATTTCAATAAAAGGCTCACTTGCGTACTTTTTTCTTATTGGTTTAAAGAAAGAATGCAACTTAAAACAGAAACGTTTATGAAGCAATACTTCTTTATTGGAACGAACCGTCTGAACTTACTCTGATGCAGTGTCTGGAACTGGTTCACACAGTACCCGTACCATGGTTTTACAAACTTCCTCTTATCATAAAATTCCGATATCGAATAAAAACATGATGAAATTTATTCATACCCAAGACATTATTTAAAATGAGTTCTGTTGGAGAACTAAAGAATTCTCCGAAAAGATTTCTATAGGTATGATTGTCGAAAGATAAGCGACTCATACTTCAGAAACTGTGTTGCAAAATCGCCTACATCGTGTTTCAGGAACTATAACATGACAACATTGCCATTTTCAGGTAAAATTGATCGCTTGTTGTCTTTACCGCACCTTGAAATTACTGCAATGCCATCACTGCTTAAATTTTTGATGATTTTGTTTCAGTACAAAGCGTCACGACAAAACATTGTAGAAAAGTTACTGAAGCAGAGAAGATACTGTTCAATTTACATTGATAATTCAAGTTGTGAAAAGATTTATTTGCTCAGTAATTTTTTTATGATTTTGCCATGGAGAGCGCCACGACAAGACTTTGTGGAAAAATGCTGAAGCAGACAAAAAAATCTACATCTTACCAGACGACAGAGTCGACAAACATTTCTTAGAAAATCCTCAGTTACTATACAGTACTCCAAGCCAGAGATAATAAAGAATTGACTCCTATCACCAGTATCATCCCAATAAAATCCACATGTTTATTCACTTCGGGTAACCTTTGTGTATTTGTTTAACAAATATGCACCTTTGAAGGAAAAAAAGTCACCTATATTATGTGGAATAAGTTAAATAGAAACTCTCCTCCCGATTTGTCCTGATAAAGAAAATCGTTTGACTTAAGCATTATTGGAAATCGTAAATCTGAATTGTGTCTTCCATTATCTTGCAGACGACAATGTCAATTGCATTTTATTACCAAATGTAAATGATTTCCTATGATGTAAAAGTGTGTGTTTCCTGCTTTTTATGTTTACTATTAAAGAACACGACATTTGAAACTTGATATTATAAAAGATCGTTTGATTTACTCTAATCCTCAAAGACCTTACTCATAATTATCGAAAAATCTAAAGAGGAAATTCGAGAGTTTACCTACTAAGGTATCAATTTTTGCTTCCAAAAATCATTACTCCAGATTATAATATATAGTATGTAAACATAAAAGCTTCGACGTCCAAGTAGCATGATAAACGAAATAATTCTATACTCTGGTGAAGAGGATTAAGCGTTTTCTGTGTGCCTAAGTGCAAACATTTAAAGGCTATGTTTTTAAAATACTTTTTTAAACATACTGTTGAATTGGTATTCGTATCATATTTTAAAGGTAGAAACGAATTGAAAATTGTTGTTCTTGGTGCCCTCCCCCCCCCCCCCCCCCCCCTTTTTTTTTTTTTTTCTTTTTTTTTTTTTTTTTTTGTTTTATTGTATTTTGCATTTTTGCTGTTCGAAAAAGAGAACTTTAAGATGTATTAATCAATTTTTTCGTATCGTATCATAAAAATATACTTACCTTTCAAATTATTCAGATGATAATCCCATTCAATGCCAGTACAAAAACAGAAACAAATGTGTTTACTTGTGAAGGTTTGATTTCGATGTCTCGTCAAGACAATATGTCAGTCCATATACGATCCATTAATTCATAATTCTCACAGATCAATAAGTTGAATAATTTAGATAGCTTTATCTCTGCACATAGTTAGAGTTAGGCAATGGCAATTTGAGTTTAAATATGAAGTTATACATCAGTATCTCAGTGGCGCGTCGAACCTTGTAATGTTGGATGTCGAGATACTATTGAATTTAAATCAGACCTCCGGTCTTTATACCGGGATCATAATTGTCGTTTTTTGTTGACAACTATCTAGTTCATTAGCGATTCCTGTTTAATCAGATGTAATCGTGCTGTTAATTTTATTATTAAATTAAGACTTGAAAAGTTATGTTGACTTTGATGAGATTGATTTTCTATCAACCTATGTAAATTCTTAATGGATCGGTTCTCGAAGAGTATGTTAGGTTTTAATCAAGTGAAAATAAGACTGCTGAGTTTCCCATCATTGTGATATAGCCTTTGGGACTTTTCATAAGCAGATCTTGAAATCTTATCCAAAAGGAGTGGATTCAGCCAATCAGAGGGCCCAGCCTATGATTTTGAAAAAAAAAATTTGGAAAATCAGCATTTTTGACTAATTCCAGGGTGGGACATGACACCCCTTACCGCCGTCTCTAAATCTGCGATTGTTATCTATTTCAGATCCTAGACTATTCATGCAAGTTTTTCTTTTTTTTTTTTTTTTTACTTTACAACCAAGTAGTCGTAGATGGCGCCACTGTTGTCGTAGTTTTACTAAAAGAGAATGAAAACTCTGGATAACACAGGAGCGAAAATCTTACAAATTCAACTCAACAGTAGATGTCGCCACATCATCAATTTACCATTATACGTAGTTTGATGTTATCATTGATGCCTTTTTTCAACTGAGGAAAAATTGTATTTCGTCATCATAAATGCACAAGCTTGTGTAATTATTTGCAAGAAACATTTTTAACACAAAGAATTAAGTATAACAGAAGAAACCTGCTCGTTTAATGCTAAAAACCTGAACCTCTCCGTCCTAAATCATGATAGAATATGACCTCAGAATAAGTTTGATCTTTGTTCACATGTGTAATTTATCTTCATCTGCGCCTGTTTTGCTACCTGATTTTAAAGGGGGTCATCATAAACCGACATCATTCCAGTATACCATAACGTTTCTCCTTGGAGAGGTCAATAAAGATTCGATCTTCTTCACTAATGATATAAAACAAAACAATAACCCCGGATCATATAAACGTTAACTTCAATATAAATTGTTTACTTAGCATTCAATAACATGTCTTCTCAACGACCAAAGAAGGGGGATCAATATTTGAAATCCTCATCTCAATACAAATTGTAAACATTGTAGAGTGATCGATATAGCCTTGTCTTTTTGACCTCTTGATTTCAGAGATTGAAAGAGCAAGATTCGATACATAAAAACGATATATAGGTTATCTACTTATGTTTAAAAAGGTGATTTTCAGAAGGTTTTTTTTTTTCGCTATTGAAAGTGTTTTAATGTTTGTTTGATTTCTCTGATAGCGAGTGATGCGCGGAAATTCTTTCAAGAAAATGAATATTAAAAAATATATATGTAAATCATTTCATAAATTATACGTAATTATGACTGCTGATGAGAACATGTAGATTAAGTGCAAAGATATACACCTATATCGGGTTTTTAAAATTTAAGTTGTACCTTTGATGAAATGACCATTGTACCCATGCATATCGTTGATGCCCGTTAGATAACTTCTACATGTAGTTTTGGAAAAGAAAACATGATCGGTTCGATATTTAGTCATACACTTAAGATACGCTGTATTTCATATTTACTATATAAACGAAACTTTGATCTTTAAACATGAAATCAATCTACAGATTTAATTCTAATTGTCCGGTAGCTCGCGTTTAAAGTAAGCATGACCGATTTCGAAACCAAACATCCCTACTACGTCTGTAATTAAGAAAATTTACATTTCTTTTAAGATATGTATAAAATATACGTAAGAATTGTAACCTCCATGTTCTTGACATTTCAAATCATTGTAACATCATTATATCTCTTTACAATTCTATTCGTACGAAAAAATTGCATTATATGGGAATCGTTGGGTCCTTTCTTCAGTCATACTATTCAGAAACTTTACAGTCGCAAATCCAGCCAATTTGATCGGAATTCAATAATTCGATAAACTTATGCATAAACTACTGCTTTGAACAAAATTTGGTAAAATTTTCAAGAAAAAAATAGCAGGAAGTAAAACATTATTTGCCTGTCTAGGAGAGGAATTCTGATATTGCACTCGCTGAGCCTTTTCCGTCGGTAAAATTCCCAGGTAACGCAAAATATTTTCGAAATATTTTCGAATGGTTTCAAACAGGCTCTGTTAAAACTTTTCTGGCAAAACATTCCAAGAACATTTTTAAAACACTGTGCAATTGCATAGAATGTTTTTTTAAAAAACGTTTTAACAACATTTAAGAGCGCTGAACAAAATGAAATGTTTCCAAAAATGTTTTGTTGATATTTCTGGAACCATACAAAATCACATTTACTGAAATATTTCCTTTGCATAGCTCGGGTCAGATGAGATAGCCTATATTCTACATAGTACAAAGAGCACAAAAGGGGTGAAAACAACCACGTTCACTATTCAGACAATGTCGGATCCATCCAGTAAAGGGCGAATGCACGTCGCTTGGAAGAAAAGATAAAGACAGCACAAAAAATGGGTACAAGAACTAGCAGAAGGGACAGAACGCCCCTTATTCCGTCTGGACAAACGTATATATCACACACGTGCTCACTCTCATACTAGTCTATAACTCGTATACATGTAGTTACTATTCTAAATCAAGAGAACCAAAGCAGACCCCGCGAGGGGCGAGACAAGGTGCCTAAGTAGAGTCAGCGTCTACACCCGCTGCTATTATACATAGTACAAATATATAGAAAGCCCAATATGGGGAAAGCCAAGGAGGATGTTACTGTAGATTAAGAAGAAAAGATTCCCTAATGATCCAGCCTATGAATGTACAATTTGGGAGGGTTGTATTTAGGAAGGTGGGGACGAAATATGTTTTCTGAAATTTATTCAGTCGTATTGCGAAGAAATATTCGTTTCGATCAAGAAGATTAGAATTATTTCAGTTTACCGTCAGTCGTTAAATATGACGGATGGAATAACACCAAAATTCAGTGGTGCAATAGTTTGGTCCGACTAAGTCTGGATTGAAATTGATTCATCTCATAAGATAGATTGGTTAGATCAAACGGACAGAATTGGATTAAATATCTCAATAGCTTCAAAAAGTATAACACTACTCGAAACAATTATTACTTTTTTCCAAAGTGATGGGATCCAACGAACCCCGTTATCAATAGTGCACAGGAAAACTTGACTGAAATCTATTTTATCCCTCTATTGTGAAAATCCCCTCGTCTGTGTAACAGGAATTCGGATCTAAATTAAAAAGGTTTATCTGTGTCGAATAGAACACATTAATCTGAAGTTAATGAAATAGAGAACGAAATGAGACATAAATCATTCAAAGCATTCGATGTTGACTGGCGCGGAATGTCCTCCATTGTATACCGGAAGTCTGCAATCCGCCATTGTTGTAGCAGACTATTATGTAATTTGATTGATTTAATCCCTCTTGACAAATATCGTCCACGTGCAAACTTATCGGTAGAATTTCCATTAACAATTTACATTAATCAATTTCAGTCCGTCGATTTCATTGTGATTGATCTATTACATTTAGCTAAATCTGAATGAAATGAAAAGTTGATCTGATTTTAAGTTACATGCAGTTTGAGAAAATATCTACGTTGTCTAAAGCTGCTTTTTCGTACCTTTGTACAACAACCATATATATGTATATGTTTGAAAGAATGGACATGGACATTAATTAATGAGTTTTATTCCTTTTTGCCGAAGGCAACACCAGAGAACAAATACAGTACACAATACACACCTCATACCGTGAAAAACACGCACACATTTTGTTCTTTCCGTCTGTCCATCATTCAGCAGCAAACAGTATACCCATGGATAAAACTTTTGAACGGTTACTGTCAGGACTTTCATCTCTCATATGAGTATTCCTTTGGGTACCATTTTTTTCAACGTGAGGATGAAGTTTGGCCTACTTTCGTGACAAACTTTCAAAAGCTGGGAAGCTGGGGATCACAATTCTCTGAATTACTTAGCCTAGCTGTTTCTTCATTGAACACACCCCCCCCCCCCCTACTTTTTATTTATTTACTTTACTTTTCTTTTTTTTTTTTAGTTTTGTATTGTTTTTATTGACAAATTTTATTAACAAATAATTCAGCATCCTATCTGGACATAATGTTGTCCTACGACACTGAATGATGGTCACATGAACACCTCACTCTATGACAAACGTGACGACTTCAGTTTCAACATCACAAACTTTCCTTTTCTGAGTAGCAACATCCCTTCATCGCCAGCTTATTCATATCTCAGTTAATACGCTATGCCAGAGCAAGTACCAAATATACAGATTTTGTTCTGAGAGCAGGAGATGCTTACTCTTCCTGGGCACCTAGTCTCACTCCCATTTTGGGAGTTCGCTTCTTTTCATGTGGTGGAGGTTTCTCTTTGTTTGCTTTGGTTCTTGTTTTATCCTGATTTTGTATGCCTTCGGTTTATGATTTTCTGAATTATCGATTTTGTACTATGTATTGGGATATGGTCATTATCCATATTTGTCATTTGTTTTTGTTTGGGTTTTTTTTCTTACAACGCTGGCCCATCACATAATGAATGAGAGACAACCTTCAATCAAGATGGAGAATCACCCGAGTTCGTTGATCCGCACACCTCAAATGTGTTACCCGGACAGGCCTAATGCAGCGTACCCTGTACATCATCCATAAACCATTAGCTCTTCTAGGCAAGCTTTAATCTACGACATGATGCCCAAGTTGTCATGGTAAATTAGCCTTTATAATTAACAAACAAGATAGTTAAATGAAGCAAAACACGGGATGGGGCGCCCATTACGTCTATGTAAGGACGTGTTTGATAAATGTTCTTCCTCTTTTGCCTGGGTACAGAAGATTAAACATTGCCTGATTTGTGATAAAGAGAAGCCTATTGTGGCGTCTAAGTAATCGCTGGATCACGTGATTTAGAGCCAGTTTTTCATGTCAAGCTTTAAAATTGAGCTTCAGGGTGTTCCAGGCGCGGTTCCAGTCATTTTGTCACAAGAGGAGAAAATGGTTTCTTTAAAAGAAAACAACTCAGTTGAAAATAATTTGATAAGATACGTTATGATTTATAAAAGCAAATGCTGCATTTTGACCGATCTAAGAAGACGGTACGTGCTTTAACCCTTGATTCGTCCTTGCACATACGTCTACGCCTGTCTTTTGGAAGTCTGTAGAACATTTTTGCATACTCACTTATGACATCAAGTGGTTGACTTTGTACAAATATTCGATTTACCCAAAATATTTTCGCATACGTAAACAATTTCTCGTTTTTTCTTAATTAAAGAAAATTCCAACAAACTCAGTATCTCAGGTTTTATGCGATCGGATATTGTATCAAGCCTGTGAGGTAGCAAAATTACTTTTCTTACAAAATTTCTCAAATATTTAATCTATAATTCATGAACAAAGAATGTTTATGGTCTGTGTTCATATCGATTAAAGAGTCGTTGTACAAATTCTATTAGATTGTCTGCGATCATAATCTTGAGTAAACTTGATATCAAATGACGCACTATTATCATTGCTCGACGATTCGTTACTTTTATTAACGAAAACCACGAACTTCATTAACTACCTAAAGAAAAATGAAATATAAATGATGCAAAGATTAAAATCAATAATTTATAGCTGCTACCATTCTCAAGTTGTCAGAGAGAACGACATTTTAATACTAGATGCTTCACACAACAAAGCTCTTTTCATTTCGGTTTGTTTTGGTTCCATTCCGTTCATCGGTCTTTAGAGGGTAATGTACAGTGTCACGAACGATGGCGATCATAAAATACTGAATATGTAAAGCATGAAAAATAAAAATCATTTCTCAATGTGTTAATTAGATCCTGTGGAGCAGGGTATTGTTAGTGTATCATAAACAACAGGTCTTGCTCAATCACTGAATCGAATGGAAACGAATGAAACCATGTCGTTCAGTTGAACTGTATGACTCTCTGGTAGGTAAGGCCAAACCTATTTTTTTCTTTGTTAAGCACCAGGCCAGCCTATCTACCTATCCGCTAAAAACTAACAACAAAGAGACATAAAATTATCGAAAATCTTTAAAAAAAAAAAAAAAAAAAAGAAAGAAAGAAAAGTAAGAACTATCCGAGAGAGCAAAATCCCATTGTAGGGAGGCAAAGAAAGCGGCACAAAACAATTTTGTGTCATTTTTAGTTCATTTCAGAATACCTAACCTTTGGAAAGCGCATATACCTCCTGTAAATTGTTGCGACTACACTTATGTCTTGAAAAAAGGCGAATAGTAAACAAACAACAGAGAACAACAAAACATCCAGTAACACAACGGAACACACCCACAGGATTGTAATAAACAACGGACACCAGACATAACAACATCAACAAACAACAGGGGACAACAAAACATCCAGTAACACAGCGGAACACACCCGCAGGATTGAAACTAACATCGAACATCAGACAAAAAACATCAACAAACAACAGGGAATAACAAAACATCCAGTAACACAGCGGAACACACCCACTGGATTGTAACAATCAACGGACATCAGACATAACAACTTCAACAAACAACGGGGGACTACAAAACACACAGTAACTCAGCGGAAAAAAACCCACAGGATTGTAATAAACTTTGAACATCAAACAAAACAACTTGAACAAACAACTATGGCCAATGAGATGCAAAGCATCCACACCGAATGGTCAAACGAACAATTACAGGAGACATCTCTAAATATGAAACATTAATGACAATACACAAACTAAGGAAACCCAATGTACATCCAAAGCTAACTGTGGACGGTCATTCGCTCTATGAAAGGGAAGGTTGTAGTTATCCAGACTAAGTGCGACCCCCCCCCCCTCCCCCACACTTAGACATAAAGGTCTTCCGATATACACAGCTGTTATAAACAAACACTCTATCACTGTAAGGTGGCATCAAACATGTCAGTAAAACAAACAGAGCCTCTAACGCAACACAACAGCTATGAAAATGGATACTAATAGCAGCGTAATAATTCGTGCTCTACTGGCTGAAGGAAGCTCATGATTGATCACTATAGATTTACGACTAGTTTTCATGTAGGGCAATTATGACCCAGACGAGAGTAGAACAACGCCCGCCATTTAGTCCCGTCATCACAGTTGGTTAGTTTGAAACTAATAAATATAATAATGATGTATGGCATTTGGGGTATAATATTCAACTTCCGGTTGTTTTGATAACAGTAACATTAAGTATCACGAAGTTGGTCGAAGACGCACGACTTCGGCGAATGTTCGCGGGGCCATATATGCTCATGGAGAGATAAATGAAACGGTATATAAAAATCAAATATCAAAAACAGGCCATCAAAATTTCTACCTTATCGACGACATTGTTCTTATACCCATAATACCTTAATTAAGTAATTTTCGTATTTTGGTGAAATTGATTGTATCGAAAAGAAAGCTTCCACGGAAATATTGCCTTGCTAAAGTGACAGCATGTATAATAAGAGGTGTGGAATATTAATGTACGAGATTATGAAAGAAGTACATAGAATATAGTTCAATGTCATACTCCTTCCAAATGTCATGCATTGAAATACAAGGCGAAATCGATACCTTCGTTATTAAACCTCAAACTTTAAAACATATTTTAAAAGACAATAACGGAATCGATAAATAGATATTTGTCATAATATCTGAGATTTTCTTTAATCCCCTGAAGAGTTGTATCAACATAATTGAGAATAATTAAAGGGAGGGGGGCACTAATGAGTTTGTTCTGGATCTACTCAAGAGTTCAGGCAAAACAAAAGTCTGGTCCACATAAGCTTATGTGCGTTAGTCTGAGAGCATTTAAAACAGTTTTATTACATGTTTTAATGGTGCAGACATGATCAATTTATGGATTATTTCTTTCATGTGTCGGAATGTCCCCGTTCTGAAAACACTTGTGCCTTTTACAGGTATTGTTCAATGTTTCAAGATAGATATGAAATCTGTAAGTATCAGTTCCGACAGGTATAAGAGGAAAAAAGGTATAATTTTATGGAAATTTGCAAACTTGAAAGTGGCGAATATATTAGAACAATTTTTTTTAATCAGAAATCATTGTGCAGGTGAACTACTAGGAAGATACCTCGTGTAACGGTGCTTTAGCTAGGTGCATTTACAGTACATTTAAATACTTCTTCCAGAGGGAAGGGATGATACAAATAAAAACACTACATTGTCGTTTTTTTTTTAACTTGATAAAGGCCAAGGGTCCGAAAATTTGTGTATTCGAGTGTTTGTGTTTTTATTTGACTGCATTTAGTCAAAATAATAATAATAATAATAAAGTCGATCTTGCGGCCCTTTCATCTAAATCTGCAATTACATGTGCCATAGAAATTTGTCTCGTCTTTTATTGTTTCGTCCAAAGAAAAATCATAATAATGATGTATACATTATTGGAACCCAAACCAAGTATTATTTCATTGTCCCGTGAATCACCAACGTGACGCGAACCAAAGAATTCAAAGGAGTTGATTAAAATTCAATCAATTTGAACAATTAAAAAGATAGTTAATCAAAGTTTGATTTATTTACATTTCAGCAAAAGAAAGTTACACGTTTAAGTTTTCATGATAAAAAAATGCAATATTCATTAATAATTCAAACATTTTATGAATAACATACATTCTTGTTGGACAAACGAGATAGCAACAAAGGGAATATATAAACGATAGAGAATTCTCTCATTAATTTTGCATCATCTATATTCTTTGTATATTTTTGGCAACTTTTAAATTACGGATTTTTATTCGAAATTGGGCCCTTTATGCATATTCATAATTATAAATGTAACCATTAGAAACGGTTGCAGTCTCCGATCTTGACATTCTATATAAAACAATCGAAAGAGATATTGCAAAGTCAAACGATATTTTCAATTTCCAAAGTCAAAGAGATATAATTCTAAGCTAAAAATCACAGGTAAAAATATTTTGTTTCCAAAGTCAAAGAGGTATTTTGATTCCAAAGTCAAAGATATATTTTCGATCCCAAAGTCAAAGAGATATTTTCGATCCCAAAGTCAAAGAGATATTTTCGATCCCAAAGTCAGAGAGATATTATGATTCCAAATTCAAAGAAATATTTTGATTCCTAATTCAAAAAGATATTTTCATTCCAAATTCAACAAGATATTTTGATTCCAATGTCAAAGCGATATATTGATTCCAAAGTCAAAGAGATATTTTCGATCCCAAAGTCAGAGAGATATTTTCGATCCCAAAGTCAAAGAGATATTTTCGATCCCAAAGTCAGAGAGATATTTTGATTCCAAATTCAACGAGATATTTTGATTCCTTCCAAATTCAACGAGATATTTTGATTCCAATGTCAAAGAGATATTTTGATTCCAATGTCAAAGAGATATTTTGATTCCAATGTCAAAGAGATATTTTGATTCCAAATTCAAAGAGATATTTTGATTCCAAACTCACAAGAAATAATTTATCAACATTATAGTCAGAAGTGAAAGACTCTATATGTACAGTGAGTTTTAAGGATTTTTTTTTACATTGAATAAAAGGCCAAGTGGCCAAAAAGTTGTATTAATACTTACCCTGTAGTCTGTACCCTCACACTTGACCTCGTCATTCTTGTATCCATAAGTGTGCTGCACTCAAATGAGAATCGCTGTTACAGTACTCAAATGAGAATCGCTGTATATCCAGACCAGATAAAGCTAATTCAGGAGGTTCCTTGACTTCCTTCTGCACAATCACTGCCAACACTTTATGATGAACTCGACATGTCCTCTTTTCTTCGTATCATGTATCATCATGTATCATGCATCACGTATCATTGTCATATCATATATCACCATCAATGTTCCCACTACTGTACGTCTCTTGTAAAGACAATATCGCACATGTATGCCATCAAGTCGGTGTAACCTTCCTCCTGCGCCCTTTGACTATATTTACAAAAATCAAACTGAAATTGCACAAAATATAGAGATTTAAACGTCACTTTCCCAATTCATCATTTACTAGATTAGATTTAAGTAAATTGTGGTGTGTAGCTTTCTTGAGAGGGATTAATGAAGCATTAATGTTAACTTTTGATATGGGTGTTATAAATTTTATATGTGCACAGGGCTGAATCATCGATACAATACACCTATTGATACTATGGGTGGGAGTTGGATGTCCCTACCTCGGAAAAATTAGTGTCCCCGACTCGTGCTATGATTTTAAATTCATATCTGATACTAATATAGACATAAAAGGGGATTCGTCTCCTTTAATATTGAATTGTAACAATATAAAGAATTTACATTGCTTTTATAACCTCTATCTATATGAAAAAGTATATTTTCGGTGATCGTGTATAAATGTAATTGGTTTCAAGAGCGTTCTTTGAAAAACAAGTGAAGAGGAATTTTAAGTTTGAACATTTTGGTATCTGGTTTGATTGAAAAGTATGGAATACATGGTCCGCTAGGATTTATTTCTCATAAGATCAATTATTTTTGGAGAATCTATCATGCATTGTCAAAATCTGAATTAAAAATGGAACATGGAATAACAATGTCATTCTCAGATTTTTTTTTCATTCGACACACAGGGCTATTTTTTCATAAGATCAATTATTTTGGAGAATTTATTATACATTGTCAAAATCTGAATTAAAAATGGAACATAAAATAACAATGTCATTTTCAAAACTGCTTTTACTCCATACACAAAGCTTTCGTTTTGTATGTCATCAACTCAAAGTCTTCGATTGACAGCTTCTATGGAGGACGAAAAAAAAGGAAAATTATACAAAATGATTCCCTTTTCATAGAGAGAAATTCGGTTCGGTGACCTTTTAATGATAATATTTTTATAGGTAGAACTTTAAAAGTCCCAGGTTGACCTAAACTGTATTAAATAACAATAAAATGAAATGTATGTAAATTGAAATGTATTTACAGACTACTGTGTTTATGTGTGTTCATATCTAGTGACCAAAAAAAAAAAGCTCTGACGTCTGAATCTTTTTTCAGATCAGTGTAACTCACTGAAATTGTTTTTCTTCGTCAGTGATAAATAATACAGTACTTTTTTGTTTTGATAAACTAACAATAAGTCATATTCTAACTTCCCTATTAGAAATAGGGAAACCTTGAGGGCATTGACTCTTATGGAAAAAGGAGGCAAAATACGTCTCGAAACGTTGAATAAGATACCTTGAAGACAATACATGCTCCTCATGAAAACAAGTGCAACAACCAGACCAGTGGTTTTCATTTATAATGTGTAGTAAATAGTGTAGTTATCCGGATTTATGCTCTCTCATAAAGCGAAATTACTTTTTCGGGACTTACTCAGCTAGAGGCAAGATTCTGAAACACACACCAAAAAAACAGATATTAATAGGAAGAAAAAAATCGAAGGTCAATGTAAAAGATCAAGAAAAAAATCTCCAACAAGACGATGCTGCAATTACCACGACGGAACACTCACGGGGGTGGGGTGGAGGGTGGGGGGGGGGGGGGTTCAGCAAAACAACCACGTCAACAAACAGTGGAAGACATTGAGAACAATCCCAATAAAACAACCAATAAACAAGACAAACACTATTGAAACATAAAGACAATATATCAAACGCAAGGAGAACATTGACTTAATAACACTGAAGTCCTCGTTGTACAAGAAATCGGAATTCATTGTAAATGGTGCAACAGATCTAGATTAGCAATTCTTAAAAGCAATCAAAGTAAAGGTTGAGAAATTCGATCATTTAGTTACATTAAAAGTTTCCTTATGAAATAACACAAAATGGGGATCCACCTATTGTTTAGAAAGTCCACCGTGATAACAAATGAAATCTAGATACATTGTCACATAGTCACAGTATTTTGGTTTAGGGTATCGTTGATGGAAATTCAAAAACATGTACATTTGGTGAACTAAATTGTGCATATTTTGACTATGATAGGAGCTCTCCGACCGCAGAGACGGAATCTGCCTTAATCTCAAAAAGTATATTGAAATCTGATTTTACATTGTAATGGCATGTAACTATTGTAATTTTTACAGACTAATATTTTTTTTAAGCAGGAGGGGATCTCCAACAAGACAAGGATGCAGCATCCATAGCAAAACACCGAGACAAATACACAGAGTAGACGAACACAAAAACACGACTTCAAAACACCAAACACAAAACACTACACATAAACCAACGAGATTTTCCAGAATTTTAAACATTTAAAAAAAAACCTTAATCTACCTACCTTTACTTGGCTCCGTCTCAAGCACAAAACCATAGAATATGTAAAAGACGTCAATGGTTGCAGCTAGGCAATAACTTCATAGTTCATCCCTTCTAATATACCTCGTTAACATGGCATCATATTTGAAATATCCCCACGAGAGTGCTTCTTGGTGTTGACTTAATGTAAGATTTACACTTGAGGGTTGGACTTTTCTTGAATTACGAGGCTAAAACCTCATACATAGAAACCTGAAGCCGGTACTTTTCGATCCGATTCGAGTGCCTTTTGCGATAGTTTATGACAATATGGAGTTTATTGGGGTGCAACAATATCTAATCCAGAGTGAATTTACTTGCTCTTGTACGGGAGGCACGTTTGATTTGTCAACATTTGCATAGTAAATATTGCATATTTCGTTATCCCTGATAGTGGTTCGTTAGAGCTAGGTGTCATATTTGATTTCCTTTGTATTGTGTAGCTTATAGCACATACACAATGCAAACCATTACCATTTAGTGTCCCTACAAACGCTTTTAAAGATCTGTTTGATATAGGTTAGATATTTAATACAAGTCTGAATCATAGAAGATGAAACTGATATCTCGTTAGAAGAGCGTATCCTTTAGAGCATATCAAATCTACAGCATATCCTTTTAAGAATTCAATGTTTCACATTTTCTGTTTTAGATGTTTTAGTTCGAATCCTGTACAATGCGTTGTTTCTGTATATGACCCTGCTTTACGGGTCTTTTGTAATTTCTTTATCTTAATAGTAAAAATCAGAAGCAAATGTATAAGTTAGGAAATATAACAGTCTATCGCCATCCCCGACGGGATATAACGCTTGTTTTCGGAGTTTCCTCTCAATGTCCTAGTCTTGTTCTAAATTACAAACTTCTGCTCGATAACAGCCACCTGGACAGAAATACCAGCGCCGTGGTCTAATGGTACATGTAAGAGCGTCAAGCCAGTGACCGAAAGGTTGCTGGTTCAAGTCTCAATGCACTAAAACCGCGGGTCGGCGGACATACACTCTACAATGTTGTGTGTTATATACAAAAACTTCCTTGTCTGTGTGTTGTATACAAATGTACCTGTCTGTGGCGTTTGAAAAATATAGGATTTGTCATTCAAAAGATGATATTTTAAGGATATACATGCAGAGAGTGGTTCCCACTCTACGACCAGAGAAGTATGATCAAGATAAATAGAATTCAGTACACCAAACAGATCTGTCGACATCATTGACACTTGTAGCAAAAATAAACATCATAGAGCAACGGATCCACTGAGAGATGAAATGACAGTTAGAATCGACATTGACAGTGGAATTGACATAAAAAGGGGAATTGACATCGAGGGGTAAATTTAAATAAAAAATCATGACATATCAACACTGAGAATGGACTTGACGATGACAATTGACATTGAGAATCGACATGGAGTTGGACTGACATTGAGAATAGACACTGAGTGGAATTGACATTGAGAATAGACATTGAGTTGGACCGACATTGAGAATCGACATTGAGTTGGACCGACATTGAGAATCGACATTGAGTTGGACTGACATTGAGAATAGACACAGAGTGAGATTGACATAGAGAATCGACATTGAGTTGGATTGACATTGAGAATAGACACAGAGTAGGATTGACATTGAGAATCGACATTGAGTTGGACTGACATTGAGAATCGACATTGAGTTGGACTGACATTGAGAATAGACACGGAGTGGGATTGACATAGAGAATTGACATTGAGTTGGACTGACATTGAGAATAGACACGGAGTGGGATTGACATTGAGAATCGACATTGAGTTGGACTGACATTGAGAATCGACATTGAGTTGGACTGACATTGAGAATCGACATTGAGTTGGACTGACATTGAGAATCGACATTGAGTTGGACTGACATTGAGAATCGACATTGAGTTGGATTGACATTGAGAATCGACATTGAGTTGGACTGACATTGAGAATCGACATTGAGTTGGACTGACATTGAGAATAGACACGGAGTGGGATTGACAAAGAGAATTGACATTGAGTTGGACTGACATTGAGAATAGACACGGAGTGGAATTGACATTGAGAATCGACATTGAGTTGTATTGACATTGAGAATCGACATTGAGTTGGACTGACATTGAGAATAGACACAGAGTGAGATTGACATAGAGAATCGACATTGAGTTGCACTGACATTAAGTATAGACACTGTGTGGGATTGACATTGAGAATCGACATTGAGTTGGACTGACATTGAGAATCGACATTGAGTTGGACTGACATTGAGAATAGACACAGAGTGGGATTGACATAGAGAATCGACATTGAGTTGGACTGACATTGAGAATAGACACAGAGTGGGATTGACATTGAGAATCGACATTGAGTTGGACTGACATTGAGAATCGACATTGAGTTGGACTGACATTGAGTTGGATTGACATTGAGAATAGACACGGAGTGGGATTGACATTGAGAATCGACATTGAGTTGGATTGTCATTGAGAATAGACACAGAGTGGGATTGACATTGAGAATCGACATTGAGTTGCACTGACATTAAGAATAGATACTATGTGGGATTGACATTGAGAATCGACATTGAGTTGGACTAACATTGAGAATCGACATTGATTGGGATTGACATTGAGAATCGACATTGAGTTGGACTGACATAGAGAATCGACATTGAGTTGGACTGACATTGAGAATAGATATTGTTATGGATTGACATTGAGAATCTACATTGAGTTGGACTAACATTGAGAATCGATGGCATTGACATTGATAATCGACATTGAATGATATTGACATTATGGACAATAAGTGGCATTCACATTGAGAATCGACATTGAGTGAGTAAAAGAAATTGAGAATCGACAATTAGTCGGAGTGACATTGAGAATAGGCATTGAGTGTGGGTAAAAGACCTTGAGAATAGACATTGAGTATTGAGTAAGGGTAAAAGACATTAAGAATCGACAATGAGTATTGAGTGTGCTTAAAAGACATTAAGAATCGACGATTCGACATTGAGTATTGAGTTTGCTTAAAAGACATTAAGAATCGACATTGAGTATTGAGTTTGCTTAAAAGACATTAAGAATCGACAATGAGTATTGAGTGTGCTTAAAAGACATTAAGAATCGACATTGAGTACTGAGTCTGGGTAAAAGACATTGAGAATCGACATTGAGTATTGAGTCCGGGTAAAAGACTTTGAGAATCGACATTGAGTATTGAGTGTGGGTAAAAGACACGGAGAATCAACATTGAATGAGTAAAAGACATTGAGAATCGACAATAAGTGGAAATGACATTGAAAATCGGCCGTTAGTGGTTACAGATATTGAGAATCGACGTTGAGAGGGATTGACATTGAGAATCGACATTGAGTTGGACTGACATTGAGAATCGACTGATTGACATTGAGAATCGACATTGAGTGGGACGGAAATTAATAATCGGCATTGAGTGTGGGTAAACGTAATCAAGAATCAGCATTGATAGCAAATTTGACATTGATAATCGACATTGAGAGTGCGAGTGATATTGAATAGACATTCGAAGAAAAACTGACATTAAGGGGGTATTGACATGATCATGAACATTGAGAGATGAATTGATGTGAAGCATTTACATCAAGGTGTAAAATGACATTGAAAATCGATATTATTGTTGAATTAACATGGAGAATCGACATTAAGTTTTGGAATGATATTGAGAATGGACATTGAGGGTAGAGAATGATATTGGGTGTACAAAATTGAAATGGCATTAAGAACTAACATTCAGAGTGGAATTGACATTAAGAATTGACATTGAGAGTGGAATTGACATTAAGAATTGACATTGAGAGTGCTTTTTTTTTTCATTAACCACGACGAGGATTTTTCGGACAGATAGAATGACACATATCATTTTCACATTTTCACCATGAGGTCTTCTTGCTTCTCTTCTCAACTCCATGTGGTATTTTAAAAGATTCGGATTTATTTATCAGTCGTTTATACTTGATTCCCATATCATCAGCATGTACATCATAAAGTTAAATAAATTTTACCACACAACTGATTTGAGAAGTTAATATACCATGTGCAGACTACATGCACTTATAACTATCCCCAACAGTGAAATATAATGCCAAATGATATATCAGTTGCCGGGGGAGAATCATTTCGCATTACGGGATGCAAGGTAAACAAAAGAGAGTTTGTAATCTAAGTGTCAACACCGCAAGAAGTGACAAATTGATAACATAATAATTTCTTTGTGAAATTTAATACAGAACATTAAACACATATTAACTTATCATATTGTTGTGAAATAAATATTCAGGTTTCATTTTGAGACTAAGGCATTTTTATTCACGGAGAAACAGAAAAACGCAAAATGAAATAGATTTTTGGATGGATTACGTAAGAAGGTTTATGATTAAGATATATTATAAAATATATACCAAACCTCAATTCTTATTAACTTCGCCCTTTTTCAATTATCTTTTTGTAGGTAACGCAACAATCTAAGACACCAATAAAAGCATGCATCCAGAAGGGAAAAACACAACCATAAACGACAAGATACAAACAAAAAAATTCAAATTCAAGGAATTGTGGCCCCTCGCTTTTGGTGTTTGCCTATAAAGAAATGCTTTTTAAAGACCTCGTCCCCTCCAATCCCTAAGTTCTTATAATATTAGATAACCATTCAAAAATAATGCCAAAGGTTGAAGTTTTTTTAAAGTAGGTCAAATTCCCAGGTCAAGGTCTCAAGGTAAAAAGTTTTGGTAGAGGGACGAAGACAAGAAGATACACCAAAAGGACAAGAAAGATCATATATCAAAGACAACACACCCAGAGGTCTCGAGGAACGCACAACACAAAGAGGCACAACACACCCAGAGGTCTCGAGGAACGCACAACACAAAAAGGCACAACACACCCAGAGGTCTCGAGGAACGCACAACACAAAAAGGCACAACACACCCAGAGGTCTCGAGGAACGCAAAACACAGAAAGGCACAACACACCCAGAGGTTTAGAGGAACGCACAACACAAAAAGGCACAACACACCCAGAGGTCTCGAGGAACGCAAAACACAGAAAGGCACAACACACCCAGAGGTTTAGAGGAACGCACAATGTTCACAAAAAGGCACAACACACCCAGAGGTCTCGAGGAACGCAAAACACAGAAAGGCACAACACACCCAGAGGTTTAGAGGAACGCACAATGTTCACAAAAAGGCACAACACACCTAGGGGTTTAGAGGAACGCACAATGTTTACAAAAAGGCACAACACACCCAGAGGTCTCGAGGAACGCAAAACACAGAAAGGCACAACACACCCAGAGGTTTAGAGGAACGCACAATGTTCACAAAAAGGCACAACACACCCAGAGGTCTCGAGGAACGCACAACACAAAAAGGCACAACACACCCAGAGGTCTCGAGGAACGCACAACACAAAAAGGCACAACACACCCAGAGGTCTCGAGGAACGCAAAACACAGAAAGGCACAACACACCCAGAGGTTTAGAGGAACGCACAATGTTCACAAAAAGGCACAACACACCCAGAGGTCTCGAGGAACGCAAAACACAGAAAGGCACAACACACCCAGAGGTTTAGAGGAACGCACAATGTTCACAAAAAGGCACAACACACCTAGGGGTTTAGAGGAACGCACAATGTTTACAAAAAGGCACAACACACCCAGAGGTCTCGAGGAACGCAAAACACAGAAAGGTACAACACACCAAGAGGTCTCGAGGAACGCACAATATTATATGTTCACAAAAAGGCACAACAAACCCAGAGGTCTCGAGGAACGCACAACACAAAAAGGCACAACACATCCAGAGGTCTCGAGGAACGCACAACACAAAAAGGCACAACACATCCAGAGGTCTCAAGGAACGCACAACACAAAAAGGCACAACACACCCAGAGGTCTCGAGGAACGCACAACACAACAAGGCACAACACACCCAGAGGTCTCGAGGAACGCACAATGTTCACAAAAAGGCACAACACACCCAGGGGCTTAGAGGAACGCACAATGTTCACAAAAAGGCACAACACACCCAGAGGTTTAGAGGAACGCACAATGTTTACAAAAAGGCACAACACATCCAGAGGTCTCGAGGAACGCACAACACAGAAAGGCACAACACACCAAGAGGTCTCGAGGAACGCACAATGTTCACAAAAAGGCACAACAAACCCAGAGGTCTCGAGGAACGCACAACACAAAAAGGCACAACACACCAAGAGGTATCGAGGAACGCACAACACAGAAAGGCACAACACACCCAGCGGTCTCGAGGAACGCACAAGGGTTGGATGTATAGCCTCCTCACTGAAATATAACGACACAAACAAGAAAGCAAAACGTTGAAATCGGTGTGCCATCAAAATGATCTTTCATATATACTATATGGTATAACTAGAGTATTTTTAAGTATAGAATAAAACCCAGTGACATTGGAACTAAACTTTTACCTGACTTTAGCTTTTTTTTTCTCTGACTTTTGAGATTGATACACAAGCAGTGACACAGTAGTTGATTTTCTTTGTCAATATTTATAGATAAAGAAAGAAATTGTACGTGTGAAATTTGATCGTGATCTCACGGATGATTGAATATTTCAACTCCGCCCCCACCCCACCCACCCCCCCCCCCCCCACCCCCACCCCCCAAAAAAACAATTAAGGATAAGTTTTATCCTTTCAATTTTACTACCATATCTTTACCTAATTTCCCTCTTAACAAATGACGAGATTTATCCGAAACATGCACGTCAGCAACAAAACAATTTTATTCAGGAAGCTGCCCTCTGGCGGCGGTGTTAGGACACTATGTTTTATGTTTTAATATTCAAAATGTATCATCAATCTTATTAAAGAAGATAAGAAACAAACCACACCTTAATGATATTAAAATTATGGTTTTATCGGCTGAGATAGCATGACAATGATTTTCACATCGTAATGTGAAATGCCAGAAATCCTGGCCCCGGGGGAATAACCTCGAAAATAAGGATGCGACTTTAACAAACATAATTTGTTATCAATGAGAAGTAAACAATCATTTATTTAATGAATCAATAATTTTAAATCAAAATGGAAGAGAACGTCAATCTACAACAAATCTTAGTGGAACTATCAATTTCAAAATAAGAGAAACACAATGAGGGGGCAACTGCAACTAGACAAATATAATTGAGAAAAATAAACAAGGATAAAATATTGGCGACTGTACAATGTACAAATGTACTGACAAAACCAACTGGCTACCGTTACCGGCCAAGAAAGGTCATTTGCTACTTTCATATTAATGGTATAGTTATCCAGATTGCGGGCGAAATTGTTTCACTTCTTACCAAATCAGATAGTATTACTATTACTGCATTTTGCCTCCTCGGTCTAAGAAGAGGCACGACATGACAATATAATATTATGAAACCTACGTATTTTGATTTTACGACGGATACCGATAAGTTCAACCTCGCAAGTTGCATTGACAAAAATGCCAACAAAATGCACTGTACATTCATGTTCGTATCATGTTCTTCAGATACTGGTATGTTCTCAACTAATAATTTGCTATGTCAACATTGTTGATATATACTTCAGGTTGAAATATCCAAAAACACGGAAATTGATACATTCATCAGTTTTGACCTTGTCTGTACGACTAAAGTGACGGGTTGCCAGCAAACAGGAGATACTTACTCTCCCCGGGCACCTGATTTTCTCTCAATTTGGGATTCACTCTTGCCTCTTTGCAGAATGTTTTATTTGTTTTCTATGGTTTGCATACTTCTTGGTTTTGTTTGCCGATTGATTTCTATTTTTGAATTCTGACTTTTTATAAATCTTACATTGTTTATTGCAATTTTGTAAAGATTAGCTGTGTCACTGCAAGGAAATCTTGTTTGAATTTTCTGTTCGTACTTTATGGTTCTTCGTCTTGCAATGATGATCATTTTTTGTGGTAACTGTACTGTGCCAACATGGTTTACGCATGAAAGTGGCTGTCACCTTGAGCTTTTGACCTTCTAGGTCATACTGATCTCTTATACAAGTCTCTTTGCTAACACTTCAATCTGTATCCACAAAAAAATTGATCATGCACGTAAATGGACGACCAAACAAAATGGAAATACCATGATTTATCCCACCTCTGGCAATTTTCTTGCAATCTGATTGGTCGAGAAGAACCGAATATTATGTTGTATCATCTTACTGACAGGATACACAATATACAACTTTTTTCATCGACCCAATATTATTAGTTATACAGTGTTTTACAGGGGGGATACATAAATATATTGGGTCGATGAAAAAAGTTGTATTGGGCGAGGCGAAGCCGAGTCCAATACAACTTTTTTCATCGACCCAATATATTTTTGTATCTCCCCTGTAAAACACTGTATAACGAATTTATCCCACCGATGGCTTTTGACTTGTGTATGTAACGTCACCATATTTTAAAGCATCTCGGTGACGTCAATATTGTAAAGCGTCTTAGTAGAAGCAGGATATTGAAATAAATTATCCTGTCAGTAAAATGATACAACATAATATTCGGTTCTTCTCGACCAATCAGATTACAAGAAATTTGCCAGAGGTGGGATAAATTTCTGTATCCCCCCTGTAAAACACTGTATAACTAATAATGTTTGCCCTTTGACAAGCATATAATAACTGATTTTCCAGTAGATTCATTAGGTGGACAGACACCAGACATCACAAAATTTGGCGTTATTTTCATTGTGACGTCATCATAGAAAACATGACAACACATAAAATCAGTGCAATCAAATATGACCTCAAAATAAAAAATTTCGCCTAACGATGTGATGTCTGGTGTCTGTGCATATAAAATCAAGGTTTAAAACGGTCATAAATGATTTCTGGAAAATGGACTATTGAAGACTTGGACAAGAATCAATCTACATGTAGAAAATTAGTAAACCAGCTGAAAATTATAATTCTCTACAGTGACTTCTCTTGAGATTTGTGTATTGCTATCAAATATTTGAGGTATGTACCGCTGGTATCAGATGTTTCCTCGAATGCTTTTGATAAATACTTCGCCGATTTAGTCCTCATGCTTTCACAGTGGTGAGAGCCTCACTTTGGTACAAGTAAATCAATGAATCTGATTTGAAGACATGCAATGGTTTATAGATGTAGTGCTGGTAGCATAGTGGTTAGTGGGTGGACTACGAACCCATAGGTCGTGGGTTCGAATCTTATCGTCGCCGGACACTGGATTGTACAGGCAATAGTGGAAGTCACGTGAGGCTAAAGCAAACGAGACTATAAACCCCTACCTTTACCTTTTTTTTTAGATTGTGAAAGGCTCGTCTACACCAACTACCACTATACACATTTAGATTTTGGAAGATCTGATGAAAAATCTAGTGCATATAATTTGTTTAAATTCTTTATTAATATATAAATAATGTAATATCTATATTTTCATCAAATGTACATTAATCATTTCATGAAATTGGACAGGTTAAGATTACAAAACACTGTTACACGTACATAGTATCCTTAACAAGAAAGAAGGAGCATACATGTAAATGCATGTAAGTATATAATACAACTGTCAAAAAGTACAATTTTCATTAAGATTAATAAGAATAGTCATTTAAAAGGGGTAGGGCCATGAAGCCCCTGAAACAGTCCTGCAATTTTCCTTAAAATTACACTTAATTAGAGGTACATGATATATCACATAAAAAATATAATGAATGTTTCCCGTTTTTAAAGAAAGGAATACCGGTATTTCACCAACCAAAGCACCATAGGAAGTCTTATGACGTTATCAAGTGACGTCATTTTGACGTTATTGACTAAATATGGTCAAAAATGCTCGAAAATGTGTCTTAAGTGGAGAATTTCAATGTGGACACGTGTCGAGAAACCTAAAACTTTTATGACAAAAAGACATAATAATTATCTTTCATTTGTAAATTTTTCATGTTTCTCGATTCATGTGGCCAATGCTAATTATAAAGAAATGTGTAATTTTTGCAGCAATTTCATGGAAAATTGACGATTTTGGGGTTTTCAAAGGACTTAAAGCTACTGATAAATGCATTATTTACAAAATGTCAACACATAATTTAGAAAAGAATTTTACAAAGTATAAAATCAAAGAAAAATATTTCATTAATTCAAATGTTAAGAAACAGGGCCGATTTAGGGGTTTCGTGGCCCTACCCCTTTTCATCAACATAGAAATGTTTTCTTGAATGCAGCATCAAATTCAACTAATGATGAACAAATAATTTCTTCTTTGTACTTTGTAAGCCATTATGTTGTTCTTGATTATTTTTGGGCATTAAATCCCTGTGCAAATACCTTTACAGTATCTTCACTTTTCATAAGAAAAACATTGCCCTTTGCCCTTTGCCGACTTCTGACTTTGTTAGCCATTCAAGCAGTACGTGTTTGTTTTTGCTGCCTCTTGGATCCTCCACTGAATCACAGATGTTATACACGCGTATTATCACCAATCATTCTCATCACTACTATCATTGTCTATAGCGGATTTTTTCATTGCCATGTCCATAACGTCTCTAACTTCCCGTTTTGGGGGACCTTCTAGTTCTGTTTTTAATACGCCTACTTGTGATAACATCCACTCTAGCTCTGAAATGAACGAATTTGAATAAATTATATATTTGGATAATGGCAGTCTACTTACAAAGTATTTCTTCACCAAATTCATTAAGGAGCTGTTAAGATAAGGGCTTGATTTAGCCCTGAAATCACTCGATTGTTTCTCGTGCGCTGTCCTTCTATTTCAGATAAAAAGTGGGCGGGATTAAAATATATAGTATGTGAAGATTCTTAGTAGGTATTTTATTTAAATAGATTTGGTGAAAGATCTTATAATTACGGGTTGAAGAGGTAGGGGTACGGATGAGAGAAAACGTCGAATATCGAGCGAAAATTCACAAAAAATGCATTAGTTTACATAAATTTGATGTTTATTATACTTCTCTACCTTTTAATGTCAAACTTGGATAAGAAAAATTAACCTGGATGTTATTATATCAATATAATCGGCAAAACTCGCAGTCCGGAAACTGAAAAACGGTTATATTTCGTATTTATCAGCCACATATGTAGCTTTCAGGCGCGAAATATGCACAGCGTAGAAATAGACAACTTTCTCGTTCATTTCCTTCCTAACGGTTAATCATTTGATCGGAACACACTCTGAATAGATTGTTACATGATATTAAAAGAAAAAATGGCAATTTTACTTTATTTTACCGCTCTAAATACTGATTCTAAAATAGTTATCCATCCCCCCTTTTTTTCGTTTTTGGCCTATGGGACATTGTTCCCCCCTTGGTTCAGAACCCAACTTGGCCAGAAAATTTGTTTTATTAATATACACCTTTGGTAAAAGTGGCATTCTGAACCGAGGGGGGGAACAATGTTGTAGAAAGACTTTCCCGTTTTCCATTGATTTCTATAGGAAAAACGCTTATTTTGACCCAAAAATTTGTCTTATTTTGAATAATTTATCCAACCTGACAGAAGATTCATATCTGGACCAAGTAACTTCATATTTTTACTGAAAATTTTTCTTAATTTTTGCATTTTGAAATTTCCACTTTTCAGGGCAGATTTTACGCCTTATCTTAACAGCTCCTTATCAGATCTTACTTTGAATGATGTTATGTTACTTATTTATACAGTTTTTAACATTTGACCTTGAGCATGACCTTAATACAAAGACGTGTTGGTACAAAGGAAGAATAGGGTCAGGGCAAACAATTTATCGGGAATTATGATCAATACATAATTTTCATTTTAACATATTTCTTTAAAATTAAGTAGATAGCCAAATTAATTCAGGAGTAAGATTTCTGCTACAGAATTTCAAAGTGACATAGTGAAAGTACATGTATTTTCTATTTCAAACATGTCTGGTCTGGCAGATAATATTTCTTTCAACATTGATTTATCAACTCATGGGACAATTTCACTTTTCAACCATTAAAACATTTTGATGAAAAACATATTTATATTAGGCCATGCAAAATAAATTCTATGTTTCTCAGATAATTGGGTCTAAAAAAGTGGCAAGGTAGGTAGGGTTTTTATTTTTTTTTTTCCATCAAGAGTGCTCTTATTATTCATGTAAGGCAAAGAAGTCGTCTGTCCTTTTTACCCCCCCCCCTCCCATTATTCATGTAAGGCAAAAAAATCTTATCCCCCCCCCCCACCCCCCAAAAAATTATGGCTTTCTCCTGTAAAAAAAAGTTGATTTTTTTAAAGTAAAATAACCTATTCCTTCTGAGAACGGGAAGACGTAGCTCATCTGTCTGAATGGAGGAAGCTAATCGATTCAAAATTTGATATACGAAGTATGACATGTTTTGATTGCCGTGAGTATTTAATAGAATCGCGTAAGAGACTTCACGGCTGTTATTTGCTCACATCTTGTTTAAACCCAGTTTAAATTAAATACGTCCCCTTACTTCCTCGGATGGATCCGTTCATATGGTAAATAAAAATTTGGCCGATAGCGTATATCTTCGGAAGTCAAGTCTGGATGAAGCAGAATCTTTAGAAATCGAATGAAGTGTTCAGCATTAACCACCGTCTGATAAAATAATGTACACGGCCCGGGTACAATATAAATTCTTTTATTCATAGATTTAAGGATTTAACTACGTTTCTCTTGCGTTTTACAACGTGAACGTCATTATTAATAGATTCGGAAGTATTACAATGGACACTTGCTATTGTTCGGCATAGGTATTTACATATGCTGTGGAGATCAATAAAGAAAACTATACGGACGTTTTAATACATGTAATACTCGATGTATTAAACACGCGAATAGCCAGCCGTCCAAGTGTCCGCGACACGTGTCGGCACGTTGTTAGTATATCCTATACAATTCCCTTTAAATGACGCGTGGATAAAGTTTTTACCCGTAACGTAAATACGGAACGTGATTTATACGGGCTTTTAAAAGTATTTATTCAGCGGGTACAAACATGTTCAATGAAATAAATGGATATTTCGTTTTTAATCGACGATCGAGGATGAGACACGGCGGATATTTTTTTCTGAAGTTGCAATAAAAACGTCTCGTCGGCAGCAAATTATAGCGCGCGGCGGTGTCTGAGAAACATAGATTTTATTTTACATGGCCTTATTTATGAAAAAAATATGTATATATATAATGTGATATTGTTTTAACCATTTGATTTTTCTGTTCTTCAAATTTGTAAGTTTAAGATTTATCAGTTACATACCATCCTGTGTGAAATTCATGCCTCCAAAGACCATTGGACCCACGTATTGTTTCTTCATATCACCCTCATAGTAGATAAATATCGTAGGGAGGTTTTTATCTGGGTAATTAGGTATACACACTGACGATACGCTCCTTAAAAACTTGACATCAGGGAATTTCCTTGCTAGATTTGATAAATGTTGATTGAGTAATTTGCATAATGGAATCCTGTAAAGGAATTAATGAAACTATATCATTGTTGAGCAGTGAGCAGCTAATGTGTATTTGATTTTCAATAGACAACTAATGGACTTCTTTCTTGTCATACATACTGCTTCACAGAGAAAGGTTGACTGCATCAAAATGAAAGCTAGAAATTATCTGGGTTTTAAAGTGTTCAAATCTAAATTTATTTCTGTGGAAATTTTGTAAATTGTCAAATCTGAAAAAGGAATTTCATAATGTATAAATTTAAATAATAATATGGTATTCAGAGCATCGATTGCAAAATTGCAAAGTACAATAAGATATCTAATAAAAGATATGCAACTTAATTAATGACATCTTTCTTTTTTAAATGAAAGGTTTGTTTGTAAAATACATGTATGTCATACAAATATGTCATACAAGTATGTCATACAAGTTTACACGTAGCATCCTGTCTCTTGAGATTAACAAAGGGTGAACTTGTGTTATACAGGCACAATAAATAAAAATACTTACCCTGGTTTGTAGACATGAAGTACAACCCAGACACCATCCCCTGCTTTATTAACTTCTGTCACGTAATCTGCCTTGCTGATTTCCTTCACTTCCCCAAACTTAGCCCTCGCCTGAGCTTCCCTCATCTCTGCCATTCTTTGCCTCCTAAAATACAATCATATGAATGAAGTGCTAGTCAACAGGAAGAATATCATTGTGTTGTACTGCTTAATGGAAACGGATCAGTTTATTGTACATTCTTAGATGAGCAACACAAAAAAATTAACACTTGTAATTTATACTTGAAAATAAAAAGTTATTTTATGAATTGATTATATCTAATCAAGATATTTGAAATGAAATCTTGCAGAAGTGAGGCATAATTATCTGTTTCAATTGTAATGAAAGTGTGGCAGAGCCAGAGTTTCAGCCAAGATACATTTAGCTCGATGGTTTATAGAGAGCTTTTATGTAGTATTAGAGCAAATGGGTCTGAACCTTGGTCCAAGAAACCTTTTCCTCTTCTACAACATTATAAGTTTATAGATTCGTTATTGCATGTATGAGTCTTGAGGGGAAGTTGATCCCAGGTTGATTTGATTTAAGGTGAGATTTATCAGGATGAGAAAACTTCTAAATTATACGGTGGAAGGAGGAGAACGGCAAACAAAAAATGGTTGGAGTGCTTTTCTAAGTAAAGAGGTCCTAGGTTCAATCCTAGTCTGAGCACATTTTTCTTTCCTAAGTTATTCATGTACCAGTATATTTTGTACAATGTACCTACATTTGTAAAGTCCTGTAATTGAATTTTAAACATATATGCCACTAGGATAAAATTTATCTTAAATTTCATGAATTGTACCTGTACTGTTCAAAGATTCTTTCTTCTTCCTCATCTATCTCATCTTCATTTTCATCTAATTCATCTAAAGTCATCTCATCTAATGATTTCCCTGAAATACAATCAAAAGTATAAGTTTACATCATTTACTTTTCATGACTACTGACCATGCTGATGTCTCTTAAAATTGGAATATGAAACAAAGTTACGATTATACTCTTATGTACTTAAAGTTGCTAATGTTACAAATAACAGAACAAGTATACATGTAGTCACTGTTCACTCTTCCAAGTGGGGCATCATTCTGTATTTGTTTCAAGACATAATAGAATATAGATTTATTTGACTAATATTCTAATAAGAGATAAATTTCACGAATAATGGACTTGACATAAAGTATATACCATACATGTACCGGTATACAAAATGTCAGCAAAAGACATTACATCGTACACAAGTTTCTAAATGTATATGACATAGTTCAAAATCTACAATAAATATAGAATACTTTGAATTCAGCAATGCATGTACATTGTACATAATATACATGCATGCATATACAATGTATTAGGTACCTTGACTTTTATTCTGTATGGTTTGTTCTATCATCTGAACCACATCTTCTTCTGACACCTCTTTCTCTTTTTGGGGAAGGATGCCTTTTGCCCTTAAAATGTCGTTCCATTCTGTATCTGCATTAGGATCCTGAAAAGAATTCAGATAAGTACTACATGTAGTGTACACAAAACGTCTAAGAAAAGCATGCATCATATATACTGTAATACAAATTGTATGAATTATCACAGAGCTCAAAATTAAGGTAAGTCTATTAACCAGTAACTTTTAAGTTTTATCAATTTTTTTCTACGGACTAATGAAACTTCTCACTAACTAGTACTCTGAGAGACTGATGGAAATTTTACCTTTTGAACCATGTGAGCATATGACCATATGAGCATCTTTCACATAGTTTATGTGATATATATGCTATACGCTCATGTCCTCTTGTATTTAAGGCCACAATTAAAAAATTGTTTGTTTCCCCTCCCCCCGGGTCTGTTTTTTCCAAGTGACCCGGCAGGCGGGTACTTATTTTTTTTTTTGCTGCCAGAACTACCTGTATCAAATATGTTTAAAGTCGTTTGAATCCAAATTGCACATTACTGGACTCCTTACAGCTGCGCAATTACACTCTGTGTTTCTAATTGATATGATAAAGACTAAGAGCTGGCAGCCGGCGATTTCTCACCTCTTCGGGAAAAATCGCCGCCTGCTTTCCGTAAAACATAGGGTAATCAAAGATTACATAGCTCGCCGTTGCAGGTTTTTGTCAAAAATCAAATAACTTCCAAAATACAAAAAATATTGTCATAAGGATTCTATGCATCTAATGTTAGTCTCATCCGTTAGAGAGCTAAAGATACAGCGAAAGTATGAGTAATTGAATAGTTAATGGTTAAGGTCAAAGTCCAAGGTCAACGTCACTGGGTTAAAGGTCATGGTCTCAAATGAAAGGTCCCATCAGAAGAAATCTACATGTGAAATATAAAAGCCCTACCCCTTATAGTTCAAGAGATATAGCCCAGGTTAAAGTTTTTGAAAAGTAGAACAAAGTTCAAGGTCAAGAGGTCATGATCTCAAATGAAAGATATCATCATAAGGTATCTACTTGTGAAATATGAAAGCCCTACCCCTTATGGTTGAAGAAATAGAGCACACTTTAAGGTTTTTGAAAAGTAGGTCAAAGTCCAAGGTCAAGGTCACTAGGTCAAAGATCATGGTTTCAAATGAAAGGTCTCGTCACAATTAAGGTATCTACATGTGAAATATGAAAGCCCTACCCCTTATGGTTGTAGAGATATAGCCCAGGTTAAAGCTTTTTCTACGGACGACGCCAAGGGTATGACATTAGCTCCTCGGACTTTCGTCCCGGCGAGCTCAAAATATCCGTTGTGTCTCAATTTCTATCGCTGGTTAAGTATGAAATGTTTATTAATTACGTTGTCCTGTAAAACCTATTCTATTTAAACAAAATTGTCACAAGATACTAGATAAATATTTCCGCAACAGGTGCATCAAGTGTTTCAGCGCGGCGTAACGGGTCATTTTACGGCAACGTCAAATCTGTGAGAATAAGATGCACTATAAAACGATTACATCTGGATTTTTTTACAACTTGTGAATATTGAATTTCTATAGATATTGACCACACGCAACCACGAGTCACTGACTATAAATGACCGGCGTTTTCCAGTGCTTGATAAAGATGAAATAAGTTTGTATACCTTAATTCTTTCTCGGTCTGTTTATTGTATGTAAACAGCGTAAGTGAAAAATAATTATAAGAACACATCAAAAATTCATTGTAATATTGAGTCTATTGATAATGACATTCACGATGCAAAAACTTAGCACGGACCGCCGACAACCGCTAGAGAAATGTAGGTTAATCATAATAACCGAGTACTTTGATCAGGTAGTAGTTTTCTTATTCACTCGATTTTATGCATTTAGATATTGTCTGAATTTTGGCCCACTCAGCGGATCCTTCCAAATAAGCGATGGGTCTTCATAGCGTTCAAACGCCTATTCGTGAAACGAGATTTCATACATGGAAGTTGAGGAACTAGATTGGGCACATGCGTATACATGTAATGATGGGAGCCCACAATACCTGTCGCACTCGCAGAATTCGAAATAGGCACATGCTTGTATGAAATTTTACATCCGTAGACCGAAGGCTCGTTTTATCATGACTTACGACTGAACATGCTCAGTGTTCTCAAAAACTTTGGGAGGATATTTACAAGAGAGAGAGACATAATTAATACGTAAACTGACGGTTCAAAGCCAACGGGAATGGGAGACGGGGGGTTTACAGCAAGATTTCTTATAATAATGCAAGGATGAGAAAGCTATTGAGTTGATTTACAATTCTATTTGGATACAATATTGTAACGTTGAAACTGAACATGGACATAGCAGTGATTCGATTTCTGAAAAAAAAAAAAATATCGGACTTTTTGGCTATAAAAAAATCTGACTCGGCGGCGTTTTTCCTGACCCGGTCGGGGCGAGGGGAAACAAACAATTTTTTAATTATGGCCTAGTAATTAACTGACTTTTCTTTTAACTAAAATACAACTTTGTGTGTCTCATTTTTTGGAAAATCCCAGCATTATATATTTAGTATCATAAGACACTACATGTATATTAAATCTGAAGTGCCTCCAAATATGATTGCTTCTCCACCTCCCCCCCCCCCCCCCCCCTCTCCCTCAAAGGCTGGGTTTAGGTCAGGTTTTTCGGACTACATGTATTGAGCACAATTTTCAGCAATGTTCATTATCTTTAAAATTATGGCGAAAAAGGAGGGGAGAGAAAAAAGGGGAATTCAAGTGGTAATACTCAGTGGCGGATTTAGGGGGGTGCGGAGGGGGCGTCCGCCCCCCCGGCACTGACCCAAAAAATTTCAAAAAACCCTATATTTTTGCCAATTTTCAGTAAAAATCGGCAAAATACGCCCCTTGACCCCCCGGCAAAGGGGGCGCTGGATCCGCCACTGATACTGGAAATGTCTGGACTGAGCTGATGTGAACTGAAGTCAATGGCAATTACTTAGTTTATTATCATTTGAACAAATATAGAGGAAGTGTGTAAATAATGTATACTATAATGTGTAAACATTAATAAGGTAGAACTTTTTTAAAGACGAAAATATAATATAAACAAAGCAATAAATAAAACAATCATCTAAAGTTTTATGCTTCTTACAGTCTTATCGTGATTTCCTAAATTTTATTGGTCAGAGATAATTCAAGCTATTAAGTTTCTAATAAAAAATCAACATACCTGCATTTTCTCTCTCTCTTAGATGAGGCTTTATATGAACTCGCTACTTATCTTCTTTAAGATTGTCTTTCTCTGTTCCTTACCGGCGTTTACTGGTTACACAGCACTGTAAAAAATATCACATTACTCACACACGTGGAAAATACCGGAAGTAAATAGTAATGTTGTCATTTACCAAATATGGACATGTTACATTTTTGTATGAGCCCGGGAAATAAAAAAAAAGACTTTAATGCCTTAAATTACTCACAAAGCAGTGTAGTGATAATAAAGTGCGACTTTATTTTAGATTAGCATGTATGATTCAAATTCTTTATTGAAATCACTATGTCTTATGGCAACATTGGTCAATCGAATGTGTTACATTATTTGAACAAATACAGTAACACTGCACGCGGAAATTGACATTAATCTGAACAAGAATAGAATGATGTGTAATTAATATTTCTTTATGATATTTCTTTAATATTATTTATATTAAAATTAATACATCGATCGATCTATTAAAGAATTAATGAAAGTTTTCAGTCATTCAGTCATAGATCTATGATTGACGTTTTATGATTCTTGAAAACGAACACTCATTGACAATTATAAAAATATGTTTTGTTTGAATAAATTAAATTAAGAACCCATCGCACAATCAGACATCAGTACATATACTAGGGATAAAAATATTTTTGCAAAGATCACTGTTTAGTCATGATAGTCGCAAATAAGGAGTAACTAATTTTCAACTTTCTCAAAGAATATTGCAACAAAGACTTTTAAAAAAAACACCTTTTTATCTATCTATCTATCTATTGATACTGTATGGCCCTCCAGCGGAGTATTCTATACAGCGTGCGCGTCAGTGCAATATTAGTCTGTAGAAAGTGCAAGTAAAAGAGTTTATTTACAGTTAAAAACAGAGTACATTCCAGATGTTACGGGTGGAGGAGGGGGACCCTTTGAACTTGGGATCTGAAGCTCTCAGGGTCTGGCAAGGTGACAAGACTGTAAGGGAGGCTGTTCCATAGAACAATGGTCCTGGGGAAAAATGAGAACTTAAAATAGTCTTTAGTGGTGCTTACCTGATAAAAATGAAGGGGATTGTTTCGAGAGGAGTGCCTAACAGGGATGGAGTAGTGAGGGGGCATCTGGATAGCAACTTTTCCATAAACAATTTTGTATAGAAGGATAGCCCGGGACGTCTGTCTTCTCTGTTGTAGAGTGTGCCAGCCAAGCTGGTCTAGCATGGCTGACACACTGCTGAGGGGAGAGTAGTCATGAAGGCACCAGCGAGCAGCACGTCTCTGGACCTGCTCAAGTTGAGCTATCTGGTCCTTTGTATAGGGGTCCCAGGCAGAAGAGGAATATTCAAGTTGGGGGCGGACTAGTGTTTTGTATGCAGTTTGTCTGGTTTTTACATGTTTGGTCTTAATGTTACGTTTGATAAAGCCTAGTGATCTGTTTGCTTTGTTTGTAATGTTATCAATGTGTGTTTTCCAGTTGAGTTTGTTTGTGAGTGTTATGCCAAGGTATTTTGCATCTGTAGTGATTTCCAGTGTCTGTCCATGTAGTGTATATGTTGTTTGCAGGGGTTTTCTGGCTCTAGTGATTTGTATGACTTGACATTTAGAAGGGTTGAAGTCCATGTCCCAAAGTTTTTCCCAATGTTCTAAGTTGTGTAGGTCCGTTTGTAAGTCTGTTGTCTGTTCTGGTCTGTCAAGTGTTAGATAAAGAGCTGTGTCGTCGGCGAAGAGTCGTACCTTTGATTTAATAGCAGTTCTCTGTAAGGACCAAAATAATTTCAATAGCACGTGGAAACAGCATGTCTCCAATTTTTGAGATTTTTGGTGTGGAAGGTGTATATGATGTACTGAGACAAAAATAAACTTTCTTTTTACAAATTAAGTTTTCGTTGCCATGGAAACCATGTTTGAAATTTTACGCATCGGAAGAGTACTTGTAACATGGCATTTTCACAAGGCTCGTTTCCATGGTAACAGCTATTGTAGTCAACTGAAATTTCCTTAATTTTTCTCTTTATATCTTTAATAGTATAAATATTACACAAAAAGTATGTTTCTGCCCGCTATTCTCTTTGTCAATATGCTCAAAATGTAGGCAAAAACCTGTTTTGAAGAGGCCTTTTTTAAGACCGAAAAAGCTCCCAATTTAACATGATTTTGCTCAAATTTAAGGGCAAATAATCTGAAATGTCGGGCTAACTTGATTTCTACTGCCAATTATCTTTAAAGTTTAATCCATGATCTTTAAGAAAATGTTAAAATTTGAGTGGGACCTCTTCACAATTTTATTCAAAAGGGTATAAAAAATGGTTACCATGGTGACATTCTGGTCAGTGCTATTACACATGGAGTAATTTACTGGTAAATTTTCAGCTGTCCGTTATATATTTTTAAGCATTTTTTTATCATACATATAAAAGAGCATTATTGATAAAAAAATCACCCTAAATTTTTTCAAGGTCACAGGACCCAATGTCAAGGTCATCTTGAATGTAATTCACAAAATTTGGCAAATTTCTGTGATTTTTCAAAAATACGAGAGGCAGTTACTCAAAATCATGTGGTATTGAGTAAAACAAACACATACATAGTGATTTTGGATATATCCCCTATTTATTGACCAAAGTTGCAAAAAATCTCAAAATCAATGACATCCTTGATTTTTAGCTAGTATTTCATACATACATATAAAAAAATGTGAGATTATCATGATTTTTGTCTGGGGCTTATTTTTTTAGGAGAAATGTTCTGAATTAAAAATTGTAATGTTTTTCTATCTATCGGTCCTAATTTGAGAAAGAAGTATTTTGGATACAAATATATGACAGTCAAGCCTAAATTTAGTAACAATAAATAACAACAAAAATGCAAATTTTATTGAAATTGGAACCTATATTTGAATTGACCTTGAACTTAGAGTCAATGACCTTGACAAATTTTGTAAGTGCTCAAATAAAGAATCATTTCTTCTGTTGTCCTTACATAAAGTTTAAACAATATAAGTTATTTAAACCATGCTAAAAATCAATTTGAAAAGATATAGTCATCATGTGTCAAATAAAAAGTTGCCATGGCAACCATTTTTGACCTCAAAATGTAGGAAAACAAAACAAGGTCCCACTTATTTTTTTCAGTGATTATATTTGTCACATGAGATCTATTTTATTCTGACAACAGTGATGGTGTTATCAGCCTGACATTTTGTGTTATTTTTGCTTAAAAATGATAAAATTTGGACAAAAATAGGCCTTGATTTTGACCTTATTTTATGGCAATTTTTGACTGATTTTGATTAGATAGGATCCGGCTAATTGAAAGAAATGTCAAAAATTTGTTATTTTTTCTGAAAATAGAGGTTTTAAAGATTATAAGTTGTTAATACCAATAAACTCTGACAATGGTTTCCATGGCAACATAATAACCAAAGATGACTTATTTGACAATTGTTTTAGTGCTATAAATAGACATACCTCGTTTCCATGGCAACCGGGATATTTATTTTCAAAAAATTGTTATTGTTGTATTCAGGGCATTATACATACCATTTATAGAGAAAATCATGAACATCCATGACATGCTGTTTCCAAAATATTTTGGTCCTTACAGAGAATTGATATTTAAAACATGTAAGGGTAGGTCGTTGATGTAGACGAGGAAGAGTATCGGTCCGAGGACTGACCCCTGGGGCACCCCGGAGGTAACAGGGACCTCTGATGACTCTTCCCCATCTACAGCAACGGTCTGAACCCGGTTGTTTTATAGGTCCTTGATTACAACAAAAAGTTCATATTAGTTTGGGGAAAAGGAATGGCTCAAAAGAGGGATAGCAACCCCTTGTCACATTTAATTATACATGGCATATGCATTTACTTTACCACCAGAGCCTCGTTTATTTGAGTTATCTCCCGTTCTAGTCAAATGTCCGATCGATGTTATACCGGTTCCAAACTTCTACAAGATGTTCACAAAGACCTCACCACCCCCGGGCAGGACACGGAGCTAGTGAAAGGTTCTTATGACTATTACCACTACGGGTGTGACGGGCTGGACGACAGGGTATGCCTCTGTAATTAAAAACAAAATTTTATATTCGGAAGTCGATTTTCGCCTATTACTAACGTTCCATTATCTAGAGGCTCTACATGGTGAGAATTTTCCTCAAAAGATCAAAACTTTCCTATTTCAATAGGAAGATACAGTATGTTTAAATGATTTTTTTTATAATTTGCACGCACCGTAAAGAAAACTTGCCATGAATTATTTTCACAATTTGGTTTTTGAGCGCGAAAATTATGTCCAGTGCTTTACAACACCAGTGCTAAGACGGTAAACGGCAACAATTACAGCCTATGCACTGTATTGTTTTATTTTTTAATCGTGCCAAGTGCATGGAGACCGTCAAACTACGCGAAACTTATTCATGATTGTGAATATTTAGGAGTTTCTCGTCTCTTGTCATACGGGGTTTCATTTTTATAGAATGAAATAATACTTTAAAAATTCTTTAAAATATTATCTTATGCGGCGAAATGTTTTACAGGGATGGGGCTGCGGCTACAGAACGCTTCAAACAATGAGCTCGTGGATCTGGTACCAGAAAAATCAAAATGAAGAAAAATCTCTTCGCAATGTCCCGTGTATTCCTGAAGTCCAGGAGGCACTGGTCAAAATGGAGGATAAATCGACACATTTCAAAGGATCTCGGGAATGGATTGGCAGCTTCGAAATATCTATCTGTTTAGACTACTTTTACGAAGTACGTACGTTTAAGAAATGAAAGCATAAAATGGATTTACTTTCCGTGGGTCAAAATGTTTGATGTAAACGCAGTCCACCTAAACTTGGGCATCCGACTCCGGATGACAACGATACAAAACTTTTTGAAAGCTCTGAAAGTTACTGGTTGTCCATGCAAAGTAAGAAGTATAATGCCACCAACAACAGGCAGATGAACCAAGTGGGATCAAGCCCGTCAGGGGATTGGGGGGGGGGGGGGGTCCAGCTTAAGATTTTGAAAAAAAAAACGTGAAAAAGCGGGAAAAATAATTAGCTTTCAGGCGGTCCTGTCATCCACCTACCCTCTATAGATCTGCCCTTAAAGTGTATATTTTCTTGCAACAAACACTTAAGTTTTTTTTCATGTTCGTGATTTTCAGGTTCCATGTCGACTGGTGCATGTACCCTCTGGTAGACAGCTTGCAGACCACATAGATACCTTACATAACCACTTCCACGTCCTCGGATCACCGGTTATGATGGGTAAGGACATTGGGAGGGTGGATTAATTCTGGATCCACCCCGTTACGATTCGTTAAATAATAATGAACTCTTCAATTTCGTTTGTTATTCTTTCCAAGCCAGGATCGAACCCAGGATTTGATTTAAGAGGGGCACAAAAATATAATAGGTAAATAAATAATTAGATAAATGAGGGGTGGACAGGGGGTACTACTCATCTCCCCTTCCTCCCATTTTCCTCCATCCACATCCTCCCCTCCAGCCTCCACTTCCTCTCTCTCTCTCTCTCTCTCTCTCTCTCTGCTCCCGCACCCTTTTCCCCTCCCGCACCTTTTCCACTCCCTTTCACCCTGCCCGCATGTATTCACTTACTTTATCACAAGTGATTTACATGTAATAAGTCTTTTTATGGTTATATTTGTAGGAGGAGATTCGGACAATGCCTCAAAGGGAATAATGGGCGTCTGTAAAAATCCTCCGTCTCTACTTGTTGTGGTAAGAAGGAATGGAGAAAGTCAGAGAGAGAGAGAGAGAGAGAGAGAGAGAGAGAGAGAGAGAGGAGAGAGAGAGAGAGAGAGATCTTTCTGTTTTAGATGTGTGCTATTTAACTTATTTTATATGGTTTTTTAAAATAATTATGTATACGAACGAGAGATGGACAGAACGTCAGAGGGAGAAAGAGAGAGGCTATTAATTTCAAGTTCTTAGTGATGTTTAGAAGAGAGAGTGCGCTATGCTTTGTGTATTGTACAATGATGTAGAGAGAGAGAGAGATTAGACCTTTTCAGAAAGGAGTCTGAAAAGGATAGATTTCAAGAGAGTTTGGTTCCAAAAAAAAATTCATATCTTTAGTTAATTTTTGTAATATGTTTATTTTTAAGTGCATGGAGGAATGTGTTCGGATAAAAATTTGCCGCACATATATTCACATATAAATTTGAAAAAAAAATTATTAAAGAGTAAAATCTTTCCTTGTGATCTTCGACTAGATACAACTATTTGTCTATTTCAGGATCCTCATCATTACGGTCCTACAGATTCCAGAAAAGATTTAGAAGATAACAAAATGGTGATTTGGAGACATATTGATACATTTCATAAAGACTCATTTTATAATTTTTGTTTACCTCAATTAAAGTATGCTACATAGTTACTACTTTTTGTATGTGAAAAACTGAAATACGTTTCGATTGATTTCTTAGACCTAGTTTCTTACGCATTGGCGGATCAAGGATTTTTTTCCAGGGGTGGTCCTAAAGTCCGATTTTTTTTAAGAGCCAAAAAAAAGAAAAGAACAAAAACAAAAATGATACACACCAGAAAATATCCTTGATTAATGAGTGTCAGTTCTTATTCTAATTGTAAATAAAACAGATGACTGGCGAGCGAAAAGCATAAAATCTTGAATTTACACATCATAGTACTTGATTAATTATTGTCCGTTCTAATATGTAAATAGAATAAATGGCGAGCGATAGCGAGCCAGCGATTTTTTTTTTTCAGAAATGGAATAAAGTCCTCTATTCGTGTCTTTTTCAGTTTCATTACTCTTAGTGCCCTTGTTTAGTGACCAAGGTGTAATGTATAGGAAATCGCAGCATCATTTGAAAACGTATGTAATAAATTCTGGCGAGCTTCCGCTCGCCAGAGAAAACTTTTGAAATGCTGACGGCAAAAAAGTATCAAAATGAAAGATTTCTAATACAAATTCATGTTATATTTTTCAAATATTAAAACAAAACAGGGGAATCGGGACTTATGTATATTTATATATTTTTTAAACTATTCGAATATTCCAGGGGGGGGGGGCACATTTTTAAAAGTTTAGGTTGTCCTTTAAGAATTGAAAGTTTGAAAGATAAATGTGAAAATAAGGAAGAAATCCCCAACGAGACGACGTTACAGTGATCACAGCGGAACTCACACGCTTGAGACTGTAAAGGGGGACAACTCGTAAACAAATATAGACGGAGACATCGAGAATTATTGTATCAGAACGACAAGCAACAAACAGGGCAACGACATTAGAACAGGAATGATAACTAACAAAAAAAGGAGATCAATTATATACAACGAAAGGTCTAAAAAAAGGGGGGGGGGATTCATAGTAAATGGCGCCACCGATACAGAAAGGCAAGCAAACAACTGAACGATATTAAACATACTATTACCTGTCATCCACATAAAACGACCGGCCAACTAACATTTCACGTAAAAACACCTTTCGGTGGGATTAAACTGTGCACCTAGATTCAAGAAAAAGTAGGTACATGTACCAAGTTTACAAGTGCATGCTTGTTAAAAATAGAAGCAAGAAATAATTAAGCACGAGGATTTGAATATAGCAACAAACAATGGACTATCAATCCAAAACATATTTTTAAAAATAGAGAAAACGGAATACCCCCACAAAATAACAAACTAAACATACAAAACTAAAACCTCACTGAAACACGAAATGCAACGCATTAGAGGAAGCCGATAAGCAACCACTGCAGACTTCAGACGGTATTTTCCATATATTCGCAACTGTTACAGATTATGTAGAACTTTACCCTGATTACGTATGCTCAACCCTTCACACCCAAAAGGTATTCAGAGATGCACAGTTATTGCTTACAGAAAGAGCCTTCTGACTGTTGAGGTATCATTACAAGCAAGATGTCCTAGGTGACACTGAAACTGTATGCTCTGCTGACTGAAGCGAGCTCAATGTCAATCACTTGAGAGGTCGAAAGATGAAAGGTCAGAGTCAATTTTAAGTCTTATCTGATATGAGATTTGGACAGTAAGCGTCATGAGGTCCCAATGTCACGGTTGGTCAGCGTACAATGTAAAGTCGCTTTTTAGGATACAACTATATATGGATTTATGTATAGAAACGTGGAAAGCAGAATTAAATCTAAATGCGATTCACGTTTATACAAAATCTCGGGACAGCTTTATGAAATTAGATTTCTGAAGACCCTTATCTTCTACGCTAAATCTACTCCTAATCAATGCATGCACAGGTCAAATAGCTGAATAGTGTATAAAATGGGACGATCGTTCCTTAGGAATGAACATTTCCTCTTCTCCGTGATATTTGCGTGTTCTTCTGCATGGATAAACGACTGGGACAAACCCTTCAGTTTTGAATGTCCGGAACATAGCTTTATCTCTCAAATTTACAGTGTCCACGACAACTGGTTTGAAGATCGAAGGTTTGAAATAGGATGTAGAAATTACACTACCAAACTGGAGAAATGTCGCTGGTCAGGTTTGTTCTCACTGAAGATCATTTTCATCTCGTCCTACGACATACATGTACTATCCTTTAGTTACTAAGTTTGGTTTGGTTTTGAAAGGCCTTTGGTGTTTTTGTACATGCTTGTCACTGTCAATGCCGTGTGTTTTGACAATGCATTGACAGACTTAATAACAATTCTCTGTAAGGACCAAAATATTTTGGAAACAGCATGTCATGGATTTTCGTGATTTTCTCTATAAATGGTATGTATAATGCCCTGAACACAAAAATAACAATTTTTTGAAAATAAATATTCCGGTTGCCATGGAAACGAGGTCTGTCTATTTATAGCAAAAAAAAAAGGTCAAATAATTCATCTTTGGTTATTATGTTGCCATGGAAACCATTGTCAGAGTTAATTGGTATTAACAACTTATAATCTTTAAAACCTCTATTTTTAGAAAAAATAACAAAATTTTGACATTTCTTTCAGTTAGCCGGATCCTATCAAATCAAAATCGGTCAAAAATTGCCATAAAATAAGGTCAAAATTAAGGCCTATTTTTGTCCAATTTTTACCATTTTTAAGCAAAAATAACACAAAATGTCAGGCTGATAACACCATCACTGTTGTCAGAACAAAATACATTTCATGTGACAAATATAATTACTGAAAAAAATAAGTGGGACCTTGTTTTGTTTTCCTACATTTTGAGGTCAAAAATGGTTGCCATGGCAACTTTTCATTTGACACATGATGACTATATCTTTTCGAATTGATTTTTAGCATGGCTTAATTAACTTATATTGCTTAAGCTTTATGTAGGGACAACAGAAGAAATTATTCTTTATTTGAGCACTTCCAAAACTTGTCAAGGTCATTGCCTCTAAGTTCAAGGTCAATTCAAAATACAGGTTCCAATTTCAATAAAATTAGCATTTTTGTTGTTATTTGTTGTTACTAAATTTAGACTTGACTGTCATATATTTGTATCAAAAATACTTCTTTCTAAATTTAGGACCGATAGATGGAAAAACATTACAATTTTTTGTTCAGAACATTTCTCCTAAAAAAATAAGCCCTAGACAAAAATCATGATAATCTCACATTTTTTTTTTATATGTATGTATGAAATACTAGCTAAAATCAAGGATGTCATTGATTTTGAGATTTTTGCAACTTTGGTCAATAAATAGGGGATATATCCAAAATCACTATGTATGTGTTCGTTTTACTCAATACCCCATGATTTTTGAGTAACTGCCTCTCATATTTTTGAAAAATCACAGAATTTTGCAAAATTTTGTGATTACATTCAAGATGACCTTGACATTTGGTCCTGTGACCTTGAAAAATTTAAAGGTGATTTTTTAATCAATAATGCTCTTTTATATGCACTGATAAAAAATGCTTGAAAATATATAACGGATAGCTGAAAATTTACCAGTAAATTACTCTATGTGTAATAGCACTGAACAGAATGTCACCATGGTAACCATTTTTATACCCTTTTGAATAAAATTGTGAAGAGGTCCCACTCAAAGTTTAACATTTTCTTAAAGATCGAGAATTAAACTTTAAAGATGATTGGCAGTAGAAATTAAGTTAGCCTGACATTTCAGATTATTTGCCCTTAAATTTGAGCAAAATCATGTTAAATTAGGAGCTTTTTCGGTCTTAAAAAGGGCCTCTTCAAAACAGGTTTTTGCCTACATTTTGAGCATTTTGACAAAGAGAATAGCGGACAGAAACATACTTCTTGTGTAATATTTATATTATTAAAGATATAAAGAGAAAAATTAAGGAAATTTCAGTTAACTACAAAAGCTGTTACCATGGAAACGAGCCTTGAGAAAATGCCATGTTACAAGTATTCTACTGATGCGTAAAATTTCAAACATGGTTTCCATGGCAACGAAAACTTAATTTGTAAAAAGGAAGTTTATTTTTGTCTCAGTACATCATATACACCTTCCACACCAAAAATCTTCAAAATTGGAGACATGCTGTTTCCACGTGCTATTGAAATTATTTTGGTCCTTACAGAGAACTGCTATTAAGTCTCTTTTCCATTATCTACAGTAACGTACTGATCATGTATGAAAATGCAGAGCCTGGCTTCAAATTTTACATTCAGGTATATATTAATATTAAATGTTTTCAGTATGGAGGGGGATTAGGGTCACAATGCTATTTGACTTGCTTACATTCTTCATGCTATGTTGCTTCATTCAATGTTTGATTATTCCATGTTCATTTGTCTTGCTTTCATTTCAAATTGACTTTATCTTTCTTCTTTGTGTAATTTTGCTTCCGTGCATTTTACATTTGTCCTTCGTCAATGCATAACTGTCATTATACCATGCGTTATGACATCCTTCTTTCTGCCATTATCCTTTCGTCTTAATGCTATGATTGCTTCGTCAATGTTAACTTCAATTTTGATACCAGATGGCGCTTCGCGCGACCGCATGTGCCCGTTCCTTTAAATGAACTTTGAAACATCCCCTGTCGTTAGAAATTTCTTTTAAATTCTACTATAGTATCGTTCGAAAAGTAATTATATTATCGCAAGAGAGGACAGAAGAAGATTGGCTGTATAAATATTTGAGACACATTATGAAGTAATTGGTATTTGATTTTGTATGCATCAGATTTTTGTAAGTTTTAAAAGTGACTATAAATTGCACATGTATTTGAAGAATTATTGTGGTGTAGTGGTTATCACGTATGGCTGTGAAATCAATTTTACACCTTTACGAGTGGGTTCGAATCCCGGACGAGAAGATATATTTTTTCCTTTTGTCAATTTTAAGTATAATGCAACTTGTCCATGTTGTCCATCTGCCTAGTAGAGGATGTAGAAAAAATTGGGGGTACTTGTAAAAATAAAAGTTTTTCTTTGGAGGGGGGGGGGGGAATGTTTTGGGGGAAAAATATGGCGGGCAACTGTACATTATCATTATTCAGTTGAAATAAAAAACAAGTATTAGCTTTTACAAAACGCTTGCCGTCAGTTAGCCGACTGTAAATGTGTAAAATTCTAGTTAGAAAAAAAAATCGAAAACATTCACCAATCGCACATTTCCGAGCTTTTCCGCGTTTTTCTTTTTTTTTCCGATTCGAGTGACGGAAATTTCCGAAAATCTGCGATTTTTATAAGACGGATCGGTACAAAGACTTTTCGATGCATATTTCGGAAGAAAATACACTGGTGCGATATGACTTTCATTTGTCAGGTTATCTAGACTCTTAAGCCGACATGGTGAAAGAATCTTATACACAGGTTCTGAATAACCTAGACAAATATTTGCATTTTATGCAATTGTCAACCAATCATATTGCCAAGAGATATTCTATCCGTGCCAGTAGGTTACGAATGATTACAGTATACATGACTGACGGTAATCATTTTTATTACAAAACATTGAAAAAGCGTCGTTGGCTCACTGTCGTCGCTGTTGTCGTCGCTGGCAAGTCATCTATGAAAAGTCATAATTTTAATTAATTGCCTTTTATATGCCCGTCAGTGTCGTTTCTGTACCATAAATCGGGTGATTCTTGCATAAAAAAATAAGACTTCTATAATAATTTACTTTGAAGTATGGACTTATGAAGGTCAATGTTCAAGGTCAATCCTTGCAAGCATCAAACGCTTAGATTTCAATCTTAATCTTGATCTAGGTTGCAGGTTACAGTGGCGGATTTAGGGGATGTTCCTGCACAGACCCAAATGTTTTCCCGGCAAAAACAGGTAAATCAGTAAAATCAGTAAAATCGGCAAAATTCATCCCTTAACCCCCCGACAAAGGGGGCGTTGGATCCGCCAGTGAAGAAGAAGAATCTGACAAGTTTGCCATAGTGCAATCTAATTCAAATTATACCTTTCCTTGCGCTCCTAACACGGAGTACAGGAACACAATAAGGTCTTAATTTTGGCCATTGTTGAAAAAGGCTGTGAATGACACTGAACTGTTGTTGTGCCACGTTCCTGAGCAGGCGTAGTCCTGGACCAACGGCGTGGCTCTGCCTGAAAAAGTGGAGGGGCACAACATCCCAAAAATTCTAACAAGCAAAAATAAATAAATAAATAAATAAATGAAAAAAAAAATAGATAAATAAAAGGGGGGGGGTGGATTTTTAAAAGAAATATGCGGGTTTCATGTTCTGCATGCACAAATTTTAACATTTCTGGTGCAATTCTAAATTTTAAGTACATGAATAAATGTCTGGCGAGCGGTAGTGAGCCAGGAATTATTTTTAGCAAAATACGGACTTACCAGAAAATACTTTCTGTACCACCTCTATCATAACATGTAATAATATTCTATATAGATTGAATTAAATGTCTTTATGTACATTGATAAAGTAATATGTATAAAGGATGGATCAGAATAGCTGAATTATTCAGAAAGTCTATAAAGAACTGGCGAGCGTTAGCGCTGCCCCCCCCCCCCCCCCCCCTTTCTCCTACGCTCTTGTCCTGTCCTGGACAACAGCTTGGAGTAATTTTGGCATACAGAGATGTCAAATGGTAAATTTTCAAGGTCAAAATTATGAAAGGAGAATAGAAACTGCATTATTGACTGAATCAATGGGGCCGTGGGATGTTGATCTCTAGGTTCGATCAGTGTAGGACGCGCGGCAGATTCAATTTATCTAGAATTTTTCGATATGAAATACCGCCTTTTCCACGATATCTCAGAAAAAAACTGACTTCTATATAATTTCCCACTCACAATTCAGAAAAAAAAAATATGTAGCCGATGGGTTTCGAACCCACGCGGAAAAAAATGTACTTGATGTCCGGCAGGCTTACCGCTGAGCCACGAAGTCATTACTACGTACTTAGGTAACCTGGAGCCTTCAAATTCCCAAATGGCTATAACTGTATAAATAATAATAAAAAAACAACAAACAGAAAGGGTCCAAATATTTATCATTTAATAATGATTTTTTTTTTTTTGTTCAAATATTTCAGCTTTTGCTTTTTCCGCTATTTATAACTCATTTTTCCAAGCACTGCCACAGGGGACGTCTCAACGTTCATTTCAAGGAACGTACACAAACGGAGCGCCACCTGGTATCAAAATTGAGGTTAGCATTGACGAAGCAATAATGGCATTAGGACGAAAGAATGATGGCACAATGAAAGATGTCATAACGCATGGTAGAACGACAATTATACATTGACGATGGACAAATGTAAAATGCACGGAAGCAACATTGCATAAAGAAGAAAGACAAATGCAATAAAGTCAATTTGAAATGAAAGCAAGACAAATGAACATGGAATAATCAAACATTGAATGAAGCAACATAGCATGAAGCATGTAAGCAAATCAAATAGCATTGTGACCCTAATTCCCCTCCATATTTCAGAGGCTGCTAACAAATTCAACCAACCCTTAATTTTCCAATGTAGCGGAGGGGAGATAATCACTGGGATGCGATCCAACCATTCTGACAAACAAGAGGACAGATCATACCAATTCAAATGTTGTCAAGTCAAAGGTAATTTTTTTGTTTTGTTTATATCCTGGGATTCTCTTTGCGGAGGGTGGGGGGGGGGGACGCTGTGATGGTTGAGTTAAAAACGACTTTTAGATTCTATAAACATTTCAGCAGTGAGATCGTCTTGCTAGACAAAAAATCTTTTCCTTTTGTTTTTCAGATCAGTATTGTGTCGACAAGTACCCGGAACAGTGCTTAAACCCAAGGGTTCTCTCCTATATGTGTACAAACCCAATGCTGAAGGACAACTGTTTGAAATCATGTGATTCTTGTAAAGGTGATGTCAACAACCTTGTAAAACTTTCATTCTATACATCAATACGTCTTTCAAATTCTTAATCAAAATAATTCAAACACATAAAAAATATTTTTATCTTTTGTAAATATATTAATTCAAAAATGTAGCGAAAACACTTGAATGTAGATAGTTCTGATTCTAAATCTGTAATGAGATAAAGATATAACATCTGTACTGATTTTTTTCTAGGAGTATTAACATATAATTGTGAATTCACACAAGTTCTGAACAGTTTCAATGAAGAAATGGCATACACAGTTCCTCCGGGTCAAGTTTTACGAGGCGTCATCAGTTACCATGACAACAAAACACAGTTAAGTCTACGATTTTTCAGAACCTGCATAAACGTGAAATAAATTTCTGAACTTTCTTTTTTTTTCTCTCAACATTTTCAAAAAGTAAGCACTAAATGCGGTCCAGACGACGCAGCCATAATTCGCCTATCGCCAATTCCCAGATAAGCCCCGCCCATATTACCAAATACGCTGGATCCCGCTAGCTCAGACAAAAACCAGCTAAGGCGGATGTAAACAGTACATGTTCTATAGGAAAATCGGCAACAAAATATGCCATTTCAACTGATTTTCGTAATCATTTTTCCATGAAATATATTTTGTGTAATGTACTTTATCTCTAAAATCAACATAACAAGAGTATAATATTTTTGTGAACGTTATTTCGAGGGCGTCCAACACATTGTTTCAGGATGCGAAATGAAAAGTCGGGTCGGGGTAAATATGAACCACCGTCAGCGGGTACAGCCCGGGGGTGTGAGCATTTTTTTTTATAACACGTGAATATATATTATTACGATAATTGATTTTATTGATTTTTTTTGGGGGGGGGGGGGGGGGGAGTCATTTATAATATTTGATATTTTTAAACTAAGATTTAAATTGCGAATGTAATAAGACTGACAATTTAGGAAATTAATGCATAAGTGTATAGGATCACTGATAACATAAAATCAAAATTTTATTTTTCATTAAAAAAAAAAAGAAGAAGAAAAACGGGAGCGATGCGAACGAGATTTTTTTAATATTCATTTTTTTTTTAATTTCTAAGAAATGACATGTTCAAATATTTTGAGCATAATTTAAAACCGTAGCTTTTTTCTTTACCTCTAGGCCTTCATTTCTTTTTTTATTCCCTTTGCCTTAACATCATTTTGTGCTTATGCTATCATTGATCTTTTTAGGGTACAACCAAAGGAGTGGGGGGGGGGGGGGCAACCATCTATCATCTAGCTGGATTCTCCTATATGGGCTTTATGCTATTTAAATGATTCTTTTTGATTTTACAGCAAAGTACTTAAGAATAATAGTATGAAATGAATTAATGTCAAGATTATAACAGTATGATTTCATCTTAGGCAAATCAAATGGTAACATTCATTCAACCCCCCCTCCTCTTTTGCCTATTCTTTACTCTTTCGCCGGAAAGATCGACTTTTATACAGCTTGTAATGGGTTTTAATTTGGGTATTCATGTACGTTTGAACTTCTCAAAATTGGTTTTTAATTTTTATGAGATGCGAATATAATATATTTGATCAACTGTATACGCAAATTATCCGTTGATGACCGTGCCGACTTTTGTCTATTTTCAGCACTTTTTATGTAATTGATCTGAGAAAAATATTACCCCGATATCTGTCATCATCACTACTAATTGTACTACGTGCACATCTTTCAACCATTTTAATAAATCAAGAAAATGATGAAAATCTATGTGCTAAATGCTCATGTTATCTTACATTTCTATACTAAAGTTATGAGGATAACGCGTTAGTTTGTCTGAGCTCCCAGCACGTGCAGGGCAGAGGCTATTATTAGCATGCCTGTAACGATATGAGATAATATCATTGGTATTGCGGCAGCAGGGGGAGGAGTTGGCGATAGGTCAATTGTAGGTAAAGCTCGCAATGTCAAAAGTCATGGTGCAAAATGAAAACCCCGACCACATTCAATATACATTTAAAATACCGGTAGTAATAGGTCATAGCAATTCTATAGTTCTCACTATGGTTAAGTATGTACATGTACCAATCACTATAATAAGGAACAACTATAAATGCAACAGACAGACAGACAGGCGGATGAACATCGTCAATCAGTTATTGCTTTACCAATCGATAAGAAATTATTAATTCATTTTCAGTGATCGAAATTTCGCCTTTGACGTTTGCAAGTTGTTGTTGTAAGTATACATGTATGAAATGAAGATTTGATGATCTTGAAATAATCATGATTTTTTTTATGAAGATAATGTTTAAAAATCAAGTAAATTACATTCCAGTTCCAAATCTATGATGTTTTGTATTCGAAACTTTTATACATATAATGATAACTTGTAGTCTTGATATAAGAAATCAGCAAATGAAGATCCTATATTCTAATATGCAAGATATAGTGGAGAGTGTACATGTACATTTGTCATATATTTAGGCCAACGACTACGACAACGACACCGTTCCTTCAAACAACACAATTTCATGAAACAACCACGGTAGCAGAAGAAACACCTTCTCCCACAACTATCCAAACAACTACTTCGCTGCCGACTACACAGACAACACCAACAACTACTATAACACCCATTACAACTACCACAACGCCGACTACATCTACAATGACTACAACTACACCGACTACAACTACTATCACAACGCCATCTACAACACCAACGACTACTACAACAACACAAAGCACAACTACTACAATTCCGACTACAACACCAACAACAACGCCCACTACTACTACAACAACTACGACTACGCCGACTACCACAACGCCAACGACGACTACAACGCCGACTACGACCACAACTACTCCTATACCAACGACTACTATCATACAAACGACAACAAAAAGAAGAGTTGGTGTTATTATAGTTGGATAGCAAATTAAATGTGTGATTTATGTATTTAGGATTTTTATTAGTTTATTTAGCAGACACATTACTACTTCTGTCAATTTATTTATATGGTTTTTGAGAATATCGTCAAAGAATAAGATGAAAATTCAAATTACTTTGAATTTTGTAGTTGTTTATCCAGAGTTTACTAATCACCTTCGACCATACGATATTTTGGCCAAAACGTACTCTTTTTGGAAATGGAATCTGTACTTTGGGAGTTTATTTGTCCCTTACAATATCACTATACACTTGTTAACTTTATTTGTTGTAATTAAAGTAAGCTCTCACCTTGATTAAAATGTAGGTCAAAGGTCGTGGCCAATGTCTAATACAACTGATACAAACATAAAGGTTTTGTCACAAAAGCACACATGCCAATTTTTAAGTACCCGAAACGTGCATGTCTGGTCCATGCCATGTGCGGATCCAGGAGGGGGGGGGGACCGGGGGTCTGACGTCACGCTTTAGTTTTGAAAGTACGGAGAATTTACCAACGTTCAGATACTTTTGACATCATAATAACATTCAACTCGCTCATTATAAATGCTAAATGGTTGACAGATATCTAGTACAAATGGAAATGTAAGTAATGGCTGTCTTACTTTGGTTGTTCATGGTAGTATTATTCTGGTTTGGCACGTGCAAATTTTCCGAGAATCGCTTCTGAATTATACTACCATGGACACCCAAAGTAAGCGATTCACGAAATTTGCACACGACCAACCAGAATTATACTACCATGAACACCCAAAGTAAGACAGTCATTTCTTAAATGTTTTATATGAGGAGAGGACGAATCCTATTGATTTTCAAAGGTCGAAGGTCACTGGACGTAAAATACCTGTAGCACGGAAGACAAAGTTCCCATCGAAGTATTATCAAACTATCCATAAATGTTCCCTATAGGCCTATCGATTTTCAAGATCACTTTTGATACATGACTGAAAATCTTATGACGAGCATAGAAGACAGAAATCACAATAAAACCTTCCACAAATGTTACCAATAGAATGTTCAAGGTCAAAAACATTGTGAACAGCATGACATCATAAGATCATCAAACAAATGAGAAGATGAATCCTAGATATTTTCAAGGGTAAAAAATCAACATTGTTTTAGCTTTGGAACATACATGTATAAGAAGACATTCAATTGCTAGGGTTTGACTACTTTTGAACTTCTTCATCATATGGTGTAAAATGAGCTCACTCTGACTTTGTTGAACTTGAAATTCTTGTAGAGCAATGAGACATTTGGACGCAAGCATCTTCCCGACCAATTTAGTGCATCAAGCAGACCTTCCCTAATGTGGTGTACAAAATCTAATCTTTCAGCCTCCAAATACTGGTACATGTACTGCTATTCTATGACTCTGTGTTACATCAATCATGCAATGTTAAAGTGGATTCAAGATTTAAATCTGACCCATAATGACATACGGGAAGTGAAAATTTATGGTGCGGTTTTTCTTTGCTATGACCTTCAAAGGGAAAATCAAAGCACCTCCCGTGTAAGACAATCTTTCAAAATACTTGATTATCCAGGTAAATAATAGTAAAGTGCTAATGCATCCTCTTTAGATGCATTTCTTTTTCAGATGAGATAGCAAGCAAATTCTCTAATCACTTCTTACTACTTTATTACTACCTTGAAAGTAGATCATCAAGTACAAAATATTAATGTCAGGGAATGAAGTTTACATATCATTACTAAAAACAAACCCAGGTATAAAAAAATTTGCTTCTAAAAATTATTGTCAAAGTTCTACAACTCTAAAATGTTTCAAGTCATAATGACTTCAAACAGAAAATCTTCTAGAAGAGACTGTTCTAGAAATACACATTTAATTATGTCACCGAATTATGTTAAGTTACATATTGAACTATTCAAGAGCAGGAATATTGCTTGTGACATGTTCAACCCTTGACCTGTAATGTGCCCTTGACCCTCATTGGGTGTCAAGTCTCACCGTGCTAAGTTTGATGAAAGTATGATGCATGTTATTGAGTCTTTACGAAATACGGATTTATTTCCAATTGGAGACTGTATCTGACATACTAGTCGATTCATTATAGAAGAAATAAAAAATGACAAACCGGGCTCTATTGTCTCATAATGCCCGAGCGTCCTCAGCCAATCACATTTATTACCGAGCCGCGTCAGCGGCGAGGTGATAAATGTGATTGGCTGAGGACGCGAGGGCATTATGAGACAATAGAGCACGGCTTGTCATTTTTTATTTCTATTCCAATGATGACCAATCCATTCTTGGTAAAAACCAGTTCCTGTCGGTTTATCTGCTTTCAGAAAATGGGTAGGCATGGCTTATCGCTATAGGGCCTATATTGGAGAATAGAGCCCGGCTTGCGTCTGTTGTCTTAATAGGGAAAAAGAATCAAGTCATATTAGAATACGTCATAAAATTGATACGGTAACGTTAATTTTGTACCAACATCTCCCATAAATTGAGGAAAGTTTCAATAGAATTAAATGACGTCACAATCAGTCTACGTCAGATACTGTGCGTTGTCATTGTGTTGCAGGCCACATACATCTTGTACATGTATTAAGAACACATTCATGAATATTAACATGTTTTTGCACATTTTACAATTTGTGCTTAGTAAATTGTACGTGTAATGAATTTATTAACCACATGTATGAATAGGTACATGTACATGAAGGCGATTATGAAAATTGTGAAAAACTTAACGTATCACATGTTAATTTTTGTGATTGTAACCTTGATGCTAAAAACCATATACTTATTTTAAAAGTATATTTGTCAAGAAAAAAGACATTATATAAGTATCTGTCACATATACTTGAAAACAGACATCACTTAAAACATATGTTTACATCAAGCACTGACTAAAAATTTCAATCAAATGCACCATATAGGTAGTATTTTCTACACAATATCTAGTGTAATGTTGGCGAGAATTTTGTCCAAGTTTCTAGTAATGGTCAGTATCTAGCTGATCTAAGATGGTTAAATAACCTTTTTTATCATGACAACAAAATGATATTTTATCTCATGTGTGAAATATTTGACAGGTTTCCTGGAAAAAAGATCATTCCATGGAATGCATGTGTCGCCTGCGAAACATAGCGACACTTAGAAATCACTTTTATATAGGGTTTGACATCCAAGTGTGACAGACAGACGGACAACGGACAAAGTGATCCCAAAGTGTCGCTATGCTTCGCAGGCGACACAAAAAGAACTTCAGAAGTGGCTATACTGAAAGTTCATAAGGCATGCATTTAAATAATTCCACTACATTATACAAAATAGTGAAAATTACACTTGAACAACTCGGAGTGTGGTCTTCCATTTCTGGGTGTATGGGTAAAGTCCAAGGTCAAGGGAATATACATGTGAAATATGAAATCCCTATCACTTAACCATTCAAAGGTTAAATTTTCGTAAATGATGGACCAACAGAAAGATGGACAACAGAAAATACTAGTAGATTGCTTTAAGGGAATTTTATACATTCCCACCTAAATCTTCTAGAAGTAAAAATTACAACATTCAACAAAGAAATTATACAAGTACATAATAGCAAACAACCAATTTACAACAAAAGTGTTCAAAAACAATAAACAAGATTGATTGTATCAATGATGTTGAGGGAAAAAAATCTAAAAGATCTGAAAGATTTTGATCTTATATTATGCATGGCACATAAAATGCTAAGAATCATGACACTAAAAACAAGCTTCACCCTCACTTTTTATGGTTCCTCGACTCTTTATGACTCGCTTGACTGTAGGGAATAATGTTATGCACGGCTTGTTACGAAAATTGGTGAATCCCGACACTGTATGGCTATTTGAATGACATCAATAGCATGATCGGACAGTGGTCACTGCCCATATAGGACTGTTGTATAATACTGTCACATAGATCTGCCTTCAACCTCTCTGATATTACAAAATAGTCCAGTCTCCTGTAGGCAAATATAGATGTTATATTATTCATCTAACACAGATTTTTTTTTTACCATGGTAATAAATTACACTTCATGCATCCATATTAAACAGTTAAACATGCTTGTAGAGACCCTTTAAAGGGAATGTCATATCAAGGTCACATAAGACAGGTGGTCTCTTATCGCAGGTTCATTTACATGAAAATTGTTTACTTAGGAAATATTGTCAGAGAGGACAAGAAGTCTCTTAAAACAGTGGGTCGCCAATGCAGGTTTAACTGTACATGTACATGTATATATTCAAGTTGTACATGCTTGTATATGGTCATTTTTTTAAGTATCCCATGGATATTGATCCATCAAATCAACAAAGACTAAAAAAGTATTGATGATATTTTTTATCAATTTTACAAATCGATAATACAAAATATAAAGTAATTGAATTACAAACACTTAATTGTGACTTATTTTCTACATACCATCCAATGTTTTTGGCCCTAGCGTTCATCATATATGACCAGAATGACCAGCATTCCCTGGCATTAGGATACAGAAATCTGAACGAGTCCACAAACCCTGCATCCAGGAGATCGGTAAAACCTTGTCGTTCCTGGTCTGTGAAACCAGCTGTCTTGTTCTTATTTGATTTGGGATTCTTGAGATCTGTGTCGTGAAAGTTAAATGTTCAGTTAGATTTATGATCAACTCATTAGAAAAATTTGAGATGTTTCGATATTCTAAGTCTAAAAATATTTAAGACTTTCATGTATCTTTGAAATTTGGTCTTTTCGAAGTACATTGCAGTTAAGTCTCATTTTTGCATGTATTGGACATCAACTAATTAAGACATTATCAAATTCTATGAAAATCAGTGTAAAATTCATAGAAACAGTGCTAGAGATATGCCATTCTTCAAAGAATTTATTGATATGGAAATGCCTTTATATCATGTACGTTACAAATGGAACATGAGCCTATAAAATAAAAATAAAACACCGCTAAAGACGGTATGGCCGGATTGCAAAGTAAGTTTTTGTCACTAACTGGGTCAAGGTCACTAGGTCAAATATTACAGCATACATTGAGAGGTCTTGTCAGAGGCAACCTACATGTATAACATAAAGTTTCTACTGCATGCAGTTCCTTAGATTTTGCTTAAACCAGGAACTTTAACCAAAGTCTTTAAATACCGGTAGGTCAAACTCCAAGGTCAAGGTCACTAGGTCCAATGTTACAGCATAAATTGAAAGGTCTCATCATGGGCAACCTAAATGTATAATATAAAGTTTCTACTGCGTACAGTTCCTTAGATTTTGCTTAAACCAGAAACATTATCCCAAATCTTTAACTAGGTCAAAGTCCAAGGTCAAGGCCACTAGGTCAAATGTTACGGCATAAATTGAAAGGTCTGGTCATGGGCAACCTACATGTATAATATAAAGTTTCTACTGCATACAGTTCCATAGATTTTGCTTAAACCAGGAACTTTAACCAAAATCTTTAACTAGGTCAAAGTCCAAGGTCAAGGTCACTAGGTCAAATGTTACGGCATAAATTGAAAGGTCTTGTCATGGGCAACCTTCATGTATAATATAAAGTTTCTACTGCATATAGTTCCTTAGATTTTGCCTCCACCAGAAACTTTAACCAAAATGTTGATGGCAGACGGACGGACGGACAGACATCGTCAATCCATAGACCGGTATTGCTTTGCAATCCGGCCAAAAAAGGAATAATATTTATTTGTTCATCGCTCCCTCTTTCTGCCGTTATAAAGAAAGCATACTGCTGTAATCATTGCTTTAGTTTTTCTTTTGCCATTTAAATAAATATAAATTTTGTTGCATTAGAATGGGAACACTGCACGCGGCTTCTGAAGTTATATTTGTGACTGGTAAAAGTTTGTAATTTCATCAGAGCAGCATCATTATACCTATTTCTTTATGAGCAACGTTGAGGTCCCCGCACATTATGACAGGTTTTTTAGCGTCTAGTTTCTTCAGATGGTCTGTAAACGCCACGTCCCATTCCTTGTGGCGATAGTTTAACCTTACAAGACCTTTTCCAGCATTTGGCACATCTGCAAATATGAGAAATGGTATAGACTATCTAAAATCTTTCCACTTCAAATACAAATTTGATATTATCATGACTTTACACGGTAATTTAAAAAATATCACTCATATTCAAATCACTTTCAAAAGAGAAAAAACTCTATTGTGAAGCTACTCAATATACTGGTACATCATCCTATGATTAACACGTTTTATACATCTTATTTATGGAACGTTAAAGGACTTGTTACATTTTTTACTTACAAGCAGTAACAAGGAAAAACTTATCATATTCTGCTGTTATCACTCTGCCCTCATCATCATGTTTCTTAATACCTGTGTTTTGAAAAAAATAGAAATTTGGTAAATCCTAGTACATGTACTACAGACTCTTTCATGGTCTTCTATGAAAGATACATTGGTTCCCTCCAAGGGGGTCTTAAAATAATGTAAAACCCGAGGCTTGCTGAGTATTTTGCAAAATTTTGAGACCCCGAGGGTAGAAACGATGTATCTTTCATAGATGAACATCTCTCATATATATGGGCCATAGTCAAAACGGAAAAAAAAGAGACAAAATTTGAAAAACATAGTAAGTTGATCTAATTGCAAAAGTTTTGAGATATTCAAATTCAGCACCCCGAAAATGGTTTATTCTATAAGAATAATCTACGAATATTAGTCTTTTCAAAGTATAATGCAAGAATACATTGAAAAACGATATTAAAATCAATGTTTTATTGCGACGTTGCTAACTTACATTGTTTTGTATTTGTTTTGCAGGCTGAAATCATGAGGTCACAATAGCATAAAGAATCGAAACAATACGACATACAGCTGTCACGTGATATGCGATACAGAAGTCGCTCACATAGCTGTATCTCATGGGCCTTCTCTGTAACACATACGCGGGTATGAGAGAAATATCTATTATCTGAACACACCCAAAACAGGAAAGCCACATCATAATCATCCTAATCTCTTTCCTTCTTTTGTTTCAACAATTGCAAAAAATACATATTGTAAATACATGTAGATAATGATGTACCTTTAACGTTAAATCTTACTGCATGTTTACATTCATAGCATACAGGTATACATGTATTTAAGAAATAACAACTAGCTAACTGTGGTTTATTGTCCAGTAATTCCATGAGTCGCATGAACCAATCAAATTTGATTGGTTCATGTGATGAGTGGAATTACTGGACAATGGACACTGCTAGCTAGTTGTTATTTCTATTCTAATATAACACGTGAATGGGCGGAGCTTAGCGCACTGGAAGTTTGTTGGAGATTTTACACCAGGCGAGTTCTATGGTACATATAGGGAGAAAATTTAAGTCACACTAGAATTATACTTCCACAATCCTTGCTAAGAAAATTTCTACTCTTTAAGTAAATACAATTGAAAACAATTTGATTTCTGAAAAACTTCAACAGGACATTTTACATCACATACAATTTTACAACATTTTCTTTCATACAAAATTTTCCAATTACACAAAATTCAAATATCACATTTCTCCTAAACTTGTTAATGAATTAGTTTTGTACTAGTGAAAGGTCAACATACCTAATCCATACGTTACATTTATGGGCTTCTGTTTGGTATAGAGTCCTGTACCAGCGTATCCAGCTTGCTCTGCCGATGACCAGTAAGTTTTATAATCTTTATGTTTGACGCTATCGGGAATTTCGTTCTCCTTACACTTTGTTTCTTGTATACAAAGAATGTCTGGCTTGACTTCATTCAGGTACTTCATTTTGTCTTTCTATAAAAGAATAATTATTATATATTTTCATTATTAAATACATTGGAACAAACATGTATTAAACAAGTTTTCAAACTAGTGACCGAGTTTCCAAAATGTCGCATACAGTAACTTTCTTCAACTATGTTAATATTAGAATGAGTCACTATCAGACACTAGGTAAATATTAGAAAGTGCCCATATAAGAGGTTTTATGTATAAAATATAGACATTTAGCATATAACAATTGGAAGCGCAAGATGCCAATTAATGAGTCTTAACAGATTCTAAATCTAATGAAACGTGCATCACATAAAGGCAAACTGAATCACTGAAGGATCCATTTTTCACAGCAATAGCATATATACATTTAACTTAAAACCATTTCTATCAATAAACTTGAATAACATTTTTACCTCAGACCAGGCTCTGATCCCGTTTACGTTCCATGATGCTATTTTTATTGTCGGCTTTCTACCGTCCGGGGTTTTACAGTCTGGATTAACTTCAGTAGGGAAGGATGTATCTGCATCATCTGGCAGGCTCTCCACACTCGCTTCTTTCTTTGGTTTGGCAGCCGCTTTCCCTTTTCCTTTACCCTTCTTTGGTTTTTCTGGCTAATAAATCATATTTTGTTTAACCTATACGCACATTACTACATGTATATTCATTTATGGTAATAATCAATATCGAATGTTTGCATCCTACCATATATGAAAGTACACGTCAATGTAATTTAAGATATCTCATAAAAGCATATCGGTGCAATCAAACTCAACAAATCATGGTCCCTCTTTATTTCAAAGGTGAAATGGTACCAATATAGAGGTCTTGAAACGAAGAATACATGTGTGACATAAGAAACTTTAGAACAATTCAAAAGTTTACGTCAAGCCTCAAGGTTAAGGTTTTTGTGACAGATAGACAGTACATGTAATTAAAATGCTTTTAAACATATTTCTTCTAACTGTCTAATGCTTGTTGCTTGAATTATCTATTTTAAGAATATCAAAATTAGTCTGTCTACAATTATGAAAATTGAAATACATGGGTAGTAAGAAAAATAGTCTTCTCCAACTTGAGACTTGGAACTCTTAAACTTTCCTCAATGATAACACTACGAAAGTGACGTCATGGAATCAAGACAACACACGGCTGAATATAACGGACCTTTAATAGCCGGCAACATGAGAGAAACTCCACTACAAAATTTTGCTTGTCCATTAAGCATGACTAGGCAAGCCTTGTCATGTACTTGCAAAATTTTGTACACTTGGTTTGAGAATTTGCCATTCCACCTCACGGTGGGGTTTGATTATATTAACGGTAAAATAACCTCTATTCACCTCCTCTGCTGGTTCATCCTCTACCTTTGCCTTTTTTGATACTGTCTCCTTGAAACAAATCAAAGAAAAATAAGTTTATATCAATATAATACTAAACCAGAAGTCTCTGACGAGACTGTAGCTCTCCTGGTTGTTTTTTTTTTTCTTAAACATCAATTTCCTTTTTTTTTTTAAACCAAGACCATAGGGAGCAATCGCTCTAACAAATTATAAGTAGCATGACAAAACAACATATCCATTAGACTACAACTATAATAGCACTCATATAATTCATAATATCCGAGATAAAGTATTTCAAAAAAGAATGCCACACCCATTCTCCAAGATCCTAGGGGCCAAGTGCTGCTAGCTCAATGAACTATCAATGACACATCAAGACTACAGATCCATAATATTGGATAAGAATTAACTCCCCATCATTAATAGCTTTAAACGAGTAGAGAGCACGACTATATAGGAAAAAATTACCACACCCATTTTCAAAGACCCTGGGGGTAAAGGGCTAAAACAAAATATCAGGTGCACAACTAGACCACAGACCAATCATTGCAAAAAGAATTAATTCTACATCATCTATAGTGTCAGAGGAGTTGCAAGCACAAGATTACATTGACTTAAATAGGAGAAAATGACCACACCAATTTCTAAGACCCTAAGGGTCAGGGGCTCAAACAAAATATCAGGTGAACAACTAGACCACAGACCCATCACATTGCAAAAAGAATTAAGTCTCCATCATTTATAGTGTCAGAAGAGTTGCAAACACAAGATTACATAGAGTTATATAGGAGAAAATGACCACACCCATTTCTATGACCCTGGGGGTCAGGGGCTCAAACAAAATATTAGGTGCACAACAAGACCACAGACCAATCATATTGCAAAAAGAATTAAGTCTCCATCATTTGTAGTGTCAGAGGAGTTGCAAGCACAAGATTATATAGAATTATACAGGAGAAAATGACCACACCCATTTTAAAAGACCCTGGGGGTCAGGGGCTCAAACAAAATATCAGGTGCACAACAAGACCACAGACCCATCATATTGCAAAAAGAATTATGTCTCTATCATTTATAGTGTCAGAGGAGTTGTCCGGACAAGATTACATAGAATCTAATGACCACGCCCATTTTCTAAGACCCTGGGGGTCAGGGACTGAAACTAAATGTCAGGTGCACAACTAGACCATGGACCAAGTAAAATGCAAAAAGAATTAACTTTCTATCTCTAACAATTTCAGAGGAGTTGTCCGTACAAGAATTGTTAATGGACAAGCGGACAGACGGCCGGACGAAGGGTGATCGCATTAGCTCGACTGGTCTGAGACCAGTAGAGCTAACCAGAGTAAATGTTTTTGGTCTCAATCTGTCGATTCAAACTGAAACATTTTAAATTATGGATTCAGTGTGAAAATTACATTCTCAATTTCTGTTGGTTTTGCTGACAGAATCAAAGAATTTCAATAAATGCCTTTGAAATCTTCATAACTTTTCAAAAGGAGTTTAGAAATAGCTAGAGAAAAAACTTTAAAATAAATTACAAGTTTTTTTGAATTCCTATAGAATAAGATTATGCATTTATTCATAATGAATACTATTCATGATAAAAGAATAATACCTCATCACTTTTCCCTTTGCCCTTGGCAGCCTGGAAAAGAAAAAAATATTGCAATATTATTATTAATCAGTCAGAGTTGAAAAATGAAATTTCAATATTGCAATATTATTATTAATTAGTCAGAGTTGAAAAATGAAATTTCAATATTGCAATATTATTATTAATTAGTCAGAGTTGAAAAATGAAATTTCAATATTTAAATTCTACATGAAAAACAAGACAAGTTTGTGCAGAAAGTATGTCAACTTCGTTGAGGTGCACTAAAAAATATTTCACTTATAATTATTTACCGACGGACGTATGTTTACAGCCTTATTCAATATTGATACTTACATTTAATGGGAGAAGTATAAAAATTATTCATTCGCCACATCGGCGAGAAAAGGGAAATTTTTGATCGCCCACATGGAAAATTCTCGTCTTGGGCGAGTAGGTGAACGTTACTGTCCACAGCTCACTTCAGACATCTATAAATTGAAGTTTTCTGTACTTTGTCAGCATATTTTGTGATTAATATTTACCGGTATATACGGGGATAGATCTCGAACTCTCATAACTAACGGTGTATGATATGTGTACCGGGTACCTACGACTAATACAACACTCACAGTAAAAGAAAATGGTTTCGAATAGGGAGTTTTCTATGTTAATTTTAGTGCGACGTCAGCAATGCTTATTACCGAGTCTATGAAGAACATTGACAATGTCATGCTAAAATTAACATAGAAATCTCCCCATCTAGAATTATTTTCTGTCACTGTGAGCATAGAATTAGTCGTACAGACATATATCATACACTGTTACTTATGAGAGTTCGAGATCTATCCCCATATGAAAATTTTAATCAGAAAATATACCGACAAAGTAGAGAAAACTTCAATTTTCCAATTTCTGAAGTGAGCTGCACAGACAGTAAGTTCATACCTCCACTCCTGGATACCCTTGCCGCAGCATGAACGCAGGTACCCAACCGGGCCCTTTATAGTCCCCCCGGTCAGGGGACTTGGTAGGGACGAACGAATGGATATGACTTTCAACTCTCATATGACTACACCGGGATTCGAACCCCGGTCCTCTGCGTGAGAGCTGAACGCCTTATCCACTAGGCCATCTCTACCACTCGCCCTAAATACCTTTTTTGGCAATCATCAAACAGAAATTTTCATAAATATTGTAAGATAAGATAAAACATCAAAGTCTAAAAATAAAACGCAAGAAAATAATAAAAAAAAGAAATATCTTTTTTTTTATCTAATCATATTTATTTTCTCTTCGTTCGCACAAAAAGGCTATGCCTTGATTCATTTTACTAGTATATCAATTCACCTCTAAGTAGTGACTTATATGTTGCCTTACTGACCAAAATCCCTCCCATTTGTACTGGTGTCGGAACAGTTTCCGGACGATTTTGAAGGTTTTTCGGGAATAGCTCCTTCGTCCATCAATGGAAAACATTCAATTTTCTCTCAAACAATGCTATGCTCTTCCCAAAGATACTCATGTTGAAAGAAAATAATAAATCTCTCAAGAAATATGGTTTCTAGACCAATTTTATGACCCTATATTTTGGCCATTTTTCGCGATTCACTGGATCAGTTTCCGGACACCTGATTTTAAATCTGTCAATCTCGATCAATTTCGGCCCAATCTGGATGATTTTTGGATATTGTTTTCTTCAATCTTTTCTACAAATGACTGTGTAAAAATAATTTTGAAAATAGAAGCGAAACTTCTCAAATCACGTAGATTAAAATTGTATGGTTCTCGGCGACTTCCCCTGGTGCGCTATATTAAACGGGACAGAAAGGGTAAAAAGATGGTATGATAAAGCAACTTAGATGCAAACTTTTGTTAATATGATTCGTGATTTTAATTCTGCATTTAAAAATCTACAAAATTGTCACAAAATTTTGAAAGTAATTTCCTTCAAAGTACATGGAAATAGCAACCCCAGGTGAAATTTTCAAAGTTCTCAAAGTGTTCTACAACCAGTTTTATTGGATAGAGCTTTGAAAAACCTACACAAAACACTTTACTTTGTTCAGATATCTTTACCAGAACCAAAGTTATGACAATTTGAAGTCGCAAAATTTCGATGCTTTCGGGGAATTTTTCCTGCACTAAAACGCAGTCTTCGAGATGCTGTTCGCGGCACCGTCGAAACAAGATTTTACACAAAAACTGCCATATTTTTTTTGTTTTTCAAGATAACCACACCAAATTTTCCAATCTTAATGGAAATTTTCTTCTCTTTCCAATTCTGATGTTTGTTTCTCTATATCACTTCATTAAATAAGACTAAATTGCTGAATTGTAGTGTCATCTGATCATTTTATTGAAACATTCAAAGTATGTTTATTTAAAGACTCAATTTTTTTTAGATATAAACTCTTTTAGAGTTAATGGGAATTCTTTAATACCCTTCAATAGAGTAGTTGCTGTAAACAATCCAAAATATTTGCAAGAAATAGGTTAAATCAATACATATAGAACCACATAATATATCAATTTTCATAATTATTTTATCGAAAATCATATCTCTTACGCTTTCTGAAATATCAGGATTCAGATAATATTCTAAATAAATATCACAGATATGTGTACATGTAATTATTATCTGAGATAGTTAATACATGTACCATAATTCTAGATATCTACATTACTATGCTATTTAACACTATTCTGAGATGCTCAACTATACATGCAGTGTAATTACATGTATATTAAGGTTTGTTACAACACAAGGTGTCTTAATTTTGTCACTAGTCTTTCCCTTGTCATGAGTAAGCCATACTGAATCACCCATCATGGTCTCTTCATGTAACAGTGCACAGTCCTTGCCTTTGCTTACTGGAGATGATGGGTACACACTTGGAAGAGAGAGAGGGTCCAAACATTTTTTTTCCTCACCATTTCTTGAAGATAGAGTCTCAAATGCAAATTGCTTATCAATAAATTCCTGTAGTGTTCTGTTTTCTTGACTCTTGCAATGCTACAAAGTTTGTCTATAATTCCCTGCATTGATTTGTTCACAATCTGGATGAAGTAAAGAAAGGTACTTTAAAATGGCTTGAAATCTGCTATCATAAAGTATAGGTCCATTTGTGATGTTTTCCGTTTGTACAGCTGTAGCTTAAAATTCACAGAGAGGCTCAAGGATTTAGAATGACCCAGGATATGTCTCCATTCTCTTATATACCACTGAAAGCACTGCCAGTACAAATTGAATTTGGATGGAGAAACCTGAGAGACTGAAATGAATAAAATAGATATGTTTAAAGTTTGAAGTTTTTTTCTCTCATAAAAACAGACATAGGAGGTATTTTCTAAACTTTCTTTCTTTGCAGGGGGGGGGGGGGGGGGTAATGAAAGTTTCAAATTATAGCCCCAACTAATACATGTAAAAGCACTTTTACTATATGTTTGAGGTTGCTAGTATAATAGATCTATAGTCATGGAGTTCTTAAATACCCATGATAACATAAATAGGGAGAGGGGGGTGGGGGGTGGGGGTGGGGGGTTGGCAGTAAGGCCGAAAAAGTGAAAAAAAAAAAGAAAATGGAAGTGTTTGCCCAATGTTTCCCTTTCAATTACATTTGAAAAATAAAATAATCCCTATCTATAAATGTTTTAATAGCTATGTCGATTTACTCAACTGAAATTAAATGTATGCAAGTTTAAGATTGGGTTAAATTAAAAAAAAATCCAAGTCTCAACATTAGAAGGGGGGGGGGGGGGGGGGGGGGGGGGGGGGGGGGGGGGTTCGGGTTAAACTTTCAAAGGAGGCTTTCAGACTTATAAGTTTATTTTGAAATTGAAAATTATTAATTTTTTAAGTCGGGGAATCCCCTGCGATCGTAAGTCCGTCCATCATTCTTGCTGAATTTATTTTAACTGAATGACCGGGGGGATGTTTGGAAATAAGGCCGGTTGTGAAAATTTCCAAGTCCGTAATTTAAAGAAAATGGGCAGGGTTCCTCGGTCCCATTGATTCTTTCTAGTCCATCCTATAAACCCAATTATTTAATGTCCACAGCCACTACTATACAAATATTACAAAATGATTGTTGGAGAGGGGGTACGGGAAGAAGGCAGTGGGTTGTTAATTAAAATAGACGGCTTGTAATTTTTTTCTAAGTCCGAAATTTAAAAAAAAATGGACAAAGGATCCCATACGGACGCAAGTCCAGTGTTTCTCTCCAGTCCAACCCCTTAAACCCAAATTATTCCCTTGATTTTGTGAATATCATAATACATTCATATTTCAATGCTGCAGTGACGCGTCCGCGGCAATGTTTGGCGTTTTAATTGTATATAATTACTTTCTAAATACATATTTTGATTAACTATGTATTCATAAACATTGTCTATAACATTTAATTACTTCATTAGAGTTATTAACGATTTTTCAATTGAGTAATTTATCAAATTCAAGGCGCCGGCACGGAAAATCCAATATGGCGCCGTTTGTTTACATAATGTAAACAGGTGCGTGGAGGCGCCGTGCGAGTTTTTGAATGAACTTGACCTTTGACTCCCGTTTGCGCGGTGCTAAATAATACAAAATATTATTAATATATATACCAAAAGAAAATTTAGATTTTTCTCTACAAGAATATGTATTCAAAATATTGACTTACCTTATAGTATTCACGTACTTGTTGATTAACTTTTCACGCTTGTAGCTCCGGTCATGGTCAACATATTTTAATTTTGAAGGTGGCTTCATCCAGGTAATTTTCTCACCTGTTTGGTCTGTAAATTTCATGCATATTAATGGAGATTTGACCCCGCGCAAATCCTTTCACGTGTAACATATGTGACAAGAGCTTAGTGTTTTAGGCGCCGAAATCGGCGATGCGTAATTCTTAGCTGTGTATTGCAAATAACTCGTCTAAAACGTTATTTAGACAGAACAAAATATCAAAACGATTACATATTCAGAAACTTTAGATTATTAGCTTCAAAATGGTACATAAATAATGAAAATTGGTTGGGTAGAAGTTACTGTAATCTTAATTTTAAAAAGTGAGGTATCGATTTTCGGCGAATTCGCCGCTATCGGCGCGCTCGGCTGGGGTTGCTACATGGAAATGGCGACTGTCCGGAAACTGTTACTGTCCGAAAACTGTTCTGACACAAGTATATATTTGTCGATTTTTGTTTTACAGTTTTATTTTCACTGTACTGGTCGGGCACATATTATCGCCACTTTTTTCAAAATTTTTTGCTCTAAAATCTTTATTTAGTAATGAAATTCGATGAAATTTTCACAGAAGGAAGAAGAACGTTAGATACACATTTCTTGTAATTTTCATGAAAATCTTATCATCTGTTCTTGTTTATCGGTGATTTGTGTGCGTCAGGATTTAGCCAAGTTTGAAAGAAGGAAGGGTACATATTATCGCCACCTCTATCTGTTCTTACTGAAAATATTACACTTTTTCAATAAAATTGATATAATTTGTATTTTTGAACTTTCTTCTTTTCGACTGTGAAAAATTCATACAAAAAATTCAAAAACCAAAGAGTTATAGGAAGATGAAGTGACCTACCCTTTCTCCGGAGGGGCGGGGAAAATACATTCAGATTTACCGACTTTCTATCATAAAATTCAGTATTTGCAGGTTATGAAATTATTTGAAATTTTGTATACCATTTCATGTTTCAAAGTTGTAATTATGGTGAAAAAAATTAAATTTCTACATCAACAATTTGCGGAGATATAAATGAAGTGGCGATAATATGTGCCCGGCGATAATATGTACCTGACCAGTACAGTTTCTGATCTTAGCGGCTTACTGTAGTCAGAGGAAATTATAAACTCGGCTATAAAATCACCTTTCGCTTTGGTGGCATCGCAGAAAAACAACAGGTTGTGTGCAAATGTACTGTATTTGACCTTTGATAGCTGAAATTTTCCAATAATTTTGTGAAGAATCTCGAGGAAATATGAAATGCTCGCCGTGCAAAAATTTGTTTTGAGATTGTTCCCGCCAGTTTGGATGGTAGACAATTCGGGTTGCGTGGGTGATGGAAAGTCGTCTCGTCAAACTTTCGGAATCCATTCATACTCAACGCAATGCGCATTTTAGACTGGTACCCGTTCTGGTTCCTTCGTTTACGCTATGCTACTCAGTAACTGTAGTGAACATAATACAAATGAAGTGTTAGGCACGGTCCATTTGATATTCTGGGGGGAGGGGGGAGGCTTGGGGTTTTTTTTCGAAAAAAATGATTTTGCTCTGAATATTGATGAAAAAAATTAATTTGCTTATGGTGTGACAGAAAAAATAATCTTGCTCTTACAAGTAATCTGAATTTGAAGAATAAGCATCGCCACAGTTTTTACTTTCTATAAAATAATTTTGGCTCGCTTCGCTCGCCATACTTTTCTTCTGTAATGGCAAGTTCATATTTGAAAAATAGAATGCATGTGACTGAAAACAATTAAAATGCTTGAATACATTATCAATATAATTTATTACTATTAATTGATACATGTATCACCATAGTGTCTAATTTTATACACAAGCTTGGAAGGAGAATTTAAATAAGTTTTTCACTAGTTTTCATTTCTACATGTAAAAATACATATTGTAAAAATCTTTGATCTCTCTCAGTTTAGAAGTGAATATAAGTTTTACATAAAAATAATGTTTGGAGTAATTTAAGTAAAGAATTTCTATTGAAAAAACAAACATTCTTAATATTCACATTAATTGTTATAAAAAAAATTTCTTGCTCCAACTTTGCAAGAAAAAAATAATTTTGCCCCAGTCCGGGGCGAAAAAAAATAATCTTGCTCTGACAAAAAACCCAAGCGCCCCCCCCCCCCCCCCCCCCGAATATCAAATGGACCGTGCCTTAATGAATTTTGAAAAATATGTACAATATTTCCCTCGTACAACATATTGCTCATTTCAATACATAAATAAAATCAACAGACAACTACAATTTATTATTTTTCCATATTGAATTATGATAGGGCTTTGTGAAAATAGTTATACATATCATACATGATATACTGTTCAGAAGAGGTACATGTAAAAGAAAAGTCATCGTGTGGACCCCCGCCTAATCGCTCCTTTTATCAATTAATCTGAAGTGTGAGAAAATAAAAGGAGCGATGAGGCGGGGCTCCACACGATGAATAATTTGCGGGGGGGGGGGGGTATAATTCTTGTGTAAATGTTACCATTAGTCCTTGAAATATGCACAAATGTAGGAAAGGGTGACATAGATCTAGTTTATCAATGGCCACCTGCGTGACTGCGGATCCAGATTTTGTTCCAGGAAGTGTGATCCAGTCTGTCTGAAAGGGGATCCATTCTACGATTTGAAACAAAAAAATTCCAGATCCGCTCTTGTAAATCCAGGTCTGCACATTCATCCGACCCTTATCCTGGGTCCTACCTGTATAAAAATAATGACAGAAGTCTTAAACCAGTTTTTGGAACTGGGACCGGGGCCTTTGAAATTGGGGAAAATAGCGGGCGGGGTTTTTTTTTTTTTTTTTGGAGGGGGGGGGGGGTGCACAAATTTGGGTTGGTTTTTTTTTTCAATATCTTAATTGATTTTTTATTGACTTTTAAAATTGTTGAAAATTGATTTTGACATGTGTTAACTTCCCAGCAAGGATCTTTTGTCTTTCACGAAAGTTGAATTTTAGCATTTTGACATGGTCGTTTTTTTCCGAATGTTCCACGAGGTACCAAAGTGGAGAAAATTCAAAATTGGTCATTTGCATTGGAAATGGGGCCGAATATCGGCCCCCTGTCACACCGATCGAGGTCCCTGTTATGATTACAAGCATTTCATTCCAAAATAATTTCCTTTTTAGTATATACATTGATATCGATTTTTGTACATACTGTATATTGAATTGGCAATGCTGTTAGATCATATACATGTATGTAACATACAGCAAGGTAGACATGTACAACATTGTTTATTTACTTGAGGTATTTAAAGAAAAATCAGGAGTATTGAGCATATTGAACGCTCTAAAGCATGTTACATTTGGCATTTAAAATTTTAAAGCACCTCAAACACCGAGACGGGCACCTGTCATTTAAGGGGACAACCAGGGTCCCGTTGGAGCGCCACTGGAGCCGAAGGGACAGATCGGCGTGGATGGCAAGGGAAAGATGGACCTCGATGTAGATTCTACGTGTCTGGACCACCAATTACCGAAGCCGTTGGAAATGCTGTCAGCGGATAAATCTGTTAGTATGTATAATGGCATACCTTAAATCTAGAAAAGGAAACTGTCGAAGTCTTTAACAGTTTACATCATGAATAATTGAGCTCATCTTGTCATAAACAGTGATTAGTGTCGTGTAGATAACAGATATATCTTACTTAATCAACAATCTCTGGGACTGTATGTGATGACCACCAAGTGGAGCCTGCAATCTGTTTGATCAAATTAACACAGCTTCTGTTTAATAATGAATTATGTTTACCCGATGTTGAGAACCTATTGTATCTAGACATTCCTTTATTAAGTGCTGAACTTCGCACGGACAGAGAATGCCAATGAGTTTCTTGTCTAGGAATAAAGCCATTCTGCCACCCTGATCAAAAAAAAAAACATTGCATGGAAATAGTGATACTTACTGTTAAAGCTGACATGGATTATTTTGAGGATGACCTTTTCGACAGTCTTACTAAAGGGAATCTAAAATCTTTGAAGGAATATTTGGACAAAGGACTGGACGTGAATCATGCCTTTAGAAGCAACGATAGACCAGATCGACTCGGGCAAACTCTGATAGAAGTGGCCTTGAAATCAGATCAGAAGAAAGTTGCCAAATTATTGGTGGACAGAAAATGTAACGCTAACTTGAAGTACATCGTCAACGTGGTGAACTATACATATATTTTGCAGCGTTACGCCAAAAAGGATGGCTTAAAGCTGACCTGCATGTATCCAGCGATAGTCAAAGGCGATGTGGAGACAATCAAATTATTAGTTCTAGGTGGATTCGATGTGAACATCCACGACGATCGAGGTTGTACTGCTCTGTGGCACGCTGTGGATTTGAGGAACTACGACATGGTCAAAGCGATTTTGGCAGCTGAAAAATGTGACGTCAACGTGTCCGATACGGCAATGTTACGACCTCTTCATATCGCATCTATGCATGGAAACAATCGAATAGCTTCGTTGCTGATTCGACGAGGTGCCATCGTGGATTGCGTTCAGTTACGTGGATGGACACCTCTTTTATTGGCTTGCCGAGCAGGCTCGGAAGCTACCGTAAAGCTTCTGCTTCTAAACGGCGCCGACCCGAATCATATCGGGAAAAACGAACATACGGCGCTATCGATGTCACTACAATACGTCGAAAACCGAATTGTGGCGGAAATGCTTCTGGAAGCAGGTGCTTGTGTGGATCAACATTTAATCAAAAGATGCAAAGAGGAAAAGTTCCAAGCCCTTATAGCGAACCCAGATATGTTCTCCGTACTGAAATCTTGCTCAGAGACTCCTCGGACATTGAGAGCCTTCTGTTGTTTGACCATTAGGAAGGCCTTGCTTCAGTCCAGACCAGATGTACATTTAGTGATGAAGGTAGAAAAGCTACCGCTACCTAAACTCATAAAGGACTTTCTTTTACTAGGTCATTTGATTTAGTCATGTAAACTCAATATGCTAGTATGTGCTTGCATCAGCCATACCCATGCACGGATCTAAAATGTAGGATGAGACGGGGGCTGAAATCAAAAATCATGATCTAACGAAAAAAAGCAAAGGCTTTTAATCATCTTCCTTTGAACCCCCCCCCCCCTGAAAAGTTTACCGGTTGTTGTACAGATCCGTTCATTTTTCACCCAATCATCTTTTCAGCAGAGTCAGACTTGCATTTTGCTCTGATTGAAAACGGATTCTGAAACAATCTATTTAGCATGTTTTAGACTAAGTAGATAATGGATTGTTGTTTGAATCTAAATATCTATGATGTACGGAATCTCAATTGAATCATATTTTACTGGTTTTGTCAGTTGGTATCGTGACATGACTTGCTACAACACAAATTTAATCCTCCTCCCTCGACCAAACTGAACCCTTCCCCTCTCTTATAAGAGCATGAATCCACCCGTGCTTTTAATTGATTTCTTTGAGAGTTCTAGGCTTCGTCTTTGGAAACTTGATATTTTCATCTAAAATTACATTTGAAACTTGACAACGAACTTGATCTATCGTTATTACTAGTATATTTTTGGGTTGTTTCACAAGTATAATGCTTGGCTGTGTGTTTTTTTTGTTTTTAGCTCACCTGAGCCATAGGCTCAAAGTGAGCTATTGTCATAGCGTGGCGTCCGTCGTCCGTCGTCGTCCGTCGTCGTCCGTCGTCCGTCGTAAACTTTTCAACATTTTCGACTTCTTCTCCAGAACCACTGAAAAGATTTGCATGAAACTTGGTAGAAATGAAGTACTCATGGTCCCCTACAAGTGTTGTTGTTTTTCGTCCGGATCCATCTACAGGTGGCGCCACCAGAGGCAAAAGTAGGTCACATGGGGTACCCTCCTTTGACAAACTTCTTCTTCAGAACGGAGGCACGTATCGACAAACCGAAAGCATCAGGATGAACTAGAGAGATGTCTTAAGAAGTGTTGTTATTTTTGGTTCCACTCGGAAGTCAAATTTTTGAGGCGTTTTTGACGTCTTTTCGGACTTCGTCAGAAATGCACATTTTTGCACTATTTCTTTAAATAACTCAATTAGTGTATGATTTTACACATTCATTTACTGCATATTTATCATATTTAAGTTACTAAATGCTTTGATAAGTATTTTATTCTAAAATTTAGATTTTTTGATTTTTTATTAATTTTTTTCTTATGTGAAAAGGAAGGGGGGGGGGGGTGATTTTCATACATATTCAACTTCTTCTCCAGAACCACTGAAAAGATTTTCATGAAACTTGGTAGGAATGAAGTACTCATGGTCCCCTACAAGTGATGTTGTTTTTCGTCCAGATCCATCAACAGGTGGCGCCACCAGAGGCAAAAGTAGGTCACAGGGGGTACCCTCCTTTGACAAACTTCTTCTTCAGAACGAAAGCACGTATCGACAAACTGAAAGCATCAGAATGATCTAGAGAGATGTCTTAAGAAGTGTTGTTGTTTTTGGTTCCACTCGGAAGTCAAATTTTTGACGCGTTTTTGACGTCTTTTCGGACTCTGTCGGAAATGCACATTTTTGCACTATTTCTTTAAATAACTCAATATGTGTATGGTTTTACACATTCATTTACTTCAAATTTATCACATTTAAGTTACTTAATGCTTTGATATGTATTTCATACTGAAATTTTAATTTTTTGATTTTTTATGAATTATTTTCTTATGTGAAAAGGAAAGGGGGGGGTGATTTTCATACATATTCAACTTCTTCTCCAGAACTGCTGAACAGATTTTTATGAGTATTTTTTCAATCATGAATAGATATGTTTACTGTGAACATGGACCCAAGGCTTGTAAGTTCAAGTTCTGGTACCCTGGTAACTTTAGTTTCGTATAAGTTGGTACATGTTCATGTATGCAAGAGTTGTCTTTCTTTACTATAGATTTATGTTTTTGAGGTTTAAATTTTTGGATTATCGATTCATTTGAATGTTATATATTTTGAATTATTAAATAGGTATGGAAAAGGAAACTAAATTATTTTAAAAAGATGAATAAGTATTTTCAAATTTATCTTGTGAAGACTTAGATATACAACTATGAAATTACAATATTGAGAGCAGCTCAAAATATTAATGTAAGAACAGATCAATGTTATCAATAACACAGTGAAAGGATGGGGAGGGGGTCTGTTATTTTGCTTTAGCTTCTGTATAACTATCTCTCTCGGGTTACTTAGATTACTCAAGAAGAAGGGGGGATGATTTTTATACATATTCAACTTCTTCTCCAGAACCACTGAACAGATTTTCGTTAAACTTGGTAGGAAAGAAGAAATCATGGTCCCCTACAAGTATTGTTGTTTTTAGCTCACCTGAGCGAAGCTCAAGTGAGCTATTGTCATAGCGCGTCGTCCGTCCATCGTCCGTCCGTCCGACGTAAACTTTTAACATTTTCGATATCTTTTCGGCAACCGCTGCACAGAATTTCACGAAATTTCACAGGAAGCAAGTACTCAATGCCCTCTATCAAATTTGTGTTTTTCAAGCCGATTGGAAATCCAAGATGGCCGCCACAGGCTCTGATTGGCTGACACATTTTTGACTTCTCTTCTGAAACTGCGTCACAGAATTTCATGAAACTTCACAGGAAGCAAGTACTCAATGCCCTCTACCAAGTTTGTGTTTTTTGAGCCGATCGGAAATCCAAGATGGCCGCCACAGGCTCTGATTGGCTGACACATTTTTGACTTCTCCTCCGAAACTGCTGCACAGAATTTCATGAAACTTCACAGGAAGCAAGTACTCAATGCCTTCTACCAAGTTTGTGTTTTTGGAGCCGATTGGAAATCCAAGATGGCCGCCACAGGCTCTAATTGGCTGACACATTCTCGACTTCTCCTCTGAAACCGCTGCACAGAATTTCATGAAACTTCAGGGGAAGCAACTACTCAATGCCCTCTACCAAATTGTGTTTTTCAAGCCAATCGGAAATCCAAGATGGCTGCCACAGGCTCTGATTGGCTGACACATTTTCAACTTCTCTTCTATAACCACTGCACAGAATATCATGAAACTTCACAGGAAGCAAGTACTCAATGCCCTCTACTAAGTTTGTGTTTTTCGAGCCAATCGGAAATCCAAGATGGCTGCCACAGACTCTGATTGACTGACACATTTTCGACTTCTCCTCTCAAACAGCTGCATAGAATTTCACAAACCTTCACAGGAAGCAAGTACTGATTGCTCTCTACCAAGTTTGTGTTTTTCGAGCTGATCAGAAATCCAAGATGGCCGCCACAGGCTCTGATTGGCTGACAAATTTTCGACTTCTCCTCTGAAACCGCTGCGCAGAATTTCATGAAACTTCACAGGATGCAAGTACTCATACCCTCTATCAAGTTTGCGTTTTTGGAGCCTATCGGAAATTCAAGATGGCCGCCACAGGCTCTGATTGGCTGACACATTTTCAACTTCTCCTCTAAAACTGCTTCACAGAATTTCTGGAAACTTCACAGGACGCAAGTACTAATTGCCCTCTACTTAGTTTGTGTTTTTCGAGCCGATTGGAAATCCAAGATGTCCTCTATAGGCTCTATTTGAATGACACATTTTTGACTTATCCTCTTAAACTACTGCACAGAATGTCACTGAACTTTACAGGAAGTAACTTGTACACCTTGTCCTTCTCAAAGCTTCACTAAAAGCGATTTCCTTCAGGTCTTGACTTTGATTCAAAACATACATACAGTCTCCTCAGGTGAGCGATGTGGCCCCCTTGGGCCTCTTGTTTTTATTACAAACTCGCAATGCGAAGCGTTGATCAAATGACAGGGATCTGGATGGAAACACTCAACATATTCTTCCGAGAAAATTGACAAAAATGTCTTCAGTTTTTTAGAGTCTCCAGTCTTTTTAGATGTGTCGTTAGTTCACATTGATATTATACAATTATTGACTGGGAATGAGGGCAATATATGATTTGTTGGACCTGAAGATAAAATATTGCCCGAGGCCGAAGGCCGAGGGCTATATTTTGTCTGAAGGTCCAACAAATCATATATTGCCCGAATTCCCAGTCAATAATTGTTTTGTTATACCTAACATCAATACTGCAGCAATGAACCGATTAACCCGGCATGTTTACTTTCATTTTCTTCTATAAGAGAAAGAGCGCAGAAAAATAGGTAGAGCTAATAGCGTCATCAATGACGTGACGTCACAAACGATGTACCGTTTATCGGTCAACATTTTTTGAAATATTGCCCTAGGGCCAATATTGATGTAAATATTGACCGCTTGGTCAAATATTCGAATTTATAGGCATTTTTCCTATGGGGATTTTATATAGAGATACTGACAAGGGTATAACAAAGGAAATTGTTATACCCTTATCAGTATCTCTATATAAAATCTCCATTGGAAAAATGCCTATTAATTCGAATATTTGACCAAGCAGTCAATATTTACATCAATATTGGCCCTAGGGCAATATTTAGAAAAATATTGACCGTTAAACGGTAAATCGTTTGTGACGTCACGTCGTTGATGACGCTATTCGCTCTACCTATTTTTCCGCGCTCTTTTTCTTATAGACGAAAATGAACATAAACATGCCGGGTTAATCGGTTCGTTGCTGAAATATTGATGTAAGGTATAACAAAACAATTATTGACTGGGAATTCGGGCAATATATGATTTGTTGGACCTTCAGACAAAATATAACCCTCGGCCTACGGCCTCGGGCAATATTTTATCTTCAGGTCCAACAAATCATATATTTCCCTCATTCCCAGTCAATAATTGTATAGGACTGAATACTAGTATGACAATTAACATTCCCTTAATCAAAGAGGGATGTGTCCCCTTCTAATATATGTTTGAAAATGTGAGGGGGCACGCCCCTCCCTCTTTTATGCTTTGTTAATTTTATGCCTCTGTGAATTATTGTTTACAATTCCATTTGGTGTCAAAAACTACAAAACACAACTCTAATGATGAAATGTGTTAGTATACAATTACGGACTTTTAACTCAGTATGAGTTCAATATGATGTGATACTGACTTACTATGAAACTATTGACCGAGGCGATATTGACTGAGGCGAAGCCGAGGTCAATATTTTCATAGTAAGTCAATATCACATCATATATACTGAGTTAATAGTCCATAACTGCATGTTTTATTCTATAATTTCATATATGATTCACTATATATAAATAACGACGCCATTTGCAGAAATTAGTGAGGGTTATCCCGGTCTATTCTTAAACCGTGGTATATACGGTGATATATTCAGGAGTGTTGATGACGTTATCAGCCAATCAAAGCGTCGCTATTTATAGTTTATAGAATAATCATTATTGTAAACTTGTGATATGTTCGTGATTTGTTCTTTGACCAGTATTATATTAAAAGATGTTTTCTGTTTATGAAAGATGTTATCTTTTACAACCGATGATAAATGTGGATAATCTACATAAGATCAATGAAAGAGAACATTTTGTTATACGTCCACGTTTTGGTAAAGCATTAATTTAGAAAGAACATAAAATCACAAACAAAGTTACGTATAAATTTGGATGAAGTATCCCACCCACCCCGCTACGCCTTTCGGTACATTTTTGGACATAATCATTTTCACAATCTTTGGTCATATTACATTGTTTAGATTGAGGATCACTGACGAGGGTTAAGTACCCGAAACGCACTGCATGTCTGGTCCATGCTGCAAATTTATCTGTTCTTAAGAGTTTGAAGACATTTAACATTCAAAATGAAAGAGCGAAAGTCAAATTCAAAGCAAATTGGCATATGAAACTATGAACCAAACAAAACAACTTAAACATTCTGTAGGGGAGCAAAAGTGAATCCCCAAAGAAGATGAGATCATGTGCCTGGGAGAGTAAGAATCTCCTGCTTGCTAGAAACCCGTCACTTTAGTCGTTCGTGGTTATGATCATTGATATTCAGTGGGCATACAAAACCACGGAAGATATAGAACCAAACAAAACAACTATTTTCAGAAGATAAAAAATCTGCAAAAAGTGAATCACTGTTGGAGATGAGATCAGGTTCCCGGGAGAAAAAAGTATATCCTGCTTGCTAGCAAAACACGTCACTTTAGCCGTTCGGAATTATAATCAATAATAATCGTGAATAATGATCAGTGGACATACAAATTCATGCAAGATACAGGGCCATGCAAAACAACTATTTTTAGAAAAAAAAATCTGCAAAGGTGATTCGAGTGATGGAATCCTGAGATGAGATCATGTACCTGGGGAGGGTAAGCATCTTATGCTTGCTGGTAATACTAACTAGTACGTACGTCACCTCAGTCGTCCATGATTATAATCAATAATAATCGTGAATGATAATCGATGGGCATACAACTGAATCCATGGAAAATACAGAACAAAACAAAACAACTATTTTTAGAAAAAAAATAATCTGCAAAAGTGATTCGAGTGATGGAATCCTGAAATGAGATCAAGTACCTGGGGGGAGTAAGCATCTAATATGCTTGCTGGTAACAAATCACTTCAGTCGTTCTTTATTATCATTTATAAATAATTATCATGAACGGTAATCAATGAGCATACAAATCCATGAAAGATAATTAAAGAACCAAACAAAATTATTTCTAAAAATATATTGGTGAATCCTCAATGAAGATGAGATCAAATGCCTGGTGGAAAGAAAGCACCTGCTTGCTAGCAACAGCTGTATAGGAAAGGTAAAAACATGTAAATGTATCAAATTTTGTGTTCTGGGTGGTTCTAGCATAGAGTACCTTTATTATATGGAAAGCAAAATTAACAGAAACTCAAATAATTGAATTTTTGAAACTCAAATTATTGAATTGAACTTATTATTATTTCAAATTATTGAAACTCAAATTATTGAATTGAACTTCAATTGATTAAAGAGCACTTTAAAATGATTAAAGAGCTCTTAAAGTTATTATAGAACTCTATAAAAGAATCGACGAGCTCTCTAATTCCATTATAGAGCTCTTTAATTCATACATTGCCGATGATTGTAATAAAAGAGCTCTTCAATTCTTTTACAGAGCTCTTTTTAAAATTCTTTTACAGAGCTTTATAATCAAGCGCGGGTCCAGAGGGGTTTTTTTTGGGGGGGGGGGGGGGGTGTCCGGACCCCCCCCCCCCCTGAAATTTTCGAAAAATAGCTAACATTTTTTTTTATTTATATACATATTTCATAAGATTAAGTCCCAATTCCCCTTTTGTTGTCATAATACATGTATTTGAAAAATATATCATGAATTTGTATTAGAAATCTTTCATTTTGATAATTTTTTGACGTCAGCATTCCAAATATTTTCTCTGGCTCGCTTCCGCTCGCCAGAATTTATTACATACATGTAAGCTATTTTAAAATGATGCTGCGTTTTCCTATATACAACACATATACCTTAAACCTAGGTCAATTAACAAGGGCACTAAGAAAACGAAAAGAAACTGAAAAAGACTCGAATAGTGGATTTTATTCCAATACTCGGAAAAAAATTTCGCTGGCTCGCTATCGCTCGCCATTCGTTGTATTTACATTATTAGAACTGACATTCATTAATCAAGTACTATGAATATCGTGTTTGTACGCAAAAAAAGTCCACATCGTTTTCACAAAACAAATTGAGATAGTGCCTCCCTCAGTTAAGCGACCAAAAAAAAAAAAGGGAGGGGAAGTGACATATGAAATGGTATTTAAAGCAAACTACTGTTCAGATTTATCTCAAAAAGAGAATCCAAAAACCTCCGATTTAAATGCATTTTTCAAAATTTTCTCATGATCGCCAACAAAGTGCGAGCGGTCGATTGGAAAAAACCCCAACTTTCAAGTATAGGGAAAATGTTTACATCTAAAGTTTTCTTCATCTTAGATTCGGTTCATCATCTGCTGACACTGAATCATATGCTTTATCCCATCAAAATTCAGCTCAAATACTTGAGCTGAATACTTGAGTATTTGAGCTGAATTCTGAAGTCAGCAATTTGCTTCTTTTTTTCAAATTTCCTCGGGGAAGCCTCCGAACCCTCTTCAATATAGGAGGGGTTACATTTCCATACTGTCCCCTCTTGACCCTTCGGGTATCGCTAGTCATCCCCCATAAAAAATGTCTGTACCCCCGGACAGTTGAAAATCTGGATCAAACCCTTCTTTATAGACGTCCACATCAAAAACACCCTGGCTACGCCCCTGCAAGCTTAAAAATAGGATCGAGATAAACCCAGACTCGCCCTATATGTTACCACTTGGAAAGGGGATCGATCCTTTCTTTGTCACATAAATTGAATGAAAAAATAGAGAAAATACAATGTATGCTCCAGATTATTCCATCTTTTCAAAAATTTCCCGGGGGGCAACCCCCTCCAGTGGCGGATCCAGAGTGGGAAGAGAGGGATTTTGTGTCGACCCAAAGGGTCGATTCGAGGCACGAAGTGCCGAGCGGGGGAGGGTACGGGAAGGGGTTGTCCCCTCCTGTAGGTGGGGGTCCGGGGGCCTCCCCCGGAAAATTTTCGATTAAAATGGAATGAAATGGTGCAATCTGGAGCATATTTTCTGCTTTTCTTCTCGAATATCCAGACCATTTTTTAACTCATCTTATGTGACATAGTTTCCAAGTGGCAACATCTCGATCTGGTTAACAAAGATTTTTAAATAAAACTATTTGTTCTTTACTGCTTGCAGGGACGTAGCCGGTGTGTTTTCGAAGTGGACGTCTATTTAAAGAAGGGTTGGGCCCAGAACTTCAACTGTCCGGGGGCACAGACATTTTTTATGGGGGATGACTTGCGAGACCCGAAGGGTCAAGTGGGGACAGTATGAAAATATGTTACCCCTCCTATTGAAGGGGGTTCGGGGGTCCCCCGAGAAAATTTTGAAAAAAAAAAAAAATATATGAATCAAATTGCTGACCTCTGTGGCGTATTTGAGCTAATTTAGATGGGATAAAACATGTGATTCATTGTCCATTGTCAGCAGACGATGAACCGTATCGAAGATGAAGAAACCTTTAGATGTTAACATAAAATTATATGTACGTCCACGTACAGATATTGGAAGTTCTTTCCAATCGACCGCTCGCACTTTGTTAAGCGATCGTTGTATTGAGTTCGAATGAAACATGGGGAAATTTTGAAAAAAAAATTCAAATCGGAGGTTTATGAGTGTATTTGAGCTATTTCTGAACAATTTTTTGCTATAAATACCATTCCATACGTCCCCTTATCCCCCTTCTTTTTTGGCCACTGCTGAGGGAAGCACTTTCTCAATTTTTTTTATTGTGAAAACGATGTGGACGTTTTTGCGTACAAACGTACGCCCCTGCCTTGCTGATTATATGTGGCGTGCTTAATTAGAATATTGGTACGATATGGAGTAAAAAAAATTCTAGTATTATTGTTTTTTGTTTATTTTCAACTTTAGTATACTATTTTCATATTCTCTTACCTGAATCTATGGAGGAATTAGAAAACGGTAAGTAAGTGAGCTATTGATCCTTTCCGTCGTCTTAACAGAAGAAGTTTCTGAAATAGTACTAATTTTTAAAATTTCGGTGAGACAACTACGTGCTATGCTGGAAAAAATGGTCTTACACTAGGGTGCATCTAGAACTTCAACCGACAAGGACGACACAAGCACAAAAAAGGGGGAGGGGGTGTTATGAGAAGGATTTAAAAGCTCTGAAAAATTAACTACAGGCCCCTCAGGAAGCATATTTGAACTATCATCCAATGTTAAATATTCGCCCATTTTCCATGTTAATTTAAAGTATGTCTAAAACAAAATTAGTAGATGACAAAATCATAACTCAAAATTGAGGACAAACACGTTTAGGTTCCGATCCCTGCACCATTTTCATTGATTATTTGATGAACGCGTGCATGTTTTGCAAATTATTTGAACACGTTTATATTATAGTATTATATATATATATACTTATCACAAAATGAGTAGTCTTTGCATAGTACGTCCTGGTTAGGAATTAAAAAAAATAGTCGTTTACAAAAAGGTGCCAATATAATAAAGCTAGGAATTAAAAAATAATCTAATAGAAAAAAAAGAGGACGACCAGGTGGTATGAAAGCCTACATAGTAATTTTTTGACGTATCAAAATATCTATAACGGTATCTAACGGTGGATTCGAATGTAACTAAAGTTTCTCAAAAGTTAAAATTATGGCCGGAATAAAAACTCTTGAAACTACATAACAGACAGACAGACTGTGAGACAGACAGACAAAATTAGAAAACATGCAAAATAAATAATTTTATTTCAGTTGCGGGATCGATATTGATCATCGTGCTGCATTGTGGGAGTTGGGATATTTCCGGCAGCCGGTGCGTTCGGCATTTTTGGCTAATTCAATAGTAAACCGCCTTAAAATGACAGATGCAGGTTTCTTCAAGGTAATTTGTGCCACATAGTTATCATAGAATTTGTGAAAATGCATATTGTGTCTGAAATAATCATAAAAAGACCATGTAGCTCGCACTTCCTCTGTTCACTGAAATTGAATTCTACAACAAGGAACTTGTTTTAAACCGAAAGTTGATCTTTACGAAAAGCTTCAGAAATGGTGTTTTGTGTCACCATGAATGTAATGGTGAAATCTTTGTTCCAATATTTACACAGTTGGATTGCGCTACTGTTAGTGTTAATTGAACAGGTTGGGACTGTCCACAAGATATCGATGCTATCACGTAAATGCGCGACTGTCCTTTAAAACAGTGTTAAATTCAGTCACGTGAATATGTATGTGAGATGCTCCAGTGTTCTCCCTAGGTCGTTTTAGCGTGGTGGCCCCACCACGCTATCGAGATTTACCGCCACTCAATCGGGATTAGCACCACGCTATATTTTACGGCCGCCATGCTATATTTTTTTCCCTAAAAATTTGTGTATTCACTATTTTTTGTACCCCTTTGCGTTAATTAATTGATTAAACCACTGCATTCCCGTTTACACGTGCATTTGCGATTCGAAAATTAAGTTTAACCATCAAAGAAAATAATTTCATTAATGAATTTCTTTCGAGAAACATTTAGATTAAATTGCCCTTATTGCATACCGTAAATATAGGTAATTACATTTTGACAAGAGATTAACACCGCATGATTGATTAATACCGATCATTACAACTTCTGGTAAACATGTGGAGGGAGACATAAACAACTGAATTTTCGAACACGTAAGTATATTTGGGAAATTAAGCTTTATTTAAGGACATATCTCCTTTTTACAGCTGTACCCATGATTTTTTGAAGCTATTCTGTCACTTGGATCATCTTTTTCTGGAGATTGCCGATATAGAGGGGACAATTAAATGTTGGAAGTCGATTTTTCATGAAAAGACCATTCGGACTAATTGAAAAAGAATAAGCGAAAATGTCAAATTAAGGCCTAAATTGATAATCTCCCTTGTTCCAAACACTTGGGTCACGCAAAACCGTGACCATTACAGTCGCTGGTTTAAAGGACAGTCACGCATTTACGTGATAGCATCAATATCTTGTCGACAGTCCCAACCTGTTGAAGCCATCCCACGCACATACAGACAGGTCCGGGTGTAATAGGGAAAAAACAAAAAACGCAGTGTATTTATTTCAGGTGTTTTCTACAGGTAAATCAGAAAACACAGTGTTATTGTATTCCCCCTCTGTCACTTTCACCCCCCTCTGTAGCTGATATATGCCCCTCTGATGGAAGGTGTGAAAATCGCTCAGGTGTGGAAGTTACCCTGACAAAAGGCAAGGTAGTGGCATTTATACTAGAAGGAAATATTAGATACCATTACATGTATGAAGGCTGTTTTCTGTTTATTTTTCAAAACTTAACAAACACTTGAAGTTTTAACATGTATAAAAGTGTATTTTAATTTCATAATTTAAACCTTATAATATCCACTAATTTTATAATAAATTGAAGTTTGTTATTGGACATTCAAAAACTGAAATTAAAACATGCTAAAATATAAGATAAAATTATTTTATAATTATTCTTTTTTTTTTCTTTCTAATATCCATAATTATCTTTTTCTTTTTATTTTTTTTTCACATATTGGACATTCAAAAACTGAAATTAAAACATGCTAAAATATAAGATAAAATTATTTTATAATTAATTATACATAATTATCTTTTTCTTTTTTTTTTTTCTGATTTTTTTTTTTTTACATATGGATATCTGAAAGAAAAAATATACATAAGAACAAAACAATGATTATAAAAAAAATTATTGTACTTTGTAATTATACAAAATTTCATTCAATAAAAGAAAAGCTTTTTAAGAATTGAAACATATTTTTTAAACATGTCAAAGAATCGATTTCAGGGTCAGTGCCCCCCCCCCCCCCTCATGAATTTGTCCAATACTTTCAGCCGGTAACGCTGCCTGTGCAAACAACATATACCCCTGCGTTAATCCGATTATCTGCTTAGCTTAGGTGGCTTCTCCGGACAATGATTTCCCACGCCTCAGAATATGAACTAGATAAAACACGGGAATTATAAATTTTAGAGTCCTCACAATTATGGCCGGGGTATTGGAGTTTGATATATATTTTATGTCGTTTAAACAGTCATAAAGTGTTTGTCTATCAAGTTCTCCCAGATTTTAAGTAAAAAAGTCACGATTTTTTTTTCATAAATACTAAAGATGGGTAAATTATTTTGCGCTCCTGTAACAGTCAGATTTTTTTTTGACTGACAACAACATTTATATCGTTACGCGATAAACTTATGACACGTGACGGTACGACGTGAATCAAGCAATACATGTAAACGTTTTCTCGTAGCGGGGGGTATGTCATTATAGAAATATACAATGTACACATGTATTTTGATAATGTAACACGTTTCATCATACATTTAATGAAGGAAAATTACGGTCTACATGTTTAAAGTACGACGGAAAATGAGATTAACGTACGTGCGTAGTAGAGGTGGAAGCCACAAAAGCCGTTTCTCTGGTAAATACAAGCTTGCTGTGGACTACAAGACGTTTAACACCTGGAACCAGGTATAAATCAATAAACACAGCGCGGTATTTATGTCTTTTAAACGACACCGTAGACTTTATCATCTTTTAACTTCCCGTCTAAATAGGACCTTTAATATAACATATTGATCTTTGAAATTTACCATCATGGACATTTCACTGACGTTCAATCGTGTATTTATCCCACAGACTAGGAATTTACAGAATGGAGTACATCGGATACGAAAGGGGGGGGGGGGGGGGGTTGTACCAATACTATGTTCTCAAAACCTGGCAAGTCGGGCGACTACGCTATTTTAGTTGGTGCCGTCTACGTCGCCGGAGATTATTAAAGTGGCGTTCAGTGAGCCGTACAGGTGTGAAAGAGAGTCGTGGTATCGACAGATATTCAATATCAAGATAAACATGATAAATAGACAATCCCCCAACACTTTACCCTTTCTTTTTTTGTAAAATATTAGGGAATGAAAGAGAGAGTTACGTGAAATGTATTTGCGGCATCTAAATATTTCTGCAATTACATTTTTTTTCATGATATTTTTTATAATAAAATAGCGAATATTACGTCGGCGCTTCGGGCCGGTAATTTTGGGGTTTTTTTTTTTCGATATGCTTTTTTAATTTATTAACAAAGTCCCAGTCTACCTTCCCTCCAAAAAAAAAGTAAGAAGGTGGCGGAATCGAGGAATGGCCAGGCCTAAAACGGCGGAATAGTAAGATTTTTTTAGTGTTGTAAAATTAATGTAGAAGCAGAGTTCGTGAAATGTATTGGTTATAGCGGATTTGCTGATAAAAAAATTTTGGGTCCGATAAAATCGCACGATATATCTTTTATTTGTACAGATAAAAATCCCTAAATGTCCTACATTTAATTGGAAGATTTCAAGAACTCTGCAAAACTCTACAAAAGACTACAAGACTCTACAAAATTAAACGATTAAGTCCTATTCAAAAGCAATGGTAAACTACCTACACCCCCCCCTCTTTTGTTAGTCCCCTACCGGTAACGCCGAAGGGAACCCTTTCCTAAATTTTCAAGACATGTATAGACAGTCGTTATACTGTGCGCAGTCAGCCAAAAAGGTGTGAAAAACAAGTTGATTGTCAACCCCTCTGCCAGAAATATACTTGGACTAGGTAGAAGATTACCGTACCTGCGTACCTGTAAAATGTAATTGCATTACCGCGCCCGCTCGAACCCCCCCCCCCCTTTTTTTTTAAGAGAATCAATGGATGGGATATTCACCGTTTTTAGAACTATAAAGCAGCAGACAGTGTTGTGAGTCGGGAATTTCTGTTGGGGTTTTTTTTTTGGGGGGGGGGGGGGGGGTCTGGAATAAGTCCGTACTATAGAGGATATTTTAATGTCATTCCGTATAGTTCTTTTCCCCCTCCCTCTCTCTCTCTCTCTCTCTCTCTCTCTCTGAATATTCTCTCTCTTAATTTTTCAATTTCAACTTATTTGGGGTACGACGAACAAAAAAAAAAAAATAAAATAAAAAAATTAAAATAAAGTAAAACGAATAGAATAGAATAGAGGCCGGAAAAAGTGAATAATAACTATTCATAAAAAGCAAACAAAATGTATTGCGCACGCGAACAGACCGGCCTTTTTAATACATGTAATTTTCATTGACAAATGGCCAGTAGCTCTGAATCGTCAACGTGGATAATCTTTAGAAATATTTACAATGCGTGAATGAAGTCTTTAAGACAGCGTTCTATTCATCGTACACCTTATACTCGCAGATTAGACGCTGCCGTAAAATGACTTGTCACGGCGCGCTGATTGTACGTTGGAACATTTTTTATTTAAAGACGGATTTACAAGACAATGTTATTTCCTTAGATAAATAGATAGATAGGTAGTAACCAGCGATCGGAAATTAACCAGCGACCGGAAGCTATGCATGACGGATTTTTTTTTTCATGAATACGTACGTCTCGTCGGTGAAAAATTTTAGCGCGTGGCGGTGTCTGGGAAACAAAGAATGAATCTTATATGGCCGGGTCTACATAAAATAAATACGATAAATTAGAGAAACAAGAGGAGAGCGATTGCAAACTCAAATACCGACTTCTTTGAAAATTAATAGATCGGAGTCCATGGCCGAACATAAAGTACAAATACACAATGTATTTATTTCAATAAAAATGTTTAAACCTAGAATTGACACGTACATTTTTTTGTACATGTATGCAAAGACGGGGTTAATCTATAAACTTTATGTATATTGTCAGATAGTTAAACTGTAAACAAATCAAAATAATTTGGGCCTATTTGTATATGAAATTTTTGTTCTATTTCCAGTTACTCAATGTTTTTTTCTTCCTTTTTTAAAGAAATTTATATATATAATCAAAATAATAAGTTTGTAAAAGAATATGATTTTTATTTCATTTCTACTTACCCATACAATTTCTTCTTAATTTAGAAAATCATGAATAAGGATAACTTTAATTCAAATGATATAATGAATATGAATATAATTAAATATGAATAATAAAATAATAAAAATTGGGATAACTTATTGTTATTATCATTAAGAAGTAAACGAAAAAGTTCCTCAATTCCACGTACATGTTCTCACAATTCCTTTTAAATTACCTGGTAAAACTATATCAATTGATAGAATAGTACCGCTAGTTTTTACCTCACGGCGATTACACGTGACCACTGAAGCATTACACATAACGGGTATTCAAACCGGTACTTTTACCTAGTGGTAGTTCTGGTTAAATTTAATTAATAAATTAAAGAACTTTCTTTTGATTACCATGGTGATTATCCAAGGACAGGTTGTAGGAAATTTGGAGCGGGGAAATGGGGGTGGGGTGTCAGACTTGTGTATCGGATGGGGGGGGGGGGGCATGCACCACCCTCTATCTATGTGAACGTCATGGGAACTATCAAATGTGAATCAATTTTCTCTATTTTCAGACAACATTTCTTTTGTATGTATATATTTTTCAGTAACATACGTACTCCCTTTCCCGATAAACGTACATATACGAAATCAGTATCACATGTACTGTCTTTCTGGATATTTTTATTTATTATAAAAATCTGCCATTAGTCATAATGGCAGATTTTTATAATAAATAAAAATATCCAGAAAGACAGTACATTAAATAATGAATAAAGTATGGACACGGGAAAATATGGATATTTGGATTCTTCTCCAGACCTCCCAGTACCTGTTTCTTACCAAAAAGTGTAAAATTTTGCTATAAAAAGTGTAATTAAGGAAAGTTAAGTTTAGTATAAACAACTGATTGCAATGATGAGAAAACAAAAATCGTCTTTTTCCTACTTTGATATTAAAAAAATTGTTTACACAATTCAAGTAACAACGAATATTATACTATTTTTGTAGTCTACTCATAATGACATTTGTTTTAAATATTTCTACATTACTAACAGTAATGCTGATTGAAAATATGTTTAAGGTATAAAAACATTGGCGGATCCAGGAATTTTTTGCTGGGGGGGTGGGTCGTAAGTCCGAATTTTTTGAAGAGCAAAAAAAAAAAAGGGGGGGAATTGGGACCTAATCTTATTATAATATGAAATATGTATACTAATACAAAAATTAGCTATGCTTCGAAAATTCCAGGGGGGGGGGGGGGGGTCCGGACCCCCGAACCCACCCCCCCCCCTCTGGATCCGTGCTTGTAAAAAAAAGCGTAGAGCGTAGGCCTGCTTCTCAACATCCCCCCCCCCCCCCCCCCCCCCCCCCCGAAAAATCGGACTGAAGTTTTCAATATTTAAGTATGTTTTCTATGATTTTTTATTCAATTAAAGTCATTTCTGTGTTTTAATTCATATATGTTGAAGTAACGATTCCAAAACCATGAAAATCACATGACAGAATGCTACTCAGTGAAATCTTAAAACGCTTCAGTGGTCACGTGTAATCGCCATGAGGTAAAAACTAGCGGTACTATTCTATCAATTGATATAGTTTTACCAGGTAATTTAAAAGGAATTGTGAGAACATGTACGTGGAATTGAGGAACTTTTTCGTTTACTTCTTAATGATAATAACAATAAATTCAATATATGAAAAAAAAAGTTTGATGAGTTTTTTTTTTTTTTTTTTTTTTTTTTTTTATTTCTACTGAATAAATAGAATTTTAAGCAAGTAAATTTTTTAACAATAAAAATTCTTTCTTAGAAAGGTGAGAATACATCTGTGTGTCCTGTATAGGTGAGGGGAGTTGTTAATTGGCTCAGGTAATAAACATCCCCAATAACACCCTACTACAGGTAAAGTCGCTCTAGGATGGCTCAGGTAAAAACACCTGAAAAACACTGCGTATTCTGATTTTTTCTGCACTGTGTTTTTTGTTTTTTCCCGATTACACCCGGACCTGTCTGTAAGTAACCAAATAGATTTAACCATAGGATACAACATTTGGGACGATAGGTAAGGTTTTGAGAAATTCTGTGCATCAGTTTCGGGGATGTCCAAAATGCCTCAGCCAATCAGAGCCCATGGTGACCATATTTGTTGACCAATCTGCATGAAAAATACAAACTTGGTAGAGGACCTTGAAAACTTGCTTCCTGTAGGATTTCATGAAATGCTGTGTAGAGGTTGCAGAGGAGAAGTCAAAAATGTAAAAAGTTTATGCCAGACAGACGACCGCATGATATGACAATAGCTCACTTGTGCTTCCCTCATGCAGATGAGGTAACAATGAATGGTTAATATGAATTATGGCAAAGCCATACATGTAGTAAGGACGCATTGGGAGACAATGAAAAATAAAATATATATTACTAAAAATTGAAAATGTATAAATGAGCATGTAAATAAGCCAGTGATAGGGAATCAAATAAATATGTAAATAGATAAATAAATTAATAAATAAATAAATGTGTATGTTATGTGTCTGTACGTCTAATACTCAGTATGCTCGCTGTGAAAGAAAATACTCTTAGATGGGGAAATTTCTATGATAATTTTGGCGTGACATTTTCCATAGACTCAGTGCTTTAAAAAAAACATTGGCGACGTCACGCGATTCCCTATCTAAAACCATTTTCTGTCACTGTGAGTGTAGTATTAATCGTATATATAGGTACATATAATTTACACCGATAGTTAAGAGAGCTTGAGATCTATCCCCCTATATAAATTTTAATCGCAAAATTTGTCTACAAAGAAGAGAAAACTTAAATTTTCCGATTTCTGAAGTCACGGTGAGCTGCGCGGACAGTAGTTTCTTTTCTTGGAAAAAAAGAATATTCTGCACGCACATGTACAGGTTACTTCAATATTTCCCTTGTCCCACACGTTGTTTCTAGTTGATTATTTTACTCATAGTCATATTAAAAAAGAAAGAACGAAATAGAAACAACACGTGGGATGGGCAATTTGTTGAAGCTATTGTACAGATAGTCTGCGAAACTACTTGTATGTTATTCCTGCTATATGATGACGTAACATTCTGACGTTGCATAATAACGTCACGTCGCATCAGCTGTAACTTGTTAGAGATGTTTGTCGGATGAAGCGGTTTCAATTCACATAATTTTATAATCAACAATAGATCAAGTAAGTAAAGCATGATTTAATGGATTGAATTAGATTATTAAATTCGTAATGTGGTTAAAAACAGGTTTTCCAATAATCCTCTGTTGATGTAGACAGGAAGTGATCCGAATTTCATGAGGTGATTAGTAAGTCCCGAGACTCAGGTGAAAGCGCACGGCTGAGTTTTAGGTTATACAGATTGTGAACAGAATTAGCACTGGAAAATAGAATTTTTCCTATTTATTTACACTTGTTATCTTCAAGATGACTGTGTCCGCACCTGCGGACTTCGTCCTCTATTAGATACACATGATCATATGAAATTAATCAATTATTACTGTGAGCATGATCTACTAACTCCTCTCTTTCTTTCACCCTCTTCCTACCAATAGTTGCAGTGCAATCTTGAAAATTGTGATAAAGTGTGTACTTTGGATTTGGAAGGGGAGCTGGAAGGTCAATTTTATTTGTAATACGTTAAAATGTGGATTTCTTTCTCAATTTCTGTTTGTTTTTTGTAACCTTTAAAAGAACATTAAATTTTTTTAAACTGAAAATTATAATATTAAAAAGCCTTTTAGAATAAGAAAAAAAATTGTCATGAGCGGATAGAGAATATTTCCAGGGGAGGGAGAGGGGGGTCCAACCTCCCTTTGTTGCGATGTATGGTAGATGGGGTGGATAATGTCAGTTTTAGACTTAAAATATTAATTCAAGGTACTTCTATCTTTTGTTTTTTTGTAATCGTTGAAAGAACTTCACAATTTTTTTTTCTTGAATTTAAAAAGGCGAAATAAAATGCCGTGGCAGGGAGTTATTAAATCGGTATCTAGATAATATTTCTAGGAGTTCAAACTCGGACGGGGAGGTGAGAATCTAGCTGCTATGGTTTCAAAATAAATCAATTATGATAAAATGTCAGGATTAGCTTTTCTTAATTCCTTCAGGAATCAGACTGTATTAACACCCCTCCACCTGTCTGTATTGTACATTTCCCCCGTTTTCTCCTTGTCTGGTGGCTTAAGCGATGTTCACGTCGTACCAACTGCGAAGGAAAAAAAAATAATATAAGACTCTTTCATTGTCTTCTATGAAACATAAATAGGTTTTACCTGAGGGGTCTCAAAATCATGTAAAACCCAAGGCTTGCCGAGGGTTTTGCAAAATTTTGAGACCCCGAGGATGGAAACGATGTATCTTTCATAGAAGAACACGAAAGATTATTTTTCTCTCATATCTAATGTGAAAGAAAATAGATGAAATTTGAAAAATATCAAGTTCATCTAATCACAAAAGTTTTGCGATATTCGAATTCAGCACCCTCGAAAATGGTTTATTCTGTAAGAATAAACTACGAATATTAGGTTTTTCAAAGTATGCAAGAATACATTGAAAAACGATCTTAAAATCTATGTTTTATTGCAACGTAGCTGCAAGCTTGTCTGTTTTGCGGGCTGAAATCATGACGTCACAAAAGCGTAAACGATCAAAACAACAATAGCGTCACGTGATATGAGATACAGCTGTCACGTGATACATGTATGTGATACAGATGTCGCTCACATAGCTGTATTTCATGGGCCTTCTCTGTAATTCATACGCGGGTACGAGAGAAATCGTATGTCACATGTATCTTTCAATAAAAAAAAACCCTGATTGGTTTCATCATACATTGATAAATTTTTGCTTGAACCATAGAAATCGATGAAATTACTGATTTACTGGAGCCTTTCATCTTAAAATATGATGTAATTTTAATCCTACGGAAGCTACCAAGGGTGTAGACTTAAGGCAGGTTTGGCAGCCGGTGGCGCAAAATCGATCAAAATCTCTGGCTAGCATAGGTTACTGAAGGCGCCGATGGCTACTGATGGCTACCAAGACTGAACACACCTATAGTTTGTTAGACAATTTCTGCTAGCCGGGCAAAATCTCTAGGAGCTTGGCCAGTGAATTTTCATTAAGGTACAGACAGTCAGACAGGTTCAAAAGTATGGATAAAAATTAACAAATTCAGTGAATTTATATCAGGTGTTTCTAACAGGTAAATGACGAAACAGTATTATTTTAAGGAAGGGTGATCCTTTGCCCTTTGATAAATTGTCAGGTCGAATCGAGGGATGTGCAAAGTTTAGTCGCAGTTCTGTCAGCAGATGAAAATACTCTCTCTGACAACACTGACATGCAGGAAACCAAAGCTTCTTGCGCGCTAACATTGCAAGCTTAGGGTAATTTGTAAAACCTGTCTCCGGTTTTAATACATATATTAATGAAAGAATCCCAGAAATGATCAATGTCACTGCCTGACTTCGTGAAGGAAATCCGTGTTTGATCAACAATTAATTTTGAGAGAAAATAAAGAAGATCTTTTAAGTATATTTATAGTAGTCTGTGTACATATTTAGAAATTATGTAAACGTTTACAGTCACAAAACAAAACGGCTCTGTGTACACATGTAGAAGTTTCACCCTTAATTGTAATTGTCACTTTCATGCCCCTCGGTATCTGCTTTAAGCTTAGCCCTCTAAATCTAGCTGTTTTTTTATTCAAATACCTTGAAATCAAATTGAAACCTACTCAGTCCTTTGTCCAACCTTTCATCATTGACATGATTCCTCAATAAAGTATGATCATAATATCTGGGTAAAGTTGACATTATTTTCATGATTTCAACAGGGTACCACAGCAGATCAGGATAACAGATTTTCAGACAAGAAGAAAAAACTCATGAAATCCATGAGATTTTCAGAAGGAATTGAAAGAAAGGTAAATATTCTGTTTATTCACACTTTTATTTACAAGGTTCATTCGTCATGATTGAAAAAATTACACATATATACAGTACATGTGCATGTTATGTATTGATTTTCATACCTTGCATTGTTCTCTGTTATGACTCATCTTAACTGACACCTCTTGTTATATTTAAATTATATTTCATTTGAATAATTGAACAATTGTACATGTACATGTTGATGAACAATGCGGTACATGATGTACATTCTGATAAAGAAATGCCATATGATGTACAAGAAGTACATTTTTTACAGCTTTGAAACACTCTCCTAATTGGGGAACACGTGTACTTATATACTGTAAACTGGGGGAAAATTTTGCTATTTTAACGTCAAGGTGTTACGCGTGGTAGAAATTTTTGCAATAAAAATGCATTTCCCATTGTAAGAATGCAGCAGGGATATTTTCATGCGGGGTAAATTTTCGCAATGTCCATAGATTCGCAGAATACTCAAAAATTACCCCATGAGAAAAATTCCACGTTTAGTACATGCAGTTGAAAGCAAATGTGTTTTGATTAGTGAGAAATCCTCGTTTACATATTTCACATACAGGAAGATATGTGAAGGAAATTTTTGTGAAAAGGAAGTTTGATAATTATTCTTGAAGAAAATTTGTACAAATATCAAATGAATAATCTCCAAATTGTTGCTTTCTAGGTCGACATGACTAAAGTGAATGTGGACACTATAAAACCATGGATAGCCCAAAGAATTACAGAGTTATTGACCCTAGAAGATGATGTTGTCGTGGAATTTGTATATAATCAGTTGGAAGAACGGGTAATGTTCATTATGTTGTTGAATACTTTTCTGCAAAAAATTGCAAAATACTGCTTATTTTAATTCAGATTTTATACCTTTTCTTGTTACTGAATACAGTATGACACATTGTTGTTTTTAGTTATTCATAATTCTTTATATGACATATTTGATACCAACATGGCAGGTGAGTTCTTAGCTTGTTTTTACACCATGACATGTCTTTGTAAGATTATTTCAAACAATAAATTACGAAAATATGCTCAAGTAGTATTATGTGTTTTCTAAGAATTTCTATCTCTAGGTAACATTTTTCTTTTATTCTTCTTGGGTATACAAATTAAAAAAAAACTGATTTTAAAGGCTGCTTTGAAATGTTTAATAATGGATTAATGCATTACATCTGTCTTTGAATATCTTCATGTAACAATGTACATGGATAGGAGTTGGTTAGATTTAAAGATTCTTTGTAAAACATTCATTTAAGCTTGGATTTAGTAAATAAAGAGTAAAAAATAGATTTTTTTTTCTTTGGAGAATGTTTTGTGTTTTTTTTTTCCAATGCATATACTAAGTAAAACACCTATAAGAGATGAAGAAAAAACAAAATTATGTAGCTGAGGCAGAATTACAGAAAAGAATAACGAAAATGTTTGTTGTGGTGGTTTTGTGTACCAGTGACACTTATAGTTTTACTATTCCTTCCTACTATCAGAGAAGTGATTATTTTATCGACCCTGATTGAAATCTCACACAAAGCAAAGGACACAAGTCACTCTATAAATACTTAACATAGTCGGGATCCAAGGATTCAACACTTCGGATTATGAAGTATCGTTTATCTGGATTGAATATCAACTCTCAAACAGTTAAGTATATATTTCATTTCACTGTTTATACAATACATATAATGATACAGATGTACGCTATGGTACACATATGCATATATCTACATAAGAAAACCTGGGATTTTTAATTAGAGAAAAGCTTGTTTTATGTAATTTTGAATGTTTTCATTGTCTTGTACATGTAAGTGGATCAGGGGAAGGGGTACCTTAAGTACTGGTATCCAATATATTTTGTTTAACATCTTTCGCATTATTACACACTTAAAGTATAAATTTTATGTATATTAACATTTCTTTTTTATAGCAGACCTTATGTGATCCGCCGTATTATTTTAAAGACATTTTAAGCTCACCCGTTAATGTGAAGGGGGCTCTATCCTATCTACCTTGTGTTAATGAGTTTCAGTCTTGGACTGGATTGATTGATATGAAACTATAAAAGTTAAGCGACCAAATTCTCATGGATGCCATGTCTGGTAATAAATATCAGAATACATGGGTTACAGACTTGAGCTACCATAATGAAATATAGGACTTTGACTTTTTCTCTGAAGGAATAAGTGATTGAGGGACCAAATATTCATAGAGGATGCATCTTGCAATGATTTTCAAGGTTGCAGTGTGGAAGTTGCATATGACCTATGACCTATATTACACATGGTTAAGTGACAATGTTAAAATTTTATTTTAAACTTTGTCTTGGAAATCTTGCATTTTACACGACAGAAACAGTGTACATTGTCTTGTTGTCAAAATTAATTGTTAGGCAAGCTTGATAATCTTCAATTACTCTTTGTTTTCTGTAATATATGCATGTGAAAAGTAGATGGATGTCGCAATAAATTTTCATCTTTTTTTCAGCGCAGCAGAGACAAACGTGTGTTGTTTGACACACTGATTCACACAGGAAATAACAACGGAAATCTATGACTTATCAATACAGAATGTTTATTCTTTAGGAATTGTCTTGGTCCCTATCTTGTTGGGACGAATATTTTAATGAATTGGTTCTTGAGTATGTTCATATTTTGTAATCTTGATTCTTAAAAAAGAATTTTACTTTATATCTATTTACTTACTGAGAATCGTTTGTTTAAAAGGCAAAATGAAACCACTGCTTTGTAAAGTTTCCTTCTTTTTTTTTTTCATTGATATCATTGAAGGAATCTTCCCTTATTTTCACTGCAGTTCCCCGACCCTAAAGAAATGCAGATCAACTTGACCGGCTTCCTGAACCCTAAAAATGCTCGAATATTTCTGGCAGAGTTATGGGACTTGTTATGCAGTGCGCAGGAAAACATCGGAGGAATTCCAGCAAAGTTTGTCGAGCAGAAAAAGGAAGAGATCAAGAAGAGACAGGTAATTTTGTATGATGTCAAAGATTTGATTTCGGTGGATAGAAAAGGTATTATTAGACGTCATAGAGTTGCCATTCACATCAAACAGTTGCCCCAAGGTGCAAAGTTATTTCATTGCATTTGTCAATTTCAAGTACTATATCATATATAGGGTTGATTAGATGTTCGGTTTATTTTGTCATAGTTGGTTTGATAAGGATTTAATGAATACCATTACTTGAAAAAAAAATATGGCCACTTTTAGAGCATGCCCATTGTTTTGTGCCATAGTATGTTTCTAAGTTTATCAATTCGTACCTGCCAACTACACCTGATCTAACTTTGATATCTTTTGATAACTTTTGATCTGTACTCTGGATTTTGTCACAGATTCATCATTGTTGACGTTAGTTTTAATGTGTGAGGTTGGCTTTTAATGGTTTTAATGAGTGAGATTATCAACAAATTGATTTTCAATATCTTAAAAAAGCTTAAGTTATGATTTTGGAGGACCTCACAGGAGCTGTCCTTCAGAAATTCACCGCTTCATGTTCCAAGACTTGATTACCTTCGATTTTGACCAAAAGTGTGGATTACGGGTGGGGTAGAAAAACATGGATCAATAGATTCTATAAAAAGTGAATTAAAGTACAAAATGCACATCAAATTCATATTCAAAATCTATCCCAGATATTAACACATATACACAAACTGTTATATGGAGTCATGTTTTTCTAAGTTAAACACAATGTTGAGATACATCGTGGTATATAACATTCTGGTTTTTCATGTGGTGGAAAATTACAGACAACAGTCCCAGGATATTGGTTTGGTTTTAATAACCCTTACCCTATCCCTTACCCAAACCAAATCCTTTACCCTACCCTAACCATATCCCTTACCCTACCCTTACCATATCCCTTACTCTACCCTAACCATATCCCTTACCCTACCCTTACCATATCCCTTACTCTACCCTAACCATATCCCTTACTCTTCCCTAACCATATCCCTTACTCTACCCTAACCATATCCCTTACCCTACCCTTACCATATCCCTTACCCTACCCTTACCATATCCCTTACCCTATCCCTTGCCATGATACAGACACAATCATTGATCTGTGTTCATGCTGTATTTGGTTTTCTGGCTTACTTGTTGTTTTGAAATCAGTGGCATACTTACTAGGAATAAAGCATACTTTGATTATGAAAGTCCAAAAAATGACGGACTTGATTACTCGTGGCAGTAATTTTTTGTGACGTTATAAAAAATTGTGTTATCATGATAAGTTAATTTACCATTTGATACCCCCTATATTCGATTACATACATCCATTAGATAACTTATGTGTCACGACACACATTGCTGACACTTTAGTGGTAATGTCATAGGGTAAAAAAACTGAAGATCTCTAATGACTTCTTAGGAAAAGATGGTGATGTTGACGCGTTATTGGCAAGAAATGAATCGGAAATTACAATATTTTGACATTATTTTGATAAATTTTAGTAAATGTATGAGACATGTGATGTATGTGATAAGAAGACTCTCAAATGAAGTTTCTATGTCGTATAGTATTTTTGAAACTCATGTGACTTTAATCCCCTCGCCAAGGCAAGGCTTTGGATGTAAAAATCACGTAGCTTGTTTCATAAATACTGCATTAAATGGAAAATCATTTGAGATCCTCTATATCTTATACAGTGACATAGCAATTGAAAACATCATCAAATGATATAAGTTCGGACATTTAGATTTTTCTTTGTCATATTCCTTGGACTCATGTGCATGATCAGCAGATGAGGGATAAAGCCAACTTGGGCCTCTTGTTATTTTTATATGTTCTGATATAAAATCTTTTAGGCTGAGCAAGAGAGGATTCAGGCCAATTTGAAAAGGCACGAGGAAAATATCAGGGAGCAGCTCACTAAAGAGAAAGAAGACAAAAATAGAAAAAAGTCAAGGTACTTCAGTATGCTAATACATGTAAATATCATATGAAATAGAAAACCATTTGAGATCCTTTTAACAAAAAAGTAAATGATAGCATAAACAATCTCTTTCAAACAGATAGACAGTAAATTGTTATTCTTATACATGTAGTACATGTCATAAGGATTTCAGAAAAAAAAAAAGCTGAAAGCTAAACGAATTTTTTTAGTCTCTTAATCTGCAGAAATTGTTTGAATCAGACTTACATGTTTCTGAGTAGCAATTGCATACGATATAGCTCAACAATAGCATTGCTTCAGTCATAATGTTATTTTTTGGCCTTACCTTTTGTTGTAAATTAAAAAAGAAGAAAACCATCAAGGTACTTCAGTATGCTTAACTGTCCAAATCAAAGTGTGATTAACATGGTTCATTTTACGCTGGGCTTTGTTTACCAGCAGTAATGGATATTACGTAGAATTCTTTTGTATTCGTGCTTTTCCACTTGATAAAGGCCGAGTGGCCGAAAATTTGTGGATATAGAGTGTTCATTGTTATTTATCAAAATGTGATTGTTTGAATACAAGATAGACAGTAAATTGTTATTCTTAATGAACATGTAGTACATTGTATATACATGGCACAAGTACATGTATAAATGAAGAATTTTTGCAAGATGATACATTTCAAACTTGAAAAAGGTAATAAAAGCTATAAGCTGAAAGTTTATGGATTTTTCAAAGTCTCTTTACTTGCAGACAGTGTTTGAATCAGATGTACCTAATTGGCAAATCAATACAATATGTGTTTTTGCAAATAGCTCAACAATAGCACTACTTCAATCATTTTAAAAGTTGCATTTAGACCTCATCCTTTGTTGCAAATTAAAAAATTGAAGGAAAATCTGTTCTCCTCAAAATCACAGACACTCCAGATCAAGAAGTCGATCCAGAGAGGACTCTTTGAAGAAAGAGATAAAGAAGGAGAAAAGTATGTCACCAAACCCCGGCAAAGAAGAAATCAAAACCGAAGTGAAAGAAGAACCAACTGATATCAAACCTGAGGCTGTAAATGGGTAAGCTTTCCTGAGATTACTCCTGATATTACATCAGTTTTGGTTTTGCTTTGTCAATTTTGGTTTTGCTATATCTGGATTGATAAGATTTATTCACGAGATACCTGTGACAAAAAACTTATTAAAAGGTATTTCCAACCTTAAAATTTTAAATCCACAGGATAAAATTACTCAAGAGGAATAAAGATGAATTACATGTAGTTATGTTTACTACTCTATTAGAATCTGATGGAAAAAAATTCTCCCCTTACTCAAAATTTTTAAGTCCCTGCATTTGATTGATTTCTTGTGGAATTTTTGGCTGGAAATGAAAATTTGAAATGAAAAATGAAAATTTCGACAGGAAATGAAGTTTTTTCTCTTACAGAGATGCTGCTGAAGAAGAAAAAGCCACAGAAAAGACAGATATAGTATCTGAGGCAAAGGCTGGAGAAAGCAAGGAAGAAAAAGAGAAACAACCCTCCAAGTCTAGGTCAAGGTCAAGATCTAGAAGTAGCAGTAAAAAGAGGAAAGGATCAAGATCAAGGGACAAACGGTCAAGGTCAAAAGACAAAAGATCTAGGTCAAGAGATAAAAGATCTAGGTCAAGAGATAAGAGATCAAGGTCAAGAGATAAGAGGTCAAGATCTAGGGACAAGAGGTCAAGGTCAAGAGATCGTAGATCAAGGGACAGAAGGTCAAAGTCAAGAGATAGAAGGAGATCATCAAGGTAAATTTATCTTTGAAAGCATCTTTGTTTCTAAAATTTACTTGTTTTTCTTGTAACTTCTATCTTCGATATTGAAAATCCTAGATTAAAATGCAACAGAAATGATAGGAAAAAATCAATGAAATTGTGGATAATTTAGATTGTCAAGCATGCAATGAAAAATTTATCATTTCAATTATAGATCACCAAGAAGAAGAAGGTCACCGCACAGACGATCAAGATCTAGAGATCGGGACGGCAGAAGAAGATTTTCCCCATACCGACGTTCCCGTTATAGTCCAGTGTCTAGAAGATCGCCTCCGAGACGAAGAAGTCCACCTCGTCACAGATCTATATCCCCTAGAAGAAAGGACGAGGAAAGAGGGCGGGGACGTAGATCACCCAGAAGGAGTGTAGATAGAGATCGTGAGAGAGCAAAACCGTCAAGGAGATCTAAAAGGTAGGATGAATAATGGATGGTATTAATTTGGCTTTTCCTTACTTTGTGATTCTTTGTGTCAATAACTCTGTATGTTTCGTAAATTTGGCACCAAGTGATTATTGTATATGATATCTTTTCAGCTCGGAGTCGTCAAGTGGATCAAGTAGCTCTGATTCAGATGCACCAAAGAAAAAGGCTGCAGCTTTGAAAGCCAAGAAGGTAATCTTTAGAATGATGATTTGTATTGTTCCTGTATTCTTACATCGTGATAGAAGGAAGAAATATGAAATACGAAAGAATGATAATGTTTAGAATCATTGAATGTAATTTTCAGCGTCGTCGAAAAAATATATATTCCAATTTTTTGTATGGAAACATATGAATGATTATAGATGTAAATTTAGATACATTGTTGTAAGGAAAATTTAGTATCGTTCCTCACATTATTTCAAGAATACCATTATTTATAAACAGGCAGCAGGTGATGAAAGTGGATCAGAGCCGACGGAATCACCAGACAAGATGGGAGTACAGCAAAGACGTCAGTACAGGAAACACGATATGGACGAATCTGAGGACAGTTCTTCATCATCCTCATCATCTTCTGATGAAGGTTCACGAGGTAAACACATAAAACCTACATGTGTATGTAGATACAGTCTAGAGACGTCAGTACAGGAAACATGACATGGAGGAATCTGAGGACAGTTCCTCATCATCCTCTGATGAAGGTTCACGAGGTACATGTAATTACATACAACCTACATGTACATGTGTATGTAGATATGGTATAAAGACGTCAGTATAGGAAACACTACATGGAAGAATCTGAGGACAGTTCCTCATCGTCCTCTGAATAAGGTTCACGAGGTAATTACATACAACCTACATGTGTATGTAGATATGGTATAAAGACGTCAGTATAGGAAACACTACATGGAAGAATCTGAGGACAGTTCCTCATCGTCCTCTGAATAAGGTTCACGAGGTAATTACATACAACCTACATGTGTATGTAGATATGGTATAAAGACGTCAGTATAGGAAACACTACATGGAAGAATCTGAGGACAGTTCCTCATCGTCCTCTGAATAAGGTTCACGAGGTAATTACATACAACCTACATGTGTATGTAGATATGGTATAAAGACGTCAGTATAGGAAACACTACATGGAAGAATCTGAGGACAGTTCCTCATCGTCCTCTGAATAAGGTTCACGAGGTAATTACATAATAAGTTTATGAAGGTAGAGACTCGGAAACATGAAATGGAAGAGCCTGATGAAGGCTCTCTAGGTTAGTTTATAACTATCATAATACAGTGTATGTGAATGTACAGCAAAACATCAGAGCAGGAAATATGACTTAGAGGACTCTGAGGAACAAATCTTCATATGATGAAGGTTCACATGGTTAGTTAACAGTGTTATGTGAATATATTCTGATATATCAATACAGTAAACTTAAAGGATTCTGAGGCCAAGTCTTTTTCCGTAAAAGGTATGCATGGTAAGTAAATGATATTTATTAAATGTAAATGTAATGTACATGTACATTAAAATATCAGTAATAGAAACATGATTCGAGGAATCCGAGGACTAATTTTTTTGCAGTTAGGCTTAACAAATCAAATCATAAAGTTTGAAACCTTTAATATAGTGGATGTTACATCTCAAGATTTATTGTTGTAGAACGGAAATCCCCAGATCGCCGTAGACGAGGACCTTCCCCTATACGGAGATCAGATAGACGTTCCCCGCCCCCCAGGGGAGGTAGACAGTATTCACCTGACCATAGGTCCAGATATGATAGCAGGTCTGTATTATGTTTCAAAATCAGAATTAAATTCTAATGATGTCATGAATTATACATTTTCTAAATGCAGCTAGAAATTTTTTTAAAGTTGATATTGATAGAATCTAGTCCTTCTGTCTGTGCAGCTCATTTGGAAATTTAAGAATTGAAGTTTTGTATACATGTACTTTGTCAGCAAACTTTCCAATTAAAATTGATATAAGGGGATAGATCTCAAACTCCTGTAACTAAACTTCTACTGTCTGACAGCTCACTATGGAAATTGGAAAATTGAAGTTTTGTCTCATTTGTCAAAGTCATGATTAAAAATTCTTATTTGAGGATAGATCTCGAATTTATCTAATGGTGTAATATGGCTGTACATGTACTACTAATGCCACACTCACAGTGAAAAGAAAAGACAGATTTAGATAGGGAGTTTTCTATGTTAATTCTAATGTGATGTCACTGATGTTTAACATCAAGTCTATGGAGAACAACAATGATGTCATGGTAAAATTAACATAAAAAACTCCTCATCTAAAACTGATGTTCTTCCACTGACATACATGTATATCTTACACTGTTGGTTACGAGACTTAGACATCTATCTCCCAATATAAATCGTTTTATTCAAAATTAGAAATCTGAATGTATTTATTACTGTCTGTGCAGCTCACTTTGGAAATTGAAAAATTGAAGTTTTGTCTACTTTAATGTTGGCAAATTTTCAGGTTAAATAGGGAAAAGATCTTGAACTCTCGTAACTAACGATGCACGCTATACAATGTATGTCTATTTGATGCCATTGGTAGTACGGACATATTACATACACTGTTAGTTAAAAGAATTCAAGATCAATCCCCATGTACAATGTTCACGTACATTTATGAATTTCTAGTCAGAAAATATTACAACAAATGAGACAAAGCTTCAATTTTCCGATTTCCGAAGTGAGCTCTGCGGTCAGTAGAAGTTTATCATTCAATAAATCATAATGTACTGGTATGCACTGCCACATAAGTAAATATGATAGAATTTAACTTTGTTTCAACATTAATTAAACTACTGTAACATTTTCAAATACACTTGTACATGTGTATGTATAATTTCACAGTGAACTTGTTGAACTTACATACATTTAGATGTAATTGTTTTCTTCAGATATTCCCCTCCCAGAAGGCGATTCAGCCCCGGTCCCTACAGACGATCCCCTCCCAGATACATGTCACCCCCAAGACGACAAAGGCGTGTCTCACCCTCACCTTACTATGAACAAAGGTAAAATGTACAATCATGTATTTTGTACTGATCCAGATAAGTTTAGTGTTTCATATTTAAGTTGAAAAGGTTTATGTAAATTATGTGTATTGTAGCACTTACAATCAATGAAACAGAGATTCATCAAACAAAATCAGATTTAGATAATTGCAGCAAAAGAAAAAGAAAGAACAGAAGTTCTTTAGGTCCTTATTTACACACTTAACAATTTTAAGAAACAGCATTTGTATATTAATCTGTTCCCCAGGTTTTGGTATCTCTTATGAAATTAGAATATGAAAATAAAATAGAGAAAACAAAGGACATGTAGAGTCATTTAATGGCAAACATCCTGGAATGGAAACTGACGAGTTTGAACGAGTTTTGAAATTTTATATACATTTACATGTACAATTAAATTTAAACATCTTACAATATTTCAGAAGCCCGGTTAGAAGATATGGAGGTAGGTCTCCCCCAAGGCGTGGACGATCCCCAGGGTGGGATGATTACAGTAGGAGGCGACGCCCATCCCCCTCACCGGCATATAGGCGTGGTCACTCCAGATCTCCAGCCCCACAGTTCCACTCCCCTCCATCACGTAGGAGAGATGAATCTCCACCCCAGAGACGCGGCAGGGATGAGAGCCCTGTAGAAAGAAAGAGGGTCTCCAGAAGAGGTGGTAAGATTGGTTTTTTAAGACAAATTTTTGAAAAAAACAGGGATGCAATTATTAGGGATGCATTACCAAAGATTATGAGATCTCCTTACCTATTAGATTTTGAGTTTATTACAGAAAAGGTACATGTAAATAACAATAGCAAAGAGTTAACCTTTTTGTGAAAATTAAGGAATTTGTGTAGTTTTATGATTTTTCCTTAATTCTATCAGGGTTGAAATCCCTGTATATGTACAGGGAGTTTGGCAGGATATTTTATCGGAGTTGTTTCTGATGAATATAATGTAATTGCAATGTAGTAGACATGTTTAAACTTATCAGAAATAATGATACATAAAGACTATATGTGTACATCATGTACATTATATATAATCACACTCATTCAAATGTACTTGCAGATGAAGAACAACCCAGGAGGAGAAGAGATGATTCATTCCAAGAAGAAGATGAAAGAGGAAAAAGGCCATCTAGAAGAGGGGACAGTGAAAGCATATCTCCTGTAGAGAAAAAGAGAATGAAGATACCACCGAGAAAGGAAGAATCCTCATCAGAGGAAGAGTCTGAGTCTGCCTCAAGTGAAGATTCCTCAGATGAGGAAGTTATGAAGAAACCATCAAAATTAAGAGATGGTAAAGCAAGTAAAGGCAGAGTTAAGGAGGAGATGGAACCAAAAGAGAAACCAAGCAGACGCAAGTCTCCATCTCCTAAACAACGGTCACGGAGGAAGGAAAAATCTGATTCTCCAGACGAAAGAAAACTAAGAGAAATGAGAGCTTTGGCAAAGAAAAAGAAACGGGCTGAATCTTCCTCGTCTGATTCTGGGTCGGACTCCGAGGAACCTCAGGCCGAGAGAAGAAAGTCACCACCTATTCAAAGAAAAAGACCAAGATCTCCATCAAGTTCCCCGCCACCCCTGAAAGAAAAGCCGTCAAAAAGAGGTTCAGGTACACCTCAAAAAAGCAAGAGAGGTTCCAAAGTATCCCCAGCAAGACGTAGAAAATCGTCGTCAGGTTCCCCACCACCAAGGAAAAGTCAGAGATCTCCGTCTCCTCCCCCATTACGAGGAAAAGATGAAGAGGAGTCCTCGTCTGAAAATGAGAGACAAGTCAAAAGAAGAAAGGAACAGATGGAGAGGAGGAAGGTAGAGAAACATAGAAAAGATTCAGATTCTTCTGAGGAGGAAGGAAGTTCCTCACGATCACCATCGCCTCCTCCGATGAGAAAAGGAAGAGAGAGGTCACCAGAGGTCAGGGAAAGACCATCAAGGGATAGAGGTGGTAGAGAGGAGGCAGCCAGACGATTGCGGGATAGTCCACCTAGGAGTGCATCAAGTAGAGACAGGCAGAGGAGGGAAGAAAGACAAGATAGAGAGGAGCCTGATAGAAGGAGGAGCAGTCCTAGGAGGAGGGATCCCAGAGATGAAAGAATGGGAGAAAGAAGACAGGAGAGGAGGCAGTCAGGGGATAGATGGGGAGAGCCTGAGCCTCAGGAATGGAGGGATGGCAGAAGACGTCCTTCTCCTAGGGCAAGAAGAGACTCGAGGGGAGATTCTCCTCCTCCTCAAAGGAAGAGGGGCAGACAACCAAGTAGTGAGGATGAAATGCCTCAACTGAAAAGAATGCCATATGATGGTGACGAAAGAGGAGGTAGGGTGAGGAGGAGGGAGGACGCTCCTAGAGAGGAAGACAGGAGAGGAAGGGAAAGGGAACCATCCAGTGAGAAGGAAGAGCGTGTGATAATGATAAGTAAGGACGCTGAGTCTGGAAGGAGGAGAATGGAGGAGATGGATACCAGTGATAGACCTAGCCAGAAAATGATGAAAGATAAAAGTCCGTCTGGAAGTGATTCTGAGGTACATGTACATGTATGAGCTGGGTTTTTTGTAGGCTTTTTCTTTCATAATTTCGCAAATTTTGTGATACTAAGGGAAGAATTTTTGGGAAAGAAACATAACTTTAAAAAAAAAAGGAATCTCTGGGGAAATTTAGTCGAAGAATATTTGTGGAATTTTTTCTATAAAGAATCTTAGAGAAAAGAAAAACATACTCTTTAAATACAGGTTAGAATTGATTGAAAATATTCATGATTTTTGACAGGCATCAGAAAATTCTAAAAAGAAGAAGAAGAAAGAAAAGAAGAAGCACAAGAAACATAAGAAGCACAAAAAGCACAAGCACAAGAAAGGCAATCAGGAGGAGGTCAGTATTGTGTGATCTTCTAATTATCTCTTTTACATGTAGATCCCTGTGTATGATCTGGTTATCATGGACAATGTATTGACAGAAGTTTAAAGATTTGTAGAAGTTAATACATTTATAGAATGCCCTCGTATTTTATACTTTAGGATTCTGATGGAGAGGATTTAGAGGAGTTGGAGAGGAAGCTCCGAGAAAACGCACTAAAATCTATGAAAGCAAAGAAATCGGTAAGTTGAAAACACAAGGAATATTTTGTATGTCAATTGATATGTTCATTTGAATACCTACCTACAGGATAATGGATCTTTCAGATAGTACTATAGCTTCCGATTCGCCCAGCCTTACTTTCACACTGTTTTGAGCTGAGACTGGATTGCCCAGCTAACTGTCTAGAATTGGTTCACTTACATGTGTTATAATCCTTTAATACATGTATCTAATTTTTTTCACTTCTTTTTAGCTCGCCGGGACGAAAAAGTCCGGAGAGCTAATGCCATACCCTCGGCGTCATTGTTCTTGTCGTTGTCGTCGTCCGTAGACAAAACTTTAACCTGGGCTATATCTCTTGAACTATAAGGGGTAGGGCTTTGATATTTCACATGTAGATACCTTGTGATGAGATCTTTCATTTGAGACCATGACCTTTGACCTAGTGACCTTGGACTTTGACCTACTTTTCAAAAACTTTTACCTGGTTTCTGACGAAAACCTGTATAGGCGAGCTATGTAATCTTTGATTACCCTATGTTTGAATTCGCCCTCTTGTCATCAGGGGAAAAGGACAAACATAAACTAGGATGAAAATAAAGTGGCAAAAATATCTTAGAAAAAGTTTTTATTTGAAATATGATCTGACCTTGATTTACTCTTTTCATTTTCATTTTAAAAAATTGATAAAACCACATGTAGTTGTCTGTTTATGATCGTTCCTTATTTATGTAACAGGATAAACTAGGATGAAAATAAAGTGGCAAAAATATCTTAGAAAAAGTTTTATTTGAAATATGATCTGACCTTGATTTACTCTTTTCATTTTCATTTTAAAAAATTGATAAAACCACATGTAGTTGTCTGTTTATGATCGTTCCTTATTTATGTAACAGGATTCAGACAGTGATGACGACCAAGAAGTAGAAATGAGGAAGCGTGCATTAGAGTCAATGAAGCATGCCAGACGTATGGTTAGTTATTGTTGATTCATATTCCATCTGGTATAAGGTTAAGAATTACGAGTGCATCTTTTTTTTTTTTTTGGAAAAAAGGCATATTTAATTTGGACATCTTTCTTTCATACGAAAAAAAAATGAATTTTTGAAATACAATAAATTGGGTTTATGGTCACTTCGTACCATAACCAACTCGTACCTTGGTCACTTGGTACTCAAATTTTACCAACTCGTACCATAACCATTTCGTACCATGACCAACTCGTACAGAGAACAATTTACCGAGTAACATGGTACGAGTTGGTAGGGATGGAAATTTATGCATGGTACGAGTTTATGGTACGAGTATTGGTACCATGGTACGAGTTGGTAATGGTACAAGTTTATGTATGGTACGAGTTGGTAGAATTTATGGTACGAGTTGGTCATGGTACGAAATGGTTTTGGTACGAGTAAGTAGTAAGGTATGGTATGAAGTGGCAGGTACGAGTTGGTTATGGTACGAATTGACCATACACCAATAAATTGTATGGTAGCAAATAAAATATTGTATTTTAAAGATGAGCAAGGTTAAGAATATAACATGTATGTAAATAGTTTGTTAAAATGGCAGGAATAAAAAGTTGAGCAAAAATTTTTTCATGTATTATACGTGCCTGAATCGTATGGAAATATCTGAATGTCGTGTGGATCAGTAACTTAGAGTTCAGTGTAAATATTAGTGTAACATCAGTCTTTCCCAAAACTCACTAGCCCGACGCCCCGGGCTACCAATTTTTTTGCCAGGCTAGTAGAAAATTTTAAGAAACTATATCAAAAACTAGTAAAATTCATCTTTGGGCTAGAAGATGAAAAAAGTTTTTGGAAAGACTGTAACATTTTAAACCTTTATCATTTACAGGAGGAGGACAGCGACAATGAGGAATTGGAGCAGCAGATGAGACGACGAGCCTTACAGTCCATGAAGCAATCCAGACGGGCAGACACCGACAGCGACTGATGCTAAAAATAAACCAAATAGACTAAATATAGAAAAAGAAATGTTGTTCTAATGACTCCTCACAAATATGGACACGTACAATTGTCATTGATATTGTCACTGATGTAAAGACTGATATAAAGACAGTGATGTTTTGATTACTATTATTAGTTAACGATTTAAATTTTTGTGTTATTTGCCATTGACTAGTAGCTGATTATTGCCATATTCAAGTCAAACAAGTGTATATGCTATATCCTTGACGTACAATGTACCTATACAAGAGTATGACTCGGAGTCAAAATGTGGCGAGGTGTTCAAAATTATGACGAAAGTTGTGACTATTTATTAGCCGAGTTGCAAAACTCGGCTCTTAATTTGATGTGAGACGGGCGGGCGGTTGGGCGGGCGGGCGGGAGGGCGTCAACAATTGGTTTCCGGACTATAAGTCAACTACGAAAGAGGCTATAACAATGAAACTTCATACACTTACTCACCATTAGTCAAGGATGAGCCCTATTGATTTTGGGGTCAAAAGGTCAAAGGTCAAGGTCACAGGACTCAGATGATTGAAAATGGTTTCCGGACTATATTTCAGCCTGTATTGCACCTATAATCATGAAACTTGCCAGAAATGTTTCCCTTGAATCAAGGATGAGGCCTAATGATTTTGGGGTCAAAAGGTCAAAGGTCAAGGTCACAGGACTCAGATGATTGAAAATGGTTTCCGGACCATATTTCAGCCTGTATTGCACCTATAATCATGAAACTTGCCAGAAATGTTTCCCTTGAATCAAGGATGAGGCCTATTGATTTTGGGGTCCAAAGGTCAAGGTCACCGGACTCTGTTGATTGAAATTGGTTTTCGGACCATATTTCAGCCTGTATTGCACCTATAATCATGTAACTTGCCAGAAATGTTTCCTGTGAATAGAAAATGACCACTTTTGATTTTGGGGTCAAAAGGTCAAAGGTCAAGGTCACAGGACTCTGATGATTGAAAATGGTTTCCTGGCCATATTTTAGCCTGTATTGCACCTAAAGTCATGAAACTTGCCAGAAATGTTTCCCTTGAATCAAGGATGAGGCCTATTGATTTTGGGGTCAAAAGGTCAAAGGTCAAGGTCACAGGACTCTGTTGATTGAAATTGGTTTTCGGACCATATTTCAGCCTGTATTGCACCTATAATCATGTAACTTGCCAGAAATGTTTCCTGTAAATAGAAAATGACCACTTTTGATTTTGGGGTCCAAAGGTCAAGGTCACAGGACTCTGATGATTGAAAATGGTTTCCTGGCCATATTTTAGCCTGTATTGCACCTAAAGTCATGAAACTTGCCAATAATGATTCCCATGAATCAAGAATGACCCCTATTGATTTTGGGGTCAAAAGGTCAAAGGTCAAGGTCACAGGACTCCGATGATTGAAAGTGGTTTCCGGACCATATTTCAGCCTGTATTGCAATTATAATCATGAAGCTTGCCAGAAATGTTTCCCATGGATCAAGGATGACCACTATCAATTTTGGGGTTCAAAGGTCAAGGTCACAGGACTAAGATGATTAAAAATGGTTTCACGACCGAATTTGAGCCTGTATTGCACCTATTATCATGTAACTTGCCAGAAATGTTTCCTATTAATTTTGGGGTCAAGAGATCAAAGGTCAAATTCATAGGACTCGTTAATTGAAAATGGTTTCTGAATTATATATGAATGTGGATCAACCTGAAACATGCTAATAATGTTTCCCATCTGTCGAGACCATATCCAATCATGTATATTTTACTTATATTCAAGTTTTGCAACTCGGCACTTTGCATCTTTGATGCATTTTAAGCTTATTCATTTTCCTTTCTTCTAAAATTTGGAAGGAAGACTCATCTTTCCATCATACTAATGATCATATTACATGTATATTTAAAATAATTCAATATTTTTCTTAAGACCTACATGAGAATAAAGTCATCGTCATTGCTAATGTATCATTTGTTTTGGACATGTAATAACTTCTAATTAATCCCTTCAAAGAACCACACCTTAAGAAAGATTGTAACATTTTGTGCTAACATTTATTGGCAGATTGTCTTATGTTATTTTGTGCTATATTTATCATGCTTTATTCATGTTCAGGTACCATTGCTTTATTCATACATGTATATGTATACATGTACTATATAAAGCGTCAACAAATCAAGTTAGTGAACATAGTGATTTACATGTAGTATCATGCAGTCATTCATAAAAAGAAGTATTCCTTCATACTTGATCATTTTATTTTGTAGATGAAAATATGTGAGGAATTAATGATTTGCTATCTAGATTTCATATTAAATATGATTATTAATTGTATACTGTACATGTAATTCTGAACTTAGTCTAACTTTGAGAAATGGATTTGAGAGCTGAACTTGTACACTAAATATTTTGGGAGACGAGAGCTGAACTTGTACATTAGATATTTTGGGAGACTAAAAACAATGTTATGCCAATGAACCCCCCTCCCCTTCCCTCTTCTCTATTTTGTGTTTCCTATTGTCAAAATAATTTACCTGGTCCTAATCGATCTATCTATATGTCCTTGTCTTTGCATTGTCATGTAAAGATCAAGGAAAAAAACATACATGTAATTATTATGGTACCAATTAGGGGTCGGAGAAATTAAATTATGTCTGTACTCAAAGACTGCAGAAAAAAAGAAAACAGTCTTATCTGATAGCTCTTTTGTGCCATTGTTGATGAGGAACGTTCAATTTTTTTGGAAACTGAAAGTCACATTTATCTCTTTATCATCAAATTATTACTTTTGTTCTTTATGCATTTCTAATTATGTTTTATTTTAAATGAATTTCTTTTTTTCCATAGTTTACATTTGTATAGAAAGGTTTAGATAATAACAAAAATATTTACTGAAAGTTTAATATGTGCAATGCCTACAGTAAACATATTTCATAGAATCTACATGTAGATAAGTGAAGAATTAATTTGAAAGTCATATTTTATCATAATTATACGTTATAAATATCGTAAGATCATAATTTTATTATGGTATTTCATTATTCATGATTTCTGACATTGCTGATTTATGTACATTTACATTTAGTTTGAATATTTTTCAATTGGATACAGCTGTATGTATAATATGATTGGTTGGATACAAATACATGTACACATTTGAATTAGCATCAAGTTGATTTAGCTGTGTGAATGAAATCCCAGAGTGATACTTGATTTGTAGTATACTACTGGATTTGAATAAACTAACTGCTAAATCTATTCCTGTTGCTTTTAAAACTTAAGCATTATACATTAAGAGCTCCGAGATTACCAAGGTTCTCCATACTGGAAATGTGGTTATTTTCGCTGAGGAAAAAAATTTGTGACTGTTACATTTAAAAGACGTTACGCTTGGGGGAATTTTTTGTGAAATAAACATAACTGTCACTGTAAGAATGCAGCAGTGTTATTTTTGCATGGGGATAGTTCTCGCAAAGTACATGTACCTCGATTCATGGAATGTGCGAAAACTACCCCCATGCCAAAATTTCCATGTTGAAAGTTTTTGGCAATCCTGATTTCTGAAATAACTCGTGATCAAATTTCCAGGCTTTGGAGATTTTTAAAATTTGTCCTCCATCGCTCTAAGAGAGTACTCTACATGTGAAACCAGAGGAGACTAGGATTCTGTGCTGTTTGTCTTTCCATCTATCTGTCTGAATAAGCTTGACCGGCCTGTAATTGTTTACTACCATCATAGATCTGAATAATATTAGTACACAGAATTGTTGCATAGAACCAAAGGATGTGTCATGACCTTGATCAAGAGGTCAAATTTATCACTTGTGGTTACTACATGTGCCTTCATGGGTCTGAATAATAATACACAGAATTGTTGAATAGAACCAAAGGATGTGTCATGACCTTGATCAAAGATCAAGGTCACAGTCCATGGGTTTAAAAACCTTGTCCGGACCATAATTTTTCTCTGCCTTCATGGATCTGAATAATATTTCACAGAATTGATGACCAAGATAGAAGGATTTGCCAAGACATTGATCAAAGGTACATGCTGGTAGAAAAATCCTGTCGGAGCATTTTTTTTCAATGTCTGCATAGTATTTGGTGGATTTGTTACTGATGACTAAAGGATGTACCTTGATCCAAGGTCATCAATCAAAGAAGGTCGCAGTAGTTTCAGGTTAAAAAGACTTGTCTTAGCAAAAATGTTACACTGCTTTGATTTTAAAAATGCTTAGGACCTAAGGGCATACTGTGACATCGAACAAAGGTCAGGTCACAGCACACTTAATAATATTGGAGATGTAATACAGGCAGATGAAGTTTATAAAGTTCAGTTCTATTTGAAGCGTTCTAGGTAGTGTCGCAGGATTTAGATTGTGGGAGTAGGGGACAAATGTTGCTCAGCGATCAGAGGCTCGTTCTATTTGTAGAAATGTCTAAACCTTATGGCTAAGACTTCCATAATACGATTTTCCTACAGTTTGTTCAAAAAGGTTGATTTACGACATTTATCAGCTGGAATTTGATTTCCGACCAAGGGTAACTATACCACTCCACACCTCTCACTTGTGAAAATAAAGACTCAACAAATACAAAGATAACATTGACACCTTTGTTTTTCAACTGTATTAATATGGATTCTATGTAAAAACCTAAAAAATCAGACATGTTTGGCCACGACATGTCTCAGATTTTGGATATTTTTTGTGTATAAGGTAAATGTCCTCAGAACGAATTGACCTTCCATTTTTTTCTCCGACGTTCCGTTGCCATGGTAACCAAGGTTTTGTATAAAATCACCTTTAAACAAGGCATTTTTATGCATCCCGTTACCATGGAAACAAATGTTGAATTTATATGTAATTTTTCGAAAAGATTATTTAAATCCTCTTAAGTTGAAACAATTTGATTTTTCGATGCTCCTACTTTCTGTGTGTCATGTAAATTTGCTTCAATTTCAAGAAAAATTGCTTATTCAAAATGAGCCATTTTCGGTCAATCTAGGCCTTATTTTACCTATTTTTTACTTACTTATGACAAGAGTAATAATGCAATTGCACAAGATTTGAAATACAGTTGACTATTTCCTGAATAGCATTATCCTAGGACTTCATGGGAATCGAAGTAAATTTATCTAGAAGTGAGATTTTTCTTTTTACATGCCTTTGAAATAGGTTACCATGGCAACATTTGGTACGAAGGTGTAAATACCTGTCATAAGTAAAAAGCTAATTTCTACAGATGTATGCCTGCTATCGTTACAAAACTTGGTATGTAGATGTATTAAAGACCATTTGATGCTATCATGACCTTGAGAAAATGTCAAGGTCATTTGCTCAATTTTCAAGGTCATTGAGAAATATTTGCTATTTTTAGGCCAAATTTTGTGGTTTTTCACTAAAAAGAGACATGATTAACAGTAAAGAGTATGGAACCTTGGAAAAACAGTCAATTATCGGTAAAAGTATGATAAATGTATTATTTGTTGGGATGAGTATCACATTTATCAAAGTCCAATGAAGACCCCAAAAAATGTCACATATTTTACGAGAAAATGTTAGAAAATCTCAATTTTATGCTCTTTAAAATGTATGTCATAAAGTGAAATACAATTTAACAAAATTGTGATGAATTCTACTTCTTTTGATCGGTTGTTCAACTGTAAATATTTAAAATCAAAATATCTAATGAAATAAGTTAGAGAAATCAATTTAAATCAATTGGAAATCCTGATTTTTGTCTTAATTTTAGTCTAAAGTTAGAAATGACCTTGAGATTTGGACAGATGAACTTGAAATGATTTGAAGGTCAATTGATAATGATAAATATAATTTGCTACAGGTATGCTATTTCATAATCATAGGACTCAAACATAAGGAAAAACAACGTTTTTAAATATGCGGTATATGGTAATATGGATTCCAAGTTGCTATAGCAACGGATATTGATTGGCATTCATGACAAAATGGTGAGTTTCACCATAAATTGTATTTCTTGATTTTTTCCAGCTATAGACATTTATTTTGGCAAGGTGATGTTAAATACCCATAACATTCACCAAATAATGGTTTTCAACCTTCAAAATAATCAAAAACAGGCCAAAAATGACCCTAAAATTAGACCTTATTTTTGCTAAATTTTCACATAATTTGACTGAATATCAACAACTACCTGATAACCCCCTACCCGAAAAAGTTATTCTTGTTAGAGTTGAACTTACAAAGTTTTTGTGTTCATAAAGTAAATTTTGACCATGGTTTCCAACAGAATGTCACAATGTCTTATCTCTCATATTTATGGGGGTGTCAAATAGATTGACCCCGTTACCATGGCAACCGTTGTTCAAATATAACAATATAGTTTGTTTTTATTGTTTTTACATTAAGTATATTAAGATAATTACAGAAAGTTTCATCAAAATCCATGACATGCCGTGGCCAGCTGTTTTAGGTTTTTACAGAGAATCCATATTAAGTCAAACGTCGATATTATAAGGTAAACTATTTTGGTACCACAGAAATGTCTTGCAATAAGGAATACACTTAAAATATGAAAGCTGTATCACTAACCGTTCAAAACTTAAGTTTTTGCAGACAAAGTCAACAAATTAACAGGCTCAGTGCTATCTTTGATTATGGGGTCACATACACTGTATAACATGGAGCTGTTGAAATTAAGTCATAAAGAGATCCCCATTTCTCCAACACTATCAGTAATAGAAAATTTCCTCTACTTGTGATATACATGTACCTAATCTGTTGTCTAATTGTGACCTGGTATGTTTTAAGCTTCTGCCATCCAATGTTTTAGAAAATAGTTGAAGTCATATTCATGTCGCCTTGTGTTGTTATCATGCATTGAAATCTACAATAAGTACATGTATAGCTAACTTGTTTCTGTGGGGCTTGTGTGGTTGTCACGGTCTCTTTCTTTTCGCTTGGGGAAGTTCTGTTTTGTTTTTACCAAAATTCGATTGTGGTTTTCGGAATCTACATTAGTTTAGGCTTTTGTTTTTGACTTTCATTCACTGATTTATATGCATCATACATGAATTTTACACAAAATTCCATGTCGAGTAAGACTGAAGAAACCAATGAGAATTGTCAATTTCAAGTCACATATTTTTAAAAGGTGAAACATACATGTATGACATGAATGTTTGTGAACAGTGTTATATGTACATAAAACTTGATGTACATGAAGTGAATTTAAAGCTTATTCTCAGAAACTGCACGAAAATTTGTTCTTTTTATATGATTAGTTTGCATTCTAGACAACGAGCTGGTTTCCTGATATGCCACTCTGGGATAGACTTGCTTCTCAATTTCCTAAGGAAAATAAAGCATGTATTTTTACTCCACACTATTATTTCATGTTGGGGTTTCTAGGTTCCAATTGGTTGGCTGAGTACAGTAACTTGCCCAGGGTAAAAATAATGTTACATTAACCCACCTCCAACAAGTGTGATGGGAAATCAGGAATAGCGATTGGCTCATGACATCCGGTGCATAGACTTTTATACCAGGCCTTCCATGGCTTCACAGTGTTATCTTTCTTGTTGATGTCATGGTGTAATCAACAATGGCCTCCAAATATTATCAAAATAGGTCATCGGTTACCAAGTCATCTTCACCTCGCCCAGTATAAAACCTAGTGACCTTGTATCATCCCGTACCAGGTTACTAGATGACTGGGTAACTAATAATATCTGGCAATGTTAAGATTTGAACCCAAAACCTATGTAATCCACTGAACTTACCAAAATGGTGCAACTCACTCTACATTGAACTTGATTGCTATTCAACAACATAATGACATGATATGGTATTGATTTAAATTTTATTTCCTTTTGTAAGGGTTGTTTTTCATCATTATCACAATGCTAGCACAAAAACATAGTATTTGCCTTGGTGCACGTAACATGTAAATGCAATTTTAACAATCAAAACTCTCTACATAAAAGTAACACAAAGCGCGACATTAAATTGGGGGAAAATTATCTTTCGGCAAGCAAAGTTGTATAAATTCTATGTGGACAAAATTTCAAGCAAAAAATTGTTTAAGTACAATGAAACATTACTAAAATATCTTTGTCAAATATGCTTAAAAAGTTTGTCTACTGCACATGTATTAAAGATGGAGATACACAAACACTAAGATATGTTAAAAACTGATTAAAGTTCCGATGACAAAAAAAGAACACTTTGTGCGTAGAGGGGAAGGGCAGTAAAATTACAGGTAAGTACATTTACAATTTCACATGGACTTTCAGGGAACAGACATGGCACATAATCTTAATTTTCAACAAATTTGGTAAAAAAAACTCACTTAAATGTTTCATTTTTATGATTCTTGTAAAAAGATATAAGAAATATATTTACCATTAATATGAAAGTTAAAAATGAGCATCTGAAAATTTCACTCAGGACTTAATTTTTCATCAGGCTATTATACAAACAGTTGCGTTAAGTTTTATACTTTATAGATATAGTACTGTGAGGTTGATTTCCATTAAGGATAATATTTGCCTCGACCTTCAACTTGATATACATGTATGGTAAGAAAATAATCAAAATTAAATGATAAAATCTTAGAAATATCCAAGATCCATCCCCTTAATCACACTAAGGACACAATGAGCTTATCATGGACGGAGTAATAGTTTAAAAATGCTGATGTATTAATTTCATATAAGTTGAAGCAATCGTTAAAATTAATTTCAATTGGTTTGCCGCTTTGAGACAGGATGGCCAAAAATGACTCATGTCAGAAAGATTTTTGAAGAATTTGACCCAAATTTTTTTACCCTTTTCAATGGTATTTTTACTGCAATTCATCTATATTTTTTTGTCCCCCGCTTTCGCGAAAGCGCGGGGACATTAAAACCGGTCCGTCCGTCCGTCCGTCTGTCCGTCAGTCACAAAAACTTTAACCTTGTGCATAACTTTTGAATGGTAAGTGATAGGGCTTTGATATTTCACATGTGTATTCCTTGTGACAAGACCTTTCCATGGATACCACAATTTTTGACCTTGTGACCTTGACCTTGGACTTTGACCTACTTATTAAAAACTTTAACCTTGACCATAACTTTTGAATGGAAAGTGATAGGGCTTTGATATTTCACATGTGTATTCCTTGTGACAAGACCTTTCCATGGATACCAAAATTTT